>CM076978.1:36560555-36728055 GCA_039105355.1 Benthosema pterotum | reverse complement strand
AAACTGTTGTTGATAAGTAGCTGATAAAACGTTCTACTAACTAATTAAAGGAAATGTTTCATTGTACATCTTTCCACTCTCCACAGCTCAAGAACTATAAACATACTCAGTCCTTCATGATCTGAGCGCCAACAATATCCCTGTTTCCCAAGACACACCAGTCACACTCTCTAAAATGTACCACATGAACCCTAGAGTGGCTATTCTGGGGCGAACAGCCAAAGAAAATAGCAGATTGCGACATTATGTGAAGTTATAGATCACTTCAGTCAGATTACCCATGAATAGATTGAACACTTTTATTATAGAATGAGGATACTGATGTGCATATAATATTTTAACTTGGCATTCGGCTCTGCTACATTTTTCACCCACCTCAGCACAATTATACAACCATCATTAAACATTAAGAGCAGAGAGATACAATATCAACCACCCCAATATGGTGCTGGGGTAGTGGTGGGAGCAAACAATGCATAACAACAATTGACACAGCGTATGAATACTGTACACCCACATAGTAATACATCAGATTATACCTTATCAACCCCTCGATTGTATCTGACTAAATTAACTGCAAGCTATGTATCATTTATTGTAGGGAAATATATTTTTGTGTAGTACAGCCCATGGGTGACTGCATTCAACTAAGCATATAGAATTTAAGTGGTCATAGTGGACATAGTACAATTTTAATATACTATCTGGTTTTGAAATAAGGTTACATCATAAGAAGAATTGCACTGTGAAAAGGGAAAACAAATCTGAGTTTAAACAGGTTGTTTCTGTGCAGGCCTCATGTCAAAACTCATGTCATTTACCTCATGTAGGTTTGTAGACTTATCTTTATTGGTCACTGTCGGGGTAGTTTACCCGACAGTGTTTGTTAAAACTGCAATTGTTCAAATTCACTTTTAAATAAAACAGCTTCAAAATGATAGTTACTGTAATGTTTAGGATATTTTTTAAAGAAAAAACTATGTATTCAAATTAAAATAGATACATAAACATATATTCAGAGTATGTTTGTACATCCGTCCTGCTTCAAATCAGAAACGCATTGCCAAACTTTATCCCAATTAGGGTAGTATAGTGTGAGCCTAGATTTCATGCACTGGGATACTTGGCAGTCAATATGGCTACCTAGGTCTCTGAAGGTTGCACTTGTATTGGAAAGAGCCATGGAACGATAGAGAAAATTGCTTTTGGCTTGTGAGGCTTTATTTTATTCCCCTTCTTGCTTTTTGTTATTGTTTTTGTTAGATTTGAATTATCTTTAGATGTTTCTTCCTTGACTATGCTATTGCTTTTATTATATTCCCTCTATTTTTTATATATATTTTATATTGATATATTTGAGACTATATAGGCAATATAGTTTGTTTTGAGGTGTACTGTACAATTGTCCTAGGTACAGGTGTGAATTGAGGTGGCAAATGAACGGGTGTCTGTATGCACTGAATTAGGCTACTATGAAAGCTTTTTGTTTTTTAGATTGGGAGTAGCCTGTTTTCTGAAATCTTCTCTCGACTAGGAAACAAATGTTGACTATACTTAAACCCACCACTAGATGGCGACAAAATTAAAGAGGTTTGTTGCTAGAGCAACTGGATACAAGACAACCTCAAAGGTGGCAGCTTGTATTATTGTATATAAATAAAGGCACTATTGTTCTCTCTTTATCATTGCTTTTGTTCTACTATTATCAAATTAAACGTCTCGAAAGACTACGTTTTTCTTTGTTTTCTTTGCATTCAATTCAGGAAAGAAGGTGTGTGTATGTGCGTGTGCGTGTGCACACACGTTTGAGTAGCATGTTGAGTATTTGGAGATGTGTGACATACTGTGTAGGCTAGGGTGGATCAAAAAAGCACAAGTTTTGATTTTCTTGTGTCTCACCCCCTAATTATGTTCCAATGGACAAAAAACTACATTGTTTAAAATTTGGTTGAATTTGAAGCATATTTAGAGGTAGCTCAATCACCCAGAAGTTTATCACTATTTTGTATTGGAGTACCAGTTCACAGTAGTACCAGTTCACCATAAAAACCTGATTAAAGGGTGTACCAAAATTTTCTCAGTTGTTCTTAACATGATTTTTAACGAAGAATGCAATTCTGCTTGATATATTTCTGTATCATGCATAGTTATGAGATAATTAGCATAATTAATCAAATATGCAGATTATCTCATTAATTATGCGAATTACAAAGATGTACATTGCAGAAATGAATTCTACGGGACAAAATACATAAGGATCAACTGAGAAAAGTTTGGTACACCCTTTAATCAGGTTTTTATGGTGAACTGGTACTACTGTGAACTGGTACTCCAATACAAAATAGTGATAAACTTCTGGGTGATTGAGCTACCTCTAAATATGCTTCAAATTCAACCAAATTTTAAACAAAGTAGTTTTTTGTCCATTGGAACATAATTAGGGGGTGAGACACAAGAAAATCAAAACTTGTGCTTTTTTGATCCACCCTAGTGTAGGCGGCCACATCCTGGGGCAAATTTTGGATGTCACACAGTTGATTGGGGACAGATTGTGTTTGTTCTCTTGGCACCAGACTGCCACTGATCTGACCTCGTCTCAGTAGGCTGACTCGCCTTTGACAATCCGGCCCATGACCTTTGCATCATCAGCGTACTTGATAATGACATTGGAGCAGTGTGTGGCCATGTGTGTATGTACAGGGAGTAGACTAGTGGAGAGTGCTCAGTCAGTACACAACCTTGTGTCGAGGTTTCATCACTTAATTGCCAGTTTGTCTGGAGGCCCATTATATTAGACATCGGGGTGCAGGTGGCAGGGGTGAGCTTTGTGCTGACTGTTGACTGCTGAGCCTGGCTGCACTATATACTGTACAGTAGTGTCGAATGCTAAGCTGTAGAACACAGTGTACACTCCTACAGTTCCCAAAATTGGCAGGTTGGGGAGAAATTTGAACCACTCCTGAGGCAAAAAGCTATAAAATGTAGGCCACATTGGGTTGCTAACATTTGAGCCACGAAATCCGGTAATTATAATTCATTGGTGATTGGTGATACCAGCTTTCCAAACCATGAATCCATTTGAGTGTGAGCATTCCAAATTATTATCTTCTTCTGTCTCTTGTTATTTGCTTATATATAGGATATTACATATCCTATTTTATTTGTCTAGGATTTCAGTCTGAATGTTGCCGTTTGTAAAGACATCCTCAGACAAAATCTATACAGCACATGAACACCAGAGAATGCAACAAACAAAACTATAGACAAGAAGTATGAACTGGCTTTGCCAACATACACAGCCATCTGTCCACGGTTTTGATTCAGTTGAGTTCAAATTGGGACAGCTGTGCGTAGGTTGAGTCATGTGTGTGTAGGTTAAGATTACATCTGTCCATGAGCTTGCATGTGTGTACATGCAACACATTGATGATCTCCAAAAGTCATCCTGTATATTGGTTGAATATAGTAAAATATATTCAAAGGAGAGGCACTCTACATACAGTCAAATCAAAGTGTTCATCTGTAAGACATGCCAAATGGATAGACACGTTGGGGTCTGGGGGTCAATGTTTTACACTGTCTGTGGACTCTTCTGTGCACACACTGAATCAGTCCGATCCTAGGCGACATCCTTTTGTATCAGAGTATAACCACTCATTCTTCGCTGTGACTGACTTTTGCACAATGAGCTTTATTCTGTTCCTGGTAAGCTTTATTAAGGCTAATGTTTCCTGCAACTCAGATCTTTCGAGACAGACCGTTGACTCATCTATTCAAGGTAAAGAGGGTGCCGTTTTTCCTTGTTTTTTTTGTTTTGTTTTTTTTCTTTACAATTTTTCTTACAGTTAACGTCTGAGACTGACTCAGATGTAACCCTTTACCCTACCAATAGAGAGATTGCACATGCATCATTTCCCCCAGGACACGCCTGATAAAACGAAAACGACAACCTTCTTTGTAGTCGTAGAACTTTACTTAGTTGAATATAATGAAAATAACAAACCGGCCACTGCCATGGATTCACACAATAGAACTGACTGTCAAAGCCCGCGCAACAGTGCAAAGCCCCCTGGGAGAGTGGGATGTACCATAAAGAAACACACCAAACATTGCAGAAATATAACACAATAAAGCAATGTGAAAAAAACAAAACATTTACAATCTCCCATCTTTTTTTTTTTTTTTAAACAAAGAAGTTAAAGTCTATCAATGTCCATTAGGCATATAAAACAAAGTGGCCAAAAACAGTTCGGTTCAAAGTCTTGGTTCAAAGTCTCTATACCCGTTTCCATATTCCAACACTGAGCGCCTTTAGGAGCTGAAGTGCAGACGCACCCCGTTTTGTCAAGCAATCAGCCAGTTGCTCTCCTGTAGGTGCCCACTGTATCTGTTGGATTCTTTTGTTCTCAAGAAGCTCCTTGATGCCACTGATTTCAATGCGGAGCCTCTTCTCTGTCACTGACTTTGTAGACTTGATGGCATCAGCAAGGGAATGATTATCAGTGACACACACTATTGGTAAGACATGTCCGGTAAGTTCTGCATGGAGGTCAGAAATAGAAATGGCACTGTCAACAGCATCTGCAAGAGCGAGAGTTTCTCCAGCAAGCGTGCTTCGGACAACTCTCCTGATCTTTTTTGACTGCCAAAAAACAGGTGAGAATCTCCCTTCCTCACCCATTAGCACGATGAGATGTCCACCTTGAGTGCCACCCTCTGGAAGGTTTCCTAGTGAGGCATCACAGAACACTACTAGCTTTAGAGAGCTGTCTTTTCCAAGATTCTGAAATTTCAGTGTCACTTTTTCTGATTTTAACTTTCTCACCACCTTGTTTGTGTCATGTAAATTTTGTACAGTAGCATTTTTTATGTTAGCTGCAAGAACACATGTATCAAACATAATGTCAGGTCGACTTTGTCTAGCAACCCATAGAAGTTGACCTATTTTTGATCTAAGGTCATCAATTTCACTCTCTGTCAGAGGAGCATCCCGGCTTATGGCTCTGGAGATGTCTATGGGAATAGGCTGAAGGTTCTGTATGTAATTCTCTTGATGCATACAAATGACTCCATTTTCAGTGACATATTCTATGCCTACATAGCGAAAACTGTCATGTTCTTCTCTGCCCACTTGAAAAACAGATTGCAGGTGTGGGATCACTGTTGTAGCAAACCATTGTGAACCACCCCAAATGAAATCATCAACATGACAAGCAAGCACCCCAGACACATTACAATCATTATCCAACCAATAAAAAATGGCAGGGTCAACTTGTGACATCTTACCCCCTGATTCTAACATTGTTTCTTTAACCCTATTGTACCAGTACAGTGATGCATCATTTAGTCCATAAACACATTTATTCAGTTTCCACAGAGTTCCCTCGCTTTTAGCTTCAGGTGGTGGACGAACAAAAATGTCTCTGGATAACTCATTTCCTTGAAGGAATGCTGACTTAATGTCCATAGAGTGCGGTGTCCATTTGTTTTGACATATCACTGACATTAGTAGTCGAAGAGACTCTGAGGCACATGTTGGAGAGTCTTTTGGGAGGTCTTTTGTGTTTAGCTCTTCAAATCCTCTTGCCACTAGTCTTGCTTTTGGGACTATGCCGTCTGCTGTGTCTTTGAGTGTGCACACCCACCTTGTGGAAATACACTTTTGTCCGATATTCTTCACTTCATCGAACACTCCATGTTTTTTCCAGTTACTGATTTCAGTAAGTTTAGCTGATTCAAATGACACATCCTTTGTGACCAGCACATCATCGTGATGTCTGTCAGGTGGCTGTTCCACCCTGTCCAACGGTTCAATCTGCAGTGTGTCAACCTGTGAAAGGTCAGCTGACCTGGTTGTGCCAGTGAGGCTAACTGGCTCAGTGTACTCCAGATTGTACCAGTTCTTGTGTTTTCCTGTTGCCTTTCCTGCTCGGCCGAGCACTTTTGCTGTGTGTGAAATTCCAGTGTCTCTTTCCACATACTTAATGAATTGGCCTGCCTTTATATTTATGTTGCAGTCTGTTCTTAGGATAGGAGGTTGTCGATTGAATGGATCGTTGATATGCTCAATGTCCTCTGTGTCGTTATTGGAGTCCCCAGTAGCATTCTCTGTGTCAGGGCCTGGGACACTGTCCACATCACTAGATTCAATGTCAGGTACATTCACAACATTGTTCATGTCACATTCTGCTGCAGTGAGTTCTGTCTGACTTTCTTGGCTGTCAACTGACTTGTCAGTGTAATGATCGTTGGCCTTGCGTAGTCTACAGTGATGCACCCGGACATATGTGCCCCCATGTCTAACAAATATGACCACGCCGTCACGTCCAATGACCACTCCCGGGCCTTTCCATTCGTTGCAGTCCATTCTTTTGTAGTACACTTTGTCTCCAGTTTCGTAGTGTTCATCTGTGGGACGAAGCTGTGTGCGCAGAGCTCTCCTGATTCTCTCGGAGCACTCTGCCTCAGTAAATGCCGTCCTTGCCTCATGCAATGCTGAAATGTGCTGCCCCACCCACTTACTTATTGTAGTGCCCTCCAGGGCAGGGGGTTTATCGACCAGCACTGAAGGTAGGTTAGGATTTTGCCCAAATACTAGCTGGTATGGACTAAAACCATGTACAGTGTGCATTGTATTCTTTGCCATCAGGGCCCAATCTAGGGCGGTTTTCCAGTCACATCCACTGCTCTTTTTCACTTTCAAGATTATTTCCGTAAGGGTCTTGTTGTGTCTCTCACACAAACCATTGCTCCATGGACTGAAGGCAGCAGTGGCTTTGATTTCAATATTAAAGTTCTCTGCCATGTCTCTCATTTCCTCATTGTTGAACTCTCCTCCATTGTCAAAAAACATTTTTGACGGGGCTCCATGAACACTCACCCAGGAATGAATGAACTGTCTCACAATTTCACTGGATTTCTTTGTGGTCACAATACTACCAGCGCTGAATCTGGTGAAGTGATCAATCATATGAAGGTACCACACGTTTGGTTCTAGCTCATGCAGATCCAATGCCACAGTTTCATTGTACGTTGAAGCCATAGGGAGACCAACTGATGGCTTTGGCTTGGGTCTGTTATATCTGAGGCATGTTTCACAGCTGCTTACAATGTCATTCAAAATAGTAATGCTCTCATCATCATTATTCCCAGCACTAGACAGTAATTTTTTAAGTTTTTCAACTGAAGCATGGCCAAACTGCTTGTGAAGTTTCACCAAGGCTTTGTGTTTTTCATCTTTGCTCATGCCATCTGTTATGGCCAGAACCTCATTGGCTTGTGGTTCACTATTCTCACAAGTGGCTGTACAATCTTTGTCCACTATGCTGACACAGTAGTGTCCAGAGGATGTGATCTCAAGGGGCACAGGTTTTTGAAACATTGTGGCTTTATCGTTCTCAATGTCAAGCACAGCTTTTGCCCTCTTTAGCGATGCTTTGCTTAGTAGTAAGGGAATGTCGACTGGAACCACCTCTGTCTCGATGTGGCACTTGGTTTGGCCTATTTTAGCTGGGACTTTCACTTTTTTTGTGGAATGAACAACTTGCCCATCACCAAACTTGAAAGCTCTTTTACTCTCTGTATTTTCCATTTTATTCCTGTCACTTTCCTTCAGTGTATGAATGTAACTGTCCAACCATTTTTCACCACAGACTGTTCTGGTGCATGCAGTGTCGATCACAGCAGAACCTAAAGCCTCCACCATGAATATTTCCGCATCAGACACTGTCTCTTTAGAAAACAAAGTAATATTGCATTCTTCAATTTGTTCTGCATCTGCATTTTCCTCTGTCATCTTGACGTGCTCAGCTTTGTGTGGGCAGTCTTTGGCCCAGTGGAACGTACTTTGACAAATGGCACATTTAGTTCTCCTTCCATACCTGTCAAGTGGATTTGAGCCAGTCAATGGCGCCCTCGAGTGGTTGGTTTGGGAACGGAATTTGCTCCCGTGTGTCCCTTCTTTCTTTTGATCAATATAAAAGGCAGTATCGTGTCGCACTTGAATTCCTCCGTTGCTGCTTGTGGGTAACACAGTCTTATCTCCAAAAATCCTTTTTAGAGCTGACTTCATGCTTGCAAATGTAAGTGTTGAACAAGCTGTAAGAGCAAGCTGTTTGTCTTTAACATCCAGATTGGCCGTGTCTAACAACTTGAATGCTAAAACAGTGTCGGGGAGTGGCATGTCAAACTTGCGCATTTTGTTGTACCTCTGCTCGAAGTGGACGATGTAATCCGCCATGGAAACGTCATTTTCTCTCCGAATCTGGTCAAAATCCGTGTATGCGTCGTAAGCGCGATCCTTTTCTTCTTTGAGGAATACATTATCCAGTGCATCTACAAGTGTCTTCATCCCATCATCTTTGTTCAAGTCCTCCGCAGGTATTTCTAAAGCTGTATCTCTAGCTCTTCCCGTCAGTGATAGAGCAACAGCCAAGGCTTGTTTCTTTTTGTCCAATTCAGTAACGAGTTTCCACATTTCAACTTCATTTTTCCAGCTCTCGTAAGACTTCTTTTCATCAAACGCCGGTGGGACTCTGTAGTTAACGTTGTTAGCCATCCTCTGCTACCATTGATAAAACGAAAACGACAACCTTCTTTGTAGTCGTAGAACTTTACTTAGTTGAATATAATGAAAATAACAAACCGGCCACTGCCATGGATTCACACAATAGAACTGACTGTCAAAGCCCGCGCAACAGTGCAAAGCCCCCTGGGAGAGTGGGATGTACCATAACGAAACACACCAAACATTGCAGAAATATAACACAATAAAGCAATGTGAAAAAACAAAACATTTACAACGCCCCCTCATTTTAGACTGAGCAGCAAAGCCCATTCATCCATACAGAAATGCTGAAAGCTTGAATTATCCTCTATTTGCAATAGGTCCTAAAAGATGAATCATTAACACGGTGAAACACAGTGAATGATGATGTAATAAAGTTGTGTTTCACCATGTAATGATTCTTTTCAGACCCCTATTTCTAGGAAACAGAATTGGTGGACCTTTTTCATTTATGTCCACACAACATCTCTGAGGTATATTAATGAAATGTTGAAAAAATTGTGGAAAAATGTTTTAGTAAAAACACTGATGTCATGAGCTACTCCTTGTCAAGAAATTCGTTGCGGATTTGTGATGGAGTTTGGAAGCGCTTGTTGTGTACGATCATCATTCAACAGCCCATATGTAACACCTGTTTTGATTTGCAGGTCAGAAGGAGGTTGCTATATTGATAATGAGTTCTTCCAAACTCTGACACTTGAAATTAATCATATGCAGAGCATTTCTTGACAAAAAGTATGTTGGGTTTTTATGAAACAAAAACTTTGCAGGTAGAAATAGGCCTACAAACGTAGGATAATTCAAGCTTTCCACACAGCTGCAGTGTTTGTGAGTTTGAGTTGTTTTTAAGTTGTTTAATGCAATCAGATAGTACCTTTCTGTTTGGATGTTGTGGCTGTTAGGGCCAGCGAGTTATTTTTTGCCATTCAATGGGTACTCCCGCATAACATACTGGTACGATGATGTCACGGTGCATAGCCTCTATTAACAAACAAACAAACAAACAAATGTTTTCCTAGTCATTGGCTAAACCAGCAATACTGATTCGTATATTGTATCGTGAAGTTTCAACCTTGGTACAGTATGTAGATTCTGAAGATGATGGCACGACTTTCCATCACTCTGACTGTCAATGAAATCCTCTGCAGCAGAGTGTTATTTGATAAGGCTGTTTAGTATTCAAGACGTACCCCCTGCACTCAAGTACTGCCAGTATTATGCTTTTAGCTTATCCCTCCAGAGGGGCAGAGCCAGAGGAAAAGAGAGAGAGAGAAGGCATAGCGGAAGCGGAGGCAGATATCCTTCTGGGAAGGGTTAAACTTCACAGGAACAAATTCCGGTTATTGAATTCCTGTCATGATTCTTTGGATAATGACTTCCACTGTCATGCCCACTGGAAACGTTGTTCATTTCATTCTCAGGAGGAGAATATGTGCTGGATAGTAGCCTACTCAATTTTCTTTGTGTTCTGAGCAAATCCCAAAGTATAGGTGCTGGATCCTCCTGACTAGTCCCTGTGGTCCTAGGACCAGCATACAGCCAGAACCAGCATACATTGTATTCAGCTATAGGAAACCAAAAAGCTGCGCATCTGCCTGATTGATGGTACTGGGTGAGTACCGGCACTTTGGCAGTGGGAGTCAGATCAACATGGAATAAATTCTGTACTGGCCATACTACAGTAAATGGACTGGAGTGTGTCGGCGGTGCGTGGTCGTCCCTAGGGACACTCTGATTGGCTGGTTTAGGTGATATGGTGTTAATAGTGACATAATTCAGAGATCTCTACAAGTATTGTTGAGACATCACCAGGAGGTGTCGGGGTACTTGCTCTCAAATCTTGCCTGTTGGTTATAGTTGGTTCCTCCGACAATTTAGAGGCGGCCAACTTACAGTAATTTGGGCAGGGCAATATGCATAGCAAAGGTGAAGGCAGGCCATGCAAGGCTAATACAAATGGGGATCTCCTCATGCATTCCTCACGGTTGTGACGTGTCCCGTGGCTGCCATTTTCAGCAACTACAGTATTAGTTTGATTCATTCATTTAATCTTTAACAGAAAGAGAATACAAGTGAAGCTACACCTGAGTTAGCTCGGCTTGATCACCATTCAAGGCCTGGCTGCTGTTTTGCTTTGATCACCATCAATTCATCAATATCCCGTTTTCATCCATTGCACTGCACTACACACACAGATATCAGCTACTTTATATTAATCAAAAGTTAAAAAGACACTATACAATTCAGTAACATAAACATGCCGGAGGCGAATGCTCTCTTAATTTACCAGAACTTAATTCAAATTCAGGTCAGACTTACATTTTTCCTCCCACGCTGCTGTTAAGGAAAACTGAAGAAAGTATTTCCACTCCTTTAGCTGTATTGTATGTGTCAATATACGCCCTGGAGCCATAACACTATGGAACTGTCTCAATGTGTCTGTGAAATAAATTAAAAGGGCGTTCAGTCGACGCGCTGGTTGAAATTATTCCAAGACACTTTATCCATCCATCCTCAATCCGTTATCCGTTCTCGGGTCGTCGGGCTGAGGGAACATGGGGTGCTGGGGGGGCTGGAGCACCTGCTCCCCTCAAACACAGCACCCCCTCAGACAGGAGCTACAAGCACCCCCTCCACCAGGCACAGCACGCCCCAAAACAGGAGGATAAAAATAACATAAAATAAAAAAATATATAATATCAATAATAATAAAACATGTCACTTTATTATAATGGAGACTAAAATAAAATATGCATTTTTGGTGGGGTGTTTGTTTTTATATTCATCATTACCTCTGCTCGGCTGCTGACGCTGTTTCCGGCTATTTCCGGCTATTTTCGGTTACCTTTCCTTTACGCACGGTGCGCGCCGTTTGAATCCACCGGTCAGCTGGGCCTAACAGTGAGTGTTGTGTTGTCAGTCAGCATGGCTCAGAAGCGGATAAGTGATTTCTTTGGTGGGCCCAAGCCCAAAACAAAAGTTGTTCGTCCCAGCGGCAGCAGCAATGTACAGGGGACGAGTGCTAACTTTGTTGAAAAAGATGATAATGTCGTGGATCGATCAGTTGTCGGAGGGAGAGGAGGAGGAGGTCGTGGACGACAACAACAGAAGAAGCAGCACTAGTGCTATTCAGCAGGGGATGAGGGAATTCATCGCCGTCACCCCGGAGCGCAACAGCACCTTTGGAGTATAACGTAGGCTAAAGCCTTTACTATTTAACTATAATATTTCTCACTAATATAATATTTAGGAATATGGGAAATATGCGAGAAATAATATAGTATTAACTAATTACTATGGCCGCCGTGCCAACTGAACTGCTGCCTGCTGCTGAAATTTAACGTGAGATATTATGTATTGTGTTCTGTTCGATTCTGACGGGGAGGGCTGTGTGACGATGATGATGATGATGATGATGATGATGATGATGATGTGAACACACGGGTTGCCGAACCCAAGCGCGCTGCGCTGTCAACTTGTTGCTGTTGGGACTTATAAAAATATACCTCCTACTGGACCTCAGCTCCTCTGTTTAGCCTATAATTTATATTTTTTGCGCCTTGCTAAATCTCATGTGGACTAAATAGGCATATGCCCGTTTATGATGGGTTTGGAACTGTCAGTTGTTTGTGTTGCTGTTGAGCGTTTGTTGTGATTATATATCCTGCGTGAGGATTCTGTAGGCCTATTCATTCAGCCTATATGTTCAAAACAAGTGATTTATGTAGGCCAGGCCCAATAAATATGCTATTTCACATTATAGGCATCTTGTTCATAACTTGTGTGTGGAGAGGGAAATTAAAGAGTACCCCCGCTTCCATGCTCAGCCCCTGCTACTGTAAAATAGTTCCCGCGGCCATCGTCGGGGCAACAGCTCCACCACAAAGCTCCAGACTTCCCTGCCCTGCACATCATTAGTTTATCATTAACGATAATTGTGTAAGGTATTCTCCAGGGATTATTTTAGTGTTCTAATACTGTAGGAGTTCTGTTCCTGTGATCATGGACTCTGAGACAAAGGGAGAGAACAGCACCGCCAATCTAGCAGAACATTTGCAGTATTTCCAGTTTAGAAATGTTGTGATAATGCTTATTTGTTGTGTGACATACTGTAAATAATAGTTACAGAGGAAGCACATTGCAATTATAATCCAGACCCAAGTTTGAGAACATTTCCAGGGACGTTGCTTTGGTATATTCTTTATGGTGAAAGTCTGACCCAGCATACTTTTATTCCATATGGAGCCTGTGAACAACTGAGCAACAAAATGTTGATGATCTCAGCAGGTAATACTTCTCCAACTCTGCAAGGTGAGCTGTTCAAGGGTGAATAATGAAATATAATGTCTTCATGCCACACATGTTGCTCATTCACCCATACTCTGTCTGTCTGTCTGTCTGTCTGTCTGTCTGTCTGTCTGTCTGTCTGTCTGTCTGTCTGTCTGTCTGTCTGTCTGTCTGTCTGTCTGTCTGTCTGTCTGTCTGTCTGTCTATGAATCATTCATTCATAATCACTTGCAACAGACAATGTACTAAACTTCTAGTACAAATGATTGCAAATTAAAAAGTAAATTTTCTTTTTTTAAATTTAGCTAAGAAAAAATAAATACTCAAGTAAAGCATACAGACAGGCTGAAGTAATGTACTCTGTTGCTGTGCGTCCTCATCCTCATTAGGTTCGTCTTTATGTCTTTGCACGCATATGGTAGCATCCCTTCTCTTTCACTGTGATTAAATGAGAGGCTGCGTTCACCTCAGGCCCTGCATGAAGAGATGGAGCGATGTCCCTGATTGCAGCGATGTTAAAAATACCCCCCTGTCTACACACACCCCTCCATCCTTTGTGCCAATACACCCCTCCCTCTCTTCCACTGCCCCCTCGCTTTGCTCTGCCCTGTTTTACCATTCTTTTCCCCTTTCTTCCGTGAAGCTTCCTCCTCTCCTTTCTCCCCTTTTCCTTTAGTTGTGATTTTTGGTTTTCAAATTCCTCCAAATGTCCCCCTCCTGCTATTTTATATTTTCTGCCAAAGCTCAACATTTGATTATAGCCTGACTCTCTCTTTTTCTTTCTTTCTTCCTTCTTGTGTGCGTACGTGTCTCTCTCCCCCTCTCCATGTCTCTTTGAGCAGTGTTCTTTACCTGGTGCCTTCTTGTGACTTTTGCAGAAAAGGTGGTTATAGTTTTTTTTTTCCATGATTGTTCTCACACCGCATTTGTGACAACAATAGCTTTCTCAAGAACTTACGCCACAAACTGAAAACCGAGCACACAAAACCCTATACCCTGACTCTCCTATTTGCCATCAAATCTTTTAACTTTCCCAAAATAGAATGTGTTTTTATTTAGACAGCCATATTTCCAACCTTTTTTGCACACTGTTTAAAGATTTGATTTTTTGTGTTTAGGTCGTTTTGAGATGTGTCTGCAACAACTGAACATTTATAGTATTTGGGTAGTATTTTGAAGGTGATGTGTAAGTAGTGTAAAAAGTAACAAGCGATTCCGTATGCATGAAGTGAAACTTGCTCCTCTACAAGCTCATAGCTTGTTGATCTGCTGCTATTTTTTATGTGGTCCTCGATGGGGGGCACTGTCATGATTTTGAGGGTCCGGGTCCTTGATGTGAAAACGTTTTGTGCATGAGGATTTAGAAGACCGCTTGTAGAATCGACCTCTTAATGGGTTAAAATACTTAGGCCTATATCTTACATTTATAGTTCTCAAATACATGGTGGCCTACCTAATCATACCATGTTGCACATGTCTATATGCACCATTTACCAGCCTTCCTGCAAGTAAGATGGAGAAATAATTGTTTGTTCATACTGGTAGGAATACTAGGATGGAAGCATATTGGAGGTTTAACCTACCTGTGAGTAGTCTACTTTCATATTCTCGTCTCCTCTCCCTGACTCACTTTTTGATTACTGTTACCGACTTGTGATTCAGCTACAGTCTTGGCAGAAATCCATTGCATCAAGGACACTATCAGAACTCTGTGCAAACCGTGCCACTGGTGATAGACAGAGCATAGCAAATTAATATTTGCCTAGAGGAATTGCATTTTGTCCTTTCACTACACCTGACTTTGATCTTGAATAGAAACTGATGAATGCAGTGCAAAAATGAGTAGCATAGCGGCACATCATACAGTTGCTTGTGTAATATGAGTCTTTTTTTGTCTTTATATGGCCCAACATGGTCCCATTGCACATTTTCTGCTGAACTGCAAACTGCTACACGTGAATTTTCTCTGAGCCTGGATGAAAAAAGAAAATCCAATTTATTCTGTAGCACGAAATACGTATTGGAATAAATGCAAGTATACTGTGTGTGTGTGTGTGTGTGTGTGTGTGTGTGTGTGTGTGTGTGTGTGTGTGTGTGTGTGTGTGTGTGTGTGTGTGTGTGTGTGTGTGTGTGTGGTGTGTGTGTGTGTGTGTGTGTGTGTGTGTGTGTGTGTGTGTGTGTGTGTGGGGTGTGTGTGTGTGTGTGTGTGTGTGTGTGTGTGTGACTAGATATGTCATGATGCTTCCACATGATGGTGATGTCTAGCGGCCTACGTCTCAGCCCCAGACTTGTCCCTGCAGATCACATCAGAGCTCCATTTACTGTACAAGTGTGGCGACCACACCACAGCCAACGTTTTTGTCCTTTGAGAGAGGGACAAAAAAAGAACTTTCCCGGGGCTGAAAAATGGAAATACACAGAGAAAAGACAAATTGATAGTGAACAAGAAAAGAGGCTACTGGGGTGCACGAGCAATGGAGACAGAAGTATAGATAGCCATAGAGAAGTCATTCAGCAGGAAGTCAGTGTCCCACTTTAAATGGAAACCATTTATCATCCTTTCGGATGGGGCACGAGCTGCACGGCCACGCGCTACCAAATTCTCTTTCCCCCCCTTCTCTCTCCATGCATCATAGCCATCTGCCTTCAGTCACTGTCACAGCCCTTTCCTCTCGCTGGTCTGCCGCGCCTCTGTGTTTCAGCATGAGTGCTGCTATGCCCTGCTGTCAAGTTCTATCCTTGATGTGTGTGTTTTTTAGTCTATTTAATCTCTTATTTTAGAGATGACATTCGTTTATTCTTTGTGATGATATGAATCTGTTTCTTTCCTGCGTGAGCGCAGCCGTCTCTCCCCTCCCTATATTGTGTCACAATATAGGGAAAACAGGCCTCTACTGATGTATTTGTGCTTCATCACAGGATGAGTCTGTGTTACGACCCTCCCGCCCCTGTCGCAACCCTGACTGTCTGAACCCTTCAAACCACCCCAACGTTCACCCTTTTGTTTGTCGCCACGTTTGTGGGCAGCGGCCCCTCCTCTCTATCCCTCCGTCCCTTTGTCTCTGCCCCACATCTCTTCTCCTGTGACCTCCTCACACTTCACGCGATTCAGCTCTTTGTCTACCCACGGGAACGTGGCTCTAATACCCCGGACCTATATTCCAACTTAAACCAGTCCCTTTGCCCCCCTCCCATCTGCTCCCGGAGACCTGGGGCAACTGACACTGGATGCTCCCTTCAGGGTTTTTGAAGTCGAGGCAGATTTATGAACCCTGGCTGTCACTGGATCGCCAGACGGCCAGGAAGACACACAGGAAGTACCTTGAACAGGAAACAGCCAAGAGGAAAGTGGTGTTTTGGTTGGCAGAAGTGATACACATAGACGCGCACATGCAAGCCTTTACACATTATATAGCAGAGTCTGCATGTTGTGTGAGGCAGGCAATTTACTGCAGCGCAAGCCGTTAGTGCTGTGTGTGTGTGTGTGTGTGTGTGTGTGTGTGTGTGTGTGTGTGTGTGTGTGTGTGTGTGTGTGTGTGTGTGTGTGTGTGTGTGTGTGTGTGTGTGTGCGCGCGTGCGTGCGTGCGTATCTGCCAGTATTTATTAACCATTTGAAGAATTACAGTATAAACCCCAATCTGTGTTGCACATGGTTTGTTGAACTCCCTCTGGTGTTGTGGGTGTATCTAGTGGACTAGAGACCCATTGCAAGATCATGTACTCTCTTGTCAACCCTGACCCATTTTAGCCCAGGCAAAGAAACCATGGCTCCTGTTAGGGTAGTTCAAGGTGTTTTGTTAACCAGCGAGGAGATCTTGCACAGGAATGTTGTTCTTTAGTTGACCTTTATTATTATATTATATTGGTGGCCATTTTATCACCAGAAAGATTTGCCATTCTATGTAACCTAGGTGCGTACCTTTTTTTTTTTTTTTTTTTTTTTTTTACATCTTTTTGTGTGATATTTTTCTCACCCACTCCAACCAAGAAGTGGTTGCTGAGATTACTATTTGAGAATGGAATTGGATTCAGTTTTTTTCTAAACCATCAGTTCTCTCCCTACTATAGTATTGCATCCGATTCCTTACTGTCTTTATCATGTCACAGATGTGTCTCATCATGACCAGTGTTGTCAAAATATTACTATAACAGCATTTTTTTCTTGCCTGTGTAGTGTGTAGTATTACGCAGAAGCGGGGATCGAACCCGGGACTCCCACTCGCCAGTCCAACGCACAACAAGTCGCGCCAATAGGGCTGAGCCCGATTGGCGGGGCTGTTGTGGCTGGCTCATGGCTGGGTGCTACACCTGCAGTAATTGCATCTTTTCCCCCAAAAGTGTTACTTTGCATTTTCAACATTAGCAGTCAGTTGTCGTCCACTTCCCCCATTCTGCAGTGTTTATTTCACTCTAAAAAGCGTATATATGATGCTGGGCCCATTTGGTTCCACTTGTACACTCATTTGAATTACCTAAGACTTAATAAGACTATTAATTATTAAATAAATTAAATACTAAATGAAAACCACAGCTGTGTCCAAAAAGATAATGAAACACAATCTATGTTAAAGCAAACAAAGTGCTATAACTGCTTTTGATAAATATATCTTTCAGGCCTGCCCTTCTGCAACCAATACTTCACATACTCACAAACAGCACTAGAAAGACTGAGAGGTCATTTTGACCGTTTTTTTTTTTTTTTTGGGGGGGGGGGGGGGGGGGGGGGGGGGGGGGGGGGGGTTGCCCATGAAGCTTTCAGAAGGTTCCCTTCCCTGACCATCATCATCCATCATCATTATATCATCTCAGAAATTTTCCGGGAAAAAAATCTAGGTATGAATTTAAGCAAATGCTAATTCTGGCCACTTTTTTCAGTCTTTCTAGTGCTAGAGTCTAGCTCTAGACAGGGATATCAACAGCCTGCAAAGCAACTTGACCTCAACCCAGTCTACCATTATAAATAAACACTAAAATTCACAGTTTCACCAAGGCTTGGGAAAATGGTAACATATATATAAAATTATTAAAAATGACTTCATACTAGCACTATACTGTACATATTCCCTGTTTGTTCACAGTTTGTGAACCTATACTGTGATGCTGCCTCTGTGTAGCCTAGTGTTGTTATTCTCGTGGACGTAAGAAATACTTCAATTGGATTGTCACACACCACCCATCCAGACTGAGGGTCCAGGTAGAGATCACGACAACGACCAGTATAGCTCTTTTTTGGGGCAAATGATTCTTCTCAGAAAAGCTCCGCCAGAGTCCCAGGAGATAAGATTTCTGTTATTATAAGGTCACGAACAGTCTGAGCTGTCGGAGCGGGAACCTTGTTTCTCCATTTTTTAACTTTTGTGTTTTCCCATAACTTTATGCCCTACTTGATGTCACTACATTGTCACAATAAAGTACCAAAGTATCATATAGCAGATCGGCAAGCTGGAGATGTGCTATTTTTTATTCGACTTCATTCCTGAGATTTGGACATATGAGGTTTCCACCTGACAGCAATTATACAACAGATAGCAGGATATCCTGTTATTGTATTGTGTTTGAGATTGGGATCTGTCAAAAGAAGGAATGTAATAGAACTGGGCCTTTTGTGAAGTTTATGCAAATTGTTACATATGTATGTATCTTGCATTACAGTTAAATATTTACCGGTAATTGAGTTTAAACCAGAGAACTCCCCTATCTTAGAGGCAAATATTGTACTATTACTTTAGTAATAGCACTATTATAAGATAACTGCTTCAGATTTATACACATACAGTACTCTATCGGGGACACAGGGAGAACATGCAAACTCCACACAGTAAGGCCCTTTTGCAGCCCGACCTCGGGTATATGGACACTGAAGAGGAGACATGCCACCAGCACCCATAGTGTCCCTAGCAGCATGACAGCACTACGGCTGTGGCACTGTGCCACTAGATCTGTTATTTTCAATTTTCAAAGTGATTTTTCTATATTTCATAGATTTGGAAATATGGGGAATGAACATTTTGCCTACTAGAGTACTTTTACTTTTGCTACTTTAAGTACATTTTGATACTTTTGCTCAAAACATGCATGACTTTACTGAAAGTACAATTTGAATGTCCAACATGTACTGGTAAAAGCCTATTTCTAATTAAAACGTGAGTACTTCTTCCATCACTGTTCCTACAGTACATGATCCAGACCAGTTTGGGGACACGTAAAGTACATACACTTGTATATTTATTTTACATGACATACTGTGTTTGAAGGAATGGGCTAGCTGACTCAAATACTTGCGTCGACATTTTATCTTATATCTTATTTGACATTAAAACAAATTAAGCCCAACCAAGAAATGAAATCCGAGGAACTGTGTGGCTCTGGGCATGTTGTCTGAGGTATTGAGGGAAAAAATGCAATATCAGCTCCCACGCTTATAGCATATACAGTATCTGCCCAAAACTGCACAGCTGGCATATTTAAGGGAAGTGAAAGCAGTAGACTTTCCTGTTATGATGATCAACCATCGATTTCTATAACCCAGCTCACTGATGCTAATAGTATCATTGTCTGGTGGTTCACCGTCGTACCTTTTTTCCCCCGCATTTTGATGTAAGATTACTGCTAAACAACTGCTTCAAAGTGATGTATAAATCTCTGCTTTGGTTCCTCATTCCATTTCAGTACACTTAACCGCCAACAGCTAAAGATTTTAAGCTCAATTTATACAGATTCAATTAATCTAGTGTTTGTGATACCAAGCTTTACCATGATACTGTGTTGAGCACAAAGTCATTGTCCAGGCAAGGATGTCAGGCGTCAAATGCAATGGTGCTATGGCTCCAGCATGACAATAGAGAGAGGAAAAAGTATACAGAAAACATCTTTGTATTTCTCTGCTTTGCATTCATCCAATTTCCCTTCAACGGGTGCAAATAGTGTGTGAATGGATGACTTTCTGCGAAGCTATAATCCTTATCTGACATTATTCAGAATATATGAATGAAATCTGCATTATTCATCTTGCCTGCCTCTTCAACCATGCAATGACTACTCTGTTAAGATAAGCAACTACTTACGTAAAAGCTGGAGTGTCACGATTCTTTTCACTCTAAAACATATACATCAGGTATTATTGTTACATAAACTGGAAGATTAAAAAACAAGGTGTACAGTATTAAAATGCATTTTTTTATGTGGACACCCCCACCAGTTCATTAACGTCCTAGTGAATTGAAAAATGTTTTTCACACTTTTAGACCACATCTGTGATCATTATATGTGTATTTTAAAATAAAAAAATCCATTAAAATAATTACTTCTTAAAAATGAAAATGTGGTGCGTGCTGACGTGTCAACTATCACATCAATAAATGCCAATAGAAATTTAAAAAGTCAAAGTCGCATGATTTGTCACTATGTTGCAGCGAAATTGGTTCTCCGCTTTTGACCCATCACTTGGAGCGGTGAGCTCCAAGGAGCGGTGAGCTGCGGCTTGCCGCACTCGGGAATCATTAGCTGATTTTGACCCCCAATCCATCCCTTTGATGCTGAGTGCCAAGCAGGGTGGCATTGGGTCCCATTTTTAGAGTCTTTGGTATGACCCGACCGGGCGGACACTCTAACCACAAGGCCACTGTTCTGGTGTAGGCCACTGTTCTGGTGTAGGCCACTGTTCTGGTATAGGCCACTGTTCTGGTGTAGGCCACTGTTCTGGTATAGGCCACTGTTCTGGTGTAGGCCACTGTTCTGGTGTAATAGCTTAGCTGACCGCATTTTATCCCATTCCTGAATCCTGAAGTTGGGTTGATCAGAATACTGGCATGCAAAGTTGCAAACCGTGTATTACTCGGATTAAACGTAATTATCACGTTAGAATATATATCTGAAACATTATATGGTAAAAAATAAGCCACATAGCAGTAAAATGGCAGCTGAGTGACTTTTGTAAACAGTGCATGCTTTGTGTGTAGTAGAGTTCAGCGTAGAGCCGTCCCTCTAGCTTTGCCCCCCATAGACTGGAGGGATGCAAACTCTGATTGGTTCAGAAACTTTAAGCGTTTCAGGGAAATTCATGCTGAAACTTTAAAATAAAATGACCTCCATTTCCGTTTCAGTGCACTTTATGTATACCTGTTCTGTCTGGTGCGTGACTGGTGATGCTGAATCCTTAATGATAAAGGGGAGGAGTTAGGTGAAGGGATGATAGTGTGACGTTGACTGTCAGGGTTTCAGCCTCCAGGAAGAAACCCTCTATGCAAAAGGAAGCTGACACTGTGACATAAACATCAACTGGTCTAATATTTAAAGGGATATTCCACTTTCAAAAAAGCTTTTGGTCATTTTATGGTCTACTCAGTCTCATGTGAACCAGACAGTTTATAAGTTACTCCATTCACTATTTAGAATAGATATTTGATGTTCATTCTAGCGTATCTGCCTCATTCCTGTACACATCCATTATAACTTAACCATGACAGATTATTCAAAAACATCTGTTTTCTGGTGGCTGATATTGTCCTCCTCATACGTGGGAGGGCCGTGGAATTTCATTTACAGTTTTCATTCATTTTTAAAATATTGTTTTGGAAAATGTAGCCGCCTCCATATTTTGGTATATGCCCCCCCAAATGAATAAAATAATATTTTAAAAATAAATGAAAACTGTAAATGAAATTCCACAGCCCTCTCACGTATTAGGAGGATAATATCAGTCACCAGAAAAAAAGATGGGTTGTTTTCGAATAATCTGTCATGGTTAAAATGGAGTTTTAAATTATAATGGGTTTGAAGGGCGTTCAGGCAGCTAAAATTAACTTCAAAAAATCTGAATCTAAATACTGAAAGGAGTAACTTATAAACTGTCTGGTGTGTTCACATCAGACTGGGTAGCCCATAGAATGACCAAAAGTTTTTTTGAAAGTGGAATATCCCTTTAAAGGTAGGGGAAGTGATTTGAAATTCATGGTGTAGTACCAGCCTGGTGCACTAGGGGCCCCCAAAAGTAGCTACACTATGTGAACCTGCTGCTCTCTCCTGATTGGAGGAGAATTGTGGTGACCTGGGGAACTTTTATTAGCTCCTCTGCTAACGTGGGGGAGGGGGAAACTCCATATGTGGTTTCCACACCTTATAATAGAGCATTTTAACAGAAAAAAAAAATTTTTGGGTGATATCTGACAAAAGTGAAATCACTTCCCCTACCTTTAACTATAACATGTGGAAAAATGTGGAGAAAAAAAAATACAACACAGCAGTCAAATGTATTAATGTTAATTATCTCAAGGGCTGCCAGAAGTTTAGCGGAATCAAACCAAGCTACCTCTGGCTGAAAGCCGGTCGGTTCTGAGATGACTCTGGCCCTGTTCAACAACCCCCCTTTACTTTAGCCCCGGGCACATGTGGGTGAGTGTGCAGAAAACGCTTCTCATTCCAGGGTCTTAATGGTTGCCTCTGGGCAGCCCTGTGCAGGAGGTTATCCGCTCTACTGTATAGCTAGATGGTGGATCTAGCTGGAGCAATGTTTTTAAGGGCAAGTGTGTGTGTGTGTGTGTGTGTGTGTGTGTGTGTGTGTGTGTGTGTGTGTGTGTGTGTGTGTGTGTGTGTGTGTGTGTGTGTGTGTGTGTGTGTGTGTGTGTGTGTGTGTGTGCGTGCGCGTGCGCGTGTGCGCGAGCGTGTGCCAATGGAGAATGTCATGGAGATGTCTGTAGACGAGGGAGACTATTCTTGTTTACATTTCATAACTTTCTGAGCAACATTACATGGATAGATTGTACATGTACTGTAGGTGTTAAACTGAAACATTCACTTCATCAACATGATTTGGTAAAATCATGTTGTGTTTGGTCATATCTGAGACAGAGCATAGACATAGCATACAAAAATATGTACATTTTATCGTTTTTATAATACCTTATTACAATCCAATATATTTGACAATATATTTGTCATTGTGGTCAAGCTCATGAAGCTTCAGAAGTTGTGGGTTTGAACTCACTGTCCACAGTAACAGTTTTGTATTGTATTAACTTTGCTTGCTTTAATTTGAAATGTATGCATTCTGCATACTGTTAATAAATAACAATGAATTGAACAATGAATGAATCAATCAATCAATCAGGTCAGCTTGACAGCTGAGTTAGTGGACTACAGCAATAGTGATAAATAATATACAATAAATAAAATAAAACAACAAACAAACAAAACAAAAAAACTCAATATAGTTAATGCTTGTCAGTTGGTTGACTCCAGAAAGCTTTACCAGTCACTGTTATTTAAAATGTGATTTTTACTCACATTATTCTTACTCATATTTTGCAACTATCACTCAGTATTTACTTCTGAGTCTGTAAAAACCATCTATTTTTTGTGTGGGTTGAGTTCAGTGGTTCAGTACACTACTGATTAGACTGACATGTGGGCAGGAGATTGAATTAAATGGACCCTGTGGTAACTGTGATCTTTCCACCTCTTACATCTCATTCAGCTCATCTTCAGAAGCACATGTTCAGGAGGGGCGGATGTAACATGTCCCATTTGGGGGGGAGCAAGATAACATGTTGGAGGGGCAAGAGAAAATGGTATGGGGGCGGCTTCCTCGCCCGTGTCGCTTCGCACCCATACCATTTTCGGTTACAGGACTTCAGTCAAGTAAAGCATCAAAACTAATAAAATAACATCAGTTATTGTTGAAGTTGGAACAGAGATGCAGCATGCATAAAGCTAAAGGTCTCAGTCTGACTCAGAGAGTTTTCTGTTTTCAATGATGAAATGCTGTTGGTTTAGTGGTGCCAAAATTGTAGTTCGCAGTAGTAGTGTTTCAAATCATTTTAAATATAAGCACTTTAATTTGAAATATCTTGGGTTGTTTTGCATGGCATCGTGTCTGGGGGGGCAGACTGGGTATTTAGAGGGGCATTGTCCCCCCATGCCCATGCCTAGATCCGCCCCTGATGTTCAGCATGTTCACTGTGCTGAAGACGACAGTGGAAAACTGTCCTCCTGTTATCCATCATTTACGTTGTATGTTTCTCTGTTGATCAGTATGCTGATATGGATGATATCTCACAAGATATCTTTTTTGGACTGAAAATACTGCATGAATGCATGAATCCAGTAAAGAAAAATCATTCCCAACAAAATCACTCCCATTCCTTGGAAGAATTAGATTTTTTTTTTATTATAAAAACATATATAGAAAGCATGCAATGTAGACCCATTAATACAATAATGTACATTGTTTTCGAAGACAGAAATTAAACAATGTAGACCCATTTAAGCAATGGTGAACATGGTTTTTATCATACTTAAATCATCATAGCCCAAATCTTTCAGTTGGGTTAGATAGGGTGCTTTTCACCTTGGCTTTTATCTAACGCAGTGAAGTTATTTTGAGCAGGCTTTATACAATATGAATGAAGCTAAGCCTAAAAATGTTCCTCAACCTACTACATGAGCACAATGCCCGCCCAGACATATTACATTTTGTGTGCCATGGATAAGCAGATTGATGTCAGAAATGAGTGACTGTGCTTCAGAAGTGTCTGAACTTGCATAATGTAATTTGAACTTGGCAAGTATAAAACCACTGAAAATGATGAGTTGACCAATATGCTAATATGAATGATATCTCACAAGAGCTCTTTATTTGGACTGAAAAAAAATACATTAATCCAATTAGCAAAGAAAATTCCTACCCAACACAACAGTTCCCATTGCGTGGCAGTATATAGCAAATTCAGAAAAGCAGAAATAGATAGAAACAATGTAAACCTGTTTAAGCAATAATGCACATTGTTTTGGAAATGAAACAATGTAGACCCATTTTAGCAATGGTGTACATAGTTTATATCATGCTTAAAAATAATGATTTATAAATAACCCCAAAGAGTCTTTTTCCAGTTTGATAACTCATTGAAAGGCCTGTCAGCAGAACCCACTATAGCAAGATCACTTATTAGCGTGGATTCCATAAAGTTAGCGTAGTAGACTATACTTCACGGACAAATGGGTTCATATCATTATGCTGTCATATTAAAAGTGTTGCATAGCGACGCATTTTGAGTAAGTGGCCCCAACCTGGCCAGAGTCTCCTTCAGAAAAATGGGTGTGTGCACACACACACACACACACACACACACACACACACACACACACACGCACACACACACGCACTTCCTTCTACAGGCCACCATAAGGCACCGATCTAAATGTGTTTTTGTCTGTTCCTGCTTTCCCCTCTCTAATTCGGCTATGCTAAATCAGTCCTGCTGCCTCTTAGTACCGGGAAGCCTTACTCATTACCATTTCCATCCTCTAGTTTGACTGCCATGTTCCCTCATTATATCTGAAAGGGCGGCCAGGCAGTTTGGAAAAAGGGAACCATCATTATGAACCACCGGAGAGCAAGTGAATTACATGCTGGTGTTCTTAACCACACAGCCATAAAGCAACAATGGTGGCTCTAGTAGCAAACGTGGAGGCATAGTGTGTTTCTATATGCATTATATATGCAGTGTTTAACAGTAACACATTACAGATATTACATATTACTGTAATATAATATTACCTTTTTCAGCAAAAGAAGTGTAACGATATTACTTTGCCAAAATGGGTAATATGGTATGTAATATGTTACTCTTCCAAAACACACCACATTCCTTTGATTCAAGTATAATAAATGATTCATATAATAGTACTTTTTCTAAGGGGTCATAATAAAAGTAAAGATATTACCTAATATATGTGATATTGCCCAACACTGACTATATGTGTTCAGAATATGTGTTTGAAAAAAGTAATGGTGAATGAGTTTCTCCTCACCAGCCTTTGAGTGATTCGGTAAAGGAAACGAAACACTGAGCATTTTGTGCATTTATTGCATGAATAGGCTTCATAACAGTCAGGCGGATACAAAGAATGGAACCAGAATGGATATGGGGGGGGGATCTTAGAAGACTGAGACAATTCACTTCATTCTAACAGCATTTCACAATATTTGTTTTGTCATGCAAATCCTCATAGCCTGAGTCTTTCAGTTGGCTTAGATAGGCTCCTTTTCACCTTGGCTTTTATCTAACACAGTCAAGTTATTCTGAGCAGGCTGTATATGAATGAAGCTAAGCCTAAAAATGTTCCTCAACCCACTCCATGAGTGCGATGCCCAGACATATTGCATTTTGTGTGCCATGGATGAGCATATTGACATCAGGCATGTGTGACTGTGCTTCAGAAGTGTCTGAACGTGTTTTATCTTCAATATGCAATTTGGACCTGCAGTATAAAACCACTGAAAATGATGAGTTATCCTCTCATCCGTGGGTGGATCCGCCTCCTGTTTTGGACAGCTAATCAGATGCTATTGTGTCTGCAGCCTGCAGGTGAAGAGGCATGAAAAGAAGCATAATGAATGGCTCAATCAGAACCTTCAGGCTCAACCAAATGATACCTTAACAAAACACTTGAAAGTAGTGGACCTACAAGACCAATGTGTCGCTGTACATTAGAATAATGTGTGTGTGTGTGTGTGTGTGTGTGTGTGTGTGTGTGTGTGTGTGTGTGTGTGTGTGTGTGTGTGTGCGTGCGTGCGTGCGTGCGTGCGTGTGTGTGTGTGTGTGTGTGTGTGTGTGTGTGTGTGTGTGTGTGTGTGTGTGTGTGTGTGTACAGTATGTACCGGTATAGAAAATTTCTACTGTTATTGTATTGTATGCATATGATATGATCTATTACTTTCTTTTGTTCATGTTTACTGTAAGTTGCTCTGAATTAGGAGCCTCTGCTAAATGCCTAAATTGTAAATTGCACTTCCAGCAAACCAGAATGTGGTTTGTTCTGACTAACTAGCCATCCTCAGAGCCCTGTGTGATCTCAGTGAAGCAAAACCGAGGCAATGGCGCTGCAGCGCCTGCCCATGCACACCACAGAGGTTGTCCCATGGAAGCCAGGCAGGGAAAGTGATAATTGTCATTGCCTGCAGTCCTACAGATGGGGGTGGCAGAATAGTGTTGGATGGAGCACACATACAGTACAGTGTACAGTGTGTGTGTGTGTGTGTGTGTGTGTGTGTGTGTGTGTGTGTGTGTGTGTGTGTGTGTGTGTGTGTGTGTGTGTGTGTGTGTGTGTGTGTGTGTGTGTGTGTGTGTGTGTGTGTGTGTGTGTGTGTGTGTGTGTGTGTGTCTCAGTGGGTAATTACAGGATGCACACAACCAGATCGTTTTTTAAAGTGAGATCAAATAAGCAGATTTAAGTATACAAATGAAGCGCAGTTTATTGCAATACCACCGTGTCCTGTAGATAATGGGGGCGCTGATATGCAGATTATTTAATATTTGAGTCATTGTAATACTGAGGCTAGATAAAACCAGGCTTGTTCCCATTCCATGCTTGGAAAATCAACAATGGTGGAGATTGTAAACAAAGTGGAAATGCAAAAAAAGACTGCAAGAAGTGGAGGAATTATACAAATTGATGTCATCACACAAGGACAAAATCAGATGAGCTGTTCCTGAGAGCAATTTCCATTAAAGCTCCTAGTCTGATTTTGTGGGGATCTTTTGTGGGGATAGAAAACACACATGGGAGCACCAAAAAAACATGTTAATCACCCTCTAAAAATCTGTCAAAATAAAAGTGCTAGCAGTAGACACTTCTGCCACTTTGAATGCAGAGCAGATTTCACTGCTGCTACCCTGCCTACACCACTAATCCACTGATAGCATCTATCATATCGCATGAAACGGTGCACCAGGTGCAAGATTAGTAGACTAAACCTTAATTTATACTCGAGCACACAAAGGTGTAGCTTACATTGCAGACACCATCATACTGCTGAGTATATGAGCTTATAGGATTAAATTACCCCTGTGCCTCACCTAATAAAGATAGTTTATTAAAATGTACACAAATTACAACCTCATGCATAACTATAGAAAGATTCACATTGACAGACCCGATGTGAGTTATGTAGGCCATAGCCTATGACTTGTGGCAGCTGCAAACCATAGTTTGCGGCTGCCACAACTCGTGCATCGGAGATAATGGTGTTTTTTTTTAAAAACTGGACCAACCTTTTAATTTGAAAGCCAATTACATTATGTCATGCCTGAGATCATGTGCACTTTATCTCATCGTGATGTAAAAGTGGCCCCCTATTGTCGTGGAAAATTCGGCTTCATTAGGTGAAGACTCAAATTTGAGGTTGATTTGTCATTTTGTTGATGATCTTGGCGTTCTTTTCAATGACATAGATATTTTATACAAACAATGTCATGTTTCTTCATGTCCTATATCAAATTTTGTCTCATCCCTAATCATTTCACTTTTTTCTTCAATTTTTCCTTGTTTGTGAGCCGAAACATGCTGTTTCTATTACACCCCTATTTAATATGTCATGTCACCATGATTTCATATTATCACTCAACACTGAGTTGGCCTTTTATTCTTCCTTTCCAAGCCCTCTCAAAGGTACCATTTACAATAGCGGGGCCATGTTTGCCATAATAGCCACTTTGTTGTTACATAAATGGAAGCCACGTATTTGATAGGCAAACAACCAAAACATCTCTGACTGTGAGAAGTGGCTGAAGGGAAGCAGCTCTCACATCTAGAACATCATCGTCTCGTCTTGTGAACCGTCACCAGCGACGTGCGGGGCCAACCAGGTCAGATCATTCTAAAACAGTGGTTTTCAAACTTTTTGATCCCAGGGCCCATTCTTTATTTACCCTTTGAGCCACGGACCACCAATGATATTTTAGCCCTGCAGACCCCAAAACTAAAGATTCCTTTTGATTTTGTCCACAATACAGGGCTGGATTTTGGAGAAAACAAAACAGTCAAACATACAGATAAAAAATGACCATGAATCGTTTACATTCTCTAGTTGTGTCGACTTCAAATTCACATGATGAATATTTTAACTCTTGAGAGTGTAAACATGAAACCAAATGGACCCGCAAGGGGTCATTTATTCTATTGTAATATCCAATGTATTCTCTGAATCTTGCAATACATGCATTCACTCATTTATTCTTCACTATCCAACGGTAGAATTCATTTTGGTCTCATTCCTCCAATTCTTGTGTCTTCTCTAAATTAATCTTTTTGGGTACTTTCTATAAATAATCTCTGCCTTGGTAATTTAAGGTCTTTAAAGGGACAGTGAACTCTTCCTGATTCTTACTATTTGATGTTATGGTTAATATTCATTGATTCCTTTTAGGGCTGGATTTGGACATAAATTTGGCCCAGTCATTCATTCATTCATTCATTCATTTTGCAAATTTGGCCCACTCTACTCTCTACCTCCTGCTGTCAGTACAAACACGAATAAAGAAGCCCTAATACCACAACTAAAAACTAACTAATGATAACTAACAGACAGCTACACAACCCTTTGTTACTCTCACAAGAATGAAGCTGGCAAAAGGATATAGAAGTTTATTTGTCACTCACTGAATCAGGTACAATACAGCCCTGTCCTTTTTTATGTGCCCACTGGGCTGAATGATGCAAAAAAAAGTGTATATTGCGGTATAAAAAATATGGAGGGGAGGAATTTATTCACAAATAAAATGCATATACTGTAAATTAAAATATCACTTAACAAAATGGAATAACACGATTCCTGATAGCCAGTTGATTTTACAGTATGGCTCCAATATGCGCTGCCAAAGCTGTGGGAGGTGTAGCATGATGAACTGTTGTGGTTGTTCTATAGACTACAAAGTAGTATGCTGCCCTTTGGGGCAACCACACTACAATGCATGCATTGTTATTATGTGTGTAATGAGAATTTTGTCACATAGGCTGATGCTATGTATGCATGTGCATATAATAAACTATGTCTGTATGTGAGTCCATACGGAGGAAATATGTCTTCTGTCATGCAAGGAAACTATGTCAGTGTGCTATTGTTTCATTTACATACTGTAGATTCAGGAACATGTGTTCCACACTTACTGCAGAGCAGAACAGATGTGCTTGACATGCTCTGTTTTTGTCACGGCACAGCACCACAGTATGTATAATATTGATCTAAAATTTCACACAGCACTTTTGTGTGTGTGCGTGTGGGGGGGTGTATACAGCAGCTATGTGGCTTTGTGTATAGTCAGCTGTGTGTGTGTGTGTGTGTGTGTGTGTGTGTGTGTGTGTGTGTGTGTGTGTGTGTGTGTGTGTGTGTGTGTGTGTGTGTGTGTGTGTGTGTGTGTGTGTGTGTGTGTGTGTGTGTGTGTGTGTGTGTATTGTGTATTTTATTTGGAGAGGCAACAGGGGCGGATCTAGGCATGGGCATGGGGGGGCAATGCACCCCTAAATACCCAGACTGCCCCCACCCCCCAAACACCATGCCATGCAAAACAACCCAAGATATTTCAAATGAAAGTGCTTATATTTAAAATGATTTGAAACACTACTACTGCTACTAACTACAATTTTGGCACCACTAAACCAACAGCATTTCATCATCGAAAACAGAAAACTCTCTGAGCCAGACCTTTAGCTTTATGCATGCTGCGTGTCTGTTGCAACTTCAACAACAACTGATGTTATTATTGGTGCTTTACTTGACTAATAAAAGTCCTGTAACCGAAAATGGTATGGGTGCGGCTTCCCCATACCATTTTCTCTTGCCCCTCCAACATGTCCTCTTGCCCCCCCCCCCAAATGGGACATGTTACATCCGCCCCTGAGAGGCAAAAATGCTAATTGTTTGGCATCAAAATGGGATGCTGGGCAAGGAAGGAAGGCAGGGCTCACAGTGGGGCCAGTGATCATACACAAACCTGTCCATCAAGTGTTCTATCACCATAGCAACAACCTAGTTCCAAGCTCGTGCCAGGCGAATATACGCCAATGCTGCTATAACAGAGGACCAGGCAGAGCTCTGCCTGCCTTGAGGAAGGACTTGCTTTTAAATCCCCCATACTTGTCTGCCACCAGTAAGTACAAAGGAGGAGGAGGAAAACATAAAGTGATGAACGGACAGTATATGGGCTCTGAGTAGCCTAACACCAGATAAGCTGTTGTGCTTTTTTCACTGACCATGTACTGTACTGCACATTAACTGTGAATGGTTGTTCTGTAGAATAACAGAACTAAGGTACCCCCCCACCCCCCACCCCACCCGCCACGGCTCATATTATAATGGACATCACCGATATCATATGATAATTTCGGTTTAGCTCAACAAGGCTTATCTTATACAGTAAACACTGTGTAATTGTTGAAGCTATTACATCTAGCTTACACCAGTCAGATAATGATTACTGAAGTGTAAGAAGATGGCGAGACACAAGGGAGGCAGGATATCAAAGGCATAACTAGAGATTTAGCATTATTTCCCAAGGGCTAAGGGCACACAGAACAAGCCATTCCAGAAATTAATGTCAAGCTGAAATCATATATGGAAACTATTGTGGACGCATACTGACATACTTTAAAGAGGTGTGTGTGTGTGTGTGTGTGTGTGTGTGTGTGTGTGTGTGTGTGTGTGTGTGTGTGTGCGTGCGTGCGTGCGTGCGTGCGTGCGTGCGTGCGTGTGTGTGTGTGTGTGTGTGTGTGTGCACATGTGTATGCGTGCGAGAGAGAGAGCTTGTATGCTTTGTTTTTGTTTGGATTGTATTGTTCCACTCTTGCTTTAGCGTTAACATGTTTTCTCATGTTAACTAGATCAGCACTCGGTAGAGCAAACTTGTGCCTTGCATGGCCTACTCGTGCGTGAGCAGGGTGGGCTAATACTAATGACATTAGCTATGAAGGTCTTTTACTTACGTCATGTTACGTCATCACGTAAACCAGCCAATTGGAGTACCCCGAGGAACCGACCGTTCTGATCACACTACTTCTACCCGTTCCTCTCACGCAAGTAATAATATACTTTGATTTGAATTTTGAGAGGGGGGGGGGGTTAGATGCACAGGAAAACATGTTATTATATAATGAAAGAATATGAAAGGTTCTATAGGGAAGAGAGGAGACTGAGCTGAGTGTGTTTTGGTACAAAAAGTCACAAATGCAGTTTGCAGTATGGACTGTCCCTCTAAGGATTTGGGGGACGCGTGTCCCAGAAATGAAATGACAGGCAGCATGTCAAGGAAAGTTGTGGGGAGACCTCAGGAGGTCCACACCATTGGTGTGAAAAACACCATTCAAAGTGACAGAAACCAGAGCGTGAAAACACAGCATCAAGGAGGAAATAGCAGCCAACTGGGTGAGTGAGAAATGATGGCCTGCATCAGGAATTCTCTAGACGTGTGACTGGGGTTTCTTTTAGTAGTACATTTGATGTGGGAGAGCTTATTCACACCACACTGCATACTTCATTTGCACACAGCATGGTGTCAAAGTGGTGTCTACAGTATACAACAGCATATAGGAAACCCTGTCACACATTTTCACAATTAATAAAAATGCAGTTGATTTACCCCGTTGTGTGGGAAAGAAGGGGGAAAAAGCATGCTGATTTACAGGCATGCCAGAATTGCATTCAGCATGAATGCAAGGAAACAAAGAGCTTGACACACAAATGAACGGCTGTCAAGGGAAGACTTGCACTAGCTCTGTTTACAATCACGCAGCCATCACAAGTGCAAGTCTAAAAGCTTATGAAGGTGTTTTCAGTTGCACCCTTACTGGGAAATCTGCAGATTTTCCCGAGCTTATAACTCTGCTTAAAAAACATATGGTATTAAAATCCACCACATAAGACAAATATCCACATTAATTCTTGCAAATATATGTTATTTTTAGAGCACACTTTAAGATATTTTATTCTGGCCACCTCAAAACTCAGAAATTATCATCTATATCTCATTCACCCAATCACCCCATTAGAGATAGTACTGCATAATATTACTAATGTAGGTTTCCATTTCTGTGTTTCTGGAGATAAGCCTAATTGAGTAATGTGTTATCACCTCATGCTGCCCTGCTATTTATTTAGTACAACTTATATCGCCACAAGCTCCCCTCTTATCTACAGTTTGTGTATGGTGTTATCTTTGGCAAAGAGCTGCTTAACCATTGGACCTGTGTTTCATGTACTTCTCCCAATAGCTTGTGTAATACAACGTACATGCTATCGTGGAATTACTGTGTCTTAGACTCTAGCTAGCTTCGGCATCACTTGATTGATCCAAAATCCGATGGCATCTCTCAAGCCCTCATTAATTAAAACCTTGAGCCTGAACAGATATTTCATCAGCATAAACCAAGCGATGCATAGTTCATGATGAGTTATATTATAATCAATCATATGATATAATCATATGTAATACGTACTACATGTAGGGGCATTGTAAGGAGGACAAACAGATGGGTCTATGTGAACGGGTCATTTAAGACCTCACACAATTGCCATCTCTATGGAAACCGTCATACTCTTTCAGATTTCTAATTATCACGATTAGTGACACTAGGAACAACAAATTGGGTTTGCTCAGAGTCATTACCAGACGTTCAGATAACATGGTCTCTATCAATATAAGCCTTGATGGAGCTTGATGATTGTGTTGACAGAAGCTGTGATGTTGCTTTTTTCTGCCAGAGAAGCCATAGAGGCGATAGATTCTACCTGCAAACAAAAAACAAAGAAAGTACATACAGAGGAAATAGCAGGCGATATGCTGTGGTTTTCCCATGACTGTAGCAAGATTTTTGATAGTACAGAAAGGAATGACATACTGTTCATAACACAGTATGCGGCAGCTGTTATGATCAGTCAAAGGATGGGGGAAAGAAATAAGGAAATTCACAGGCTATAGTATAAACACACAGTATGTGAGGCTCTCTCTCTTGATCAGCACATATGCACAGCACATGCAGAAGCACAGTTTCTCATTCAAACGCGCTCTTTCTCCTTCATCACATTGTAATCCAAGCCTAGACCAAAGGCAGCAGTGGTATGAAATGTTGCTGACGGACAGTGTGCTGTACATAGACTCTGCATGGCATAACTGGATGAGATGATGATAAGCACCTGTTTCAGGTGTCCAGCTATGCACAGCTGCTGCTGATCGGAAGGAGGTAGTAGGCTATACTTTGGGGGGGGGGGGGGGGGGGGGGGGGCGAAGGAGTCGTTTCAGTGCAAAAGTCATGACACATTAGCCTCCCCTGCAGCCTACCTACACACACTCACCGGCCTCCAGTCATCCGTGAGGGAGCGAGATCTGCACACATGCTGAGAGACAAAGGTCCACTGATGACAGTGATTGGATGAATCATATCTGCCACCAGCAGCGTCTCAGTAGGTGAGCACTGCATGTATCGATCAGATTGTTTGGAAGTAAACTACTACTAATGCAGTAGATTCTCAGCATCCGTGTTGACCTCATTGTGCATGTGTGTCTGTGTGTACCTGCGTGCTGACCTATATGAGTATACTTCACAATTGCAGGGGGTTAGCGGTCACATTCTATTGCTATAATAAGGGTGGATTTTCGAGCGATCGTATATTCCATGGACAGGTAGCTGGCTCTCTTTGTGCTGTGATTTATTATTCATGGGCATATTCGCCTGTGTAACTGTGATTGCACCGTGAAGCAGCGGCGCTTGATGAAGCACAAATGAATAAATAAATCTGGACGGCCGAGCCATTTGAACGTTTGACATTTACTGATGAGGCAATTAAGAGAGCAGCGCGCAAACACACAGTTCTCATTGCATTGACGGATCACTGTACAGCACAGGATCTCATGCTGGAGGCTGAGTAGAGGCTAAACATTTGTACATTAGTGAGCTTAGACAAATAGGGCCAACACAAACTATCTAACCCTCACTCACTCACACACCCACACGCATGCACACACACACACACACACACACACACGCTCATGCTTACATACATACTTATGCTGTACAGTAGGCTGTAGGTTTACTACAAACTATGCCATAGTCGTTTTAAGAACACATATACTGTAGTTGGATTTCACATACTCAGAAACATAACTTATTCATGGTCACTATGGTTATTTATGGTTATTTGTGGTCACTGATCAGCACACTCTATAGTAGGTAGGATTTATATTGCTCCAAAAGAGGGGAAAGGTGGTATTTCAATTAAGTTAAATCAATGAATATATACCTTTAAGATATTCAGTGATATAATTTAATTCATATATCACTTTTTGACCCTTCTGGTGCCTGGGAGGTCGGATGAGTTGCTGGCCAGCTCCATATAGGCTACAGTATGCTGATCTAGGTGCAGATCCAGTCTTCTCCATGTATGCTATCCAGGGTTTGATGTCCATTGGCTGCAGACTGACATATTCTGTTGAGTTGGTTGAGTCATCATTGTGATTTCAGAAGATCATCGTGATGTCAGAACAGGCCAGCAGAGATCTAAGGGTTTGGCGAGGGCCGATCAACATACTGTATCCATGGATTGAATATCGTTGCACAAGGTTTGAGGTCAGATCAACACACAACATGTCAGTAGCAGAACAGGTCAGCTCCATAGAGATCTATAAGAGTTTGATAACCATCAGATCAACATATGGAATTAATTCAGTACCGCCATATATGGATCAAGTCTTGTGTACAGGGTTTGATGAACAACATATGGAAAATAACCATGGAGCAAAGTGCTTTGGTGTGGAATTCTCCTTTAACTGCGACCTGCAGTCACAAGGACTACAACCCAATCACAATGCCTTAATTGACTTTAGTAAAGTAAAAGATCATTCAAAAGTCAATCTAATTTGTATTGATATGATGTCGGAGAAAATTGGTATGCATTCATTTGCAGGAGTTTTTTTCCCCCAAAGTGTAACAATAAAACTCTCTAGTCTAGTTGTCTTGACTGACCGTCACCTCGGCCGGTTTCTCACGAGCAAGAAGAAAGCCCTCTTTGCTCCGCCCCCTCATCTCAGATGTGTGGAACTGTGGATGCGAGGAGGAGAAAGGGCTAGCAACAATGTGACAGACAGACAACACAGAGACACAGGGCTACTGAATGGGGTGCGCTTAGAATTGAAAAGCCGGAGCAGGCGTGCGACTCGCACGCCGTTTCTGCAACGATCGAGGAGACCCAGGGGGGAGAAGCAATAAAGAGATGATCGCGATGGACTACCGAATAGCGCGCGATGGAGACGGGGACATCTTTTAGGTAAGGCGTTGTTCGCATTCTGCAGGATTTTCCCCAATACATGCATCTGAACCTTCAGCAGGGCGCTTTGCTTTGTGCGAACAGGACAGCGTCCAGGACATAGTAGGAGCAAAAAAGGGGGTGATGATGAGTGGCAATGCTAACGAGGTATTTTTCCCCATACCATAAGGGTTGAAAATAATTGTAGGTTTTCATACTATTGATACAAACCAGACGTTAGCCGAAATAAAATTACTTCATCGTTATTTAATGCTTTTGTCGGATCAATTTCGATTGGCCATCTCTCCATCTCGCTGCGGTATGGGTTAAAAGCCATCAGTTAAATGGCAATCGGAAAAGGCAGCCAGCAAGTAAGTAATTTAATTGCTGCTTAGTGGATCCGACGAGCAATTAATAAAGCCCGACATGCAGTTTAACACGGAATTAGCAATATTGGGACATCTGTATGGTAAAAAGCTAGAAGACCACTTTCAAGGTGTTGCAATGCATGCTATATTCTTGGAAATCTGTGCGTTTTTAATATAGGTTACCTACAAAATGAGTTTAGCCAAGGGCACATGATCACTGCATGGGACAGGACTCAGGGAAGCTGTAATATACATTGCCACAAACTAGGAAACTGTATGTACAGACGGTCCCAGTCATATTTTCCATTGATCATCTTACCAAAATCCCACACTAGTACAGCCCCATAATGTGCCTAAATCATATCCAGCAAGTGTGTGTGTGTGTGTGTGTGTGTGTGTGTGTGTGTGTGTGTGTGTGTGTGTGTGTGTGTGTGTGTGTGTGTGTGTGTGTGTGTGTGTGTGTGTGTGTGTGTGTGTGTATGAGAGAGAGGAATAAGTGCAACCTGGACAAAAGTGGCAACCTGGACAATAACTTTTTTTTTTTGGACAAAAAGTCATGTTAAAATTGAAAAACCCTTCAAGAGAAGAGGGTTATAGGAGGACAGGAGCTGACATTGACAAATGGGGGGGGTAACTAAAACATGGCATTACCTAGGGGTGCGGTGGCACAGTGGTAAGTGCTGTCGCCTCACAGCTAAAAGGACCTACAGTGTCCCGGCTATAGGGTGCCACAGTGGGATGTTCTTCCCGTGTGGCAAGTTCTCCCCGTGTCCATAGGTACCCACCTCACATGCCGTGATCGTTTGCTCTACACTGCCTCCCCCTTGCCAGATGGGGCACCTGATGGAGGGGACAGAAACTGGTTACTTCCATGTCCAACCAGGGAAACTCTCCCGGTCACAAGAAAAGAAGGCAGCTTGGACTCCTCATGCATTGAAGGAAGGCAGTCCACTGCCTCCTCAGGTTGGCGGCAATGGCGGAGAGTGTATAGTGCCCAGGATCACATTAGGAATTGACACTGGGTGATAAAAATGGGTTACAATATCTTGGGGATAAAATTAAAAAACAAAAAACTGAGCATTAGTACACCATGATACCTTATGCTATTCTGCATTGCATGTGACCATGCCTTTATGTTTATGTGTATAGTATGCAGCATACCGTCATGTATTTCATAAATTCATACTATTTTATGATTTGATTATTTGAAAAGCATTAAAACCACATGGTGCATTTTGAGGATACCAGAAGATTTTCATTGAGGTCCTCTGGTAGAGTATGTTTTTATTCTGTAGACGCTCTTCCAATCCAAAGCGATATAGAGTAAGCAAGAACATAAAACATAATACACAAAATACATGGTAAACATGATTATATATAAACTTCATCATCAGAGTTTTGTAGTCTGTGGGCAGTGGAGGGGGCAGAAGTGGAGTGATGTAAGATGTAAAAATCTGGGCTGATTGAAGACCAAGCAAGCTGCAGTATTTTGGATCAGTTGGAGAGGCTTAAGAGCACATGCCAGTAGGTCAGTAAGAATCTGTCATGTTAAGTTGGCTGATGTCTGGATAAGGAGCTGGTCCGACTCCTGGGTGAACCCAAAAACACGCACATCCAAAAGCCCAAAGTGAACAGACCTTCACCGTCCGATGGGAGCATAAATTGGTATGCAGATTTTTTCTTTTCTTTTGTTTAATTAAACCCAGGAATCATCCACAGTTCTCAAAGTGGGGTCCGTGGCACACAGCCACAGGGACATTTTTTTCATCATGTTTACTCTTGTCTAAACAGACATGCAGATGCAGCTAGTCATTGAAGCGGTTTGGCACCACTCAAAAATACATTATAATACAAAACACAGGCCAGATTGGTTTTGGAGTCGTTCCACTGTGTGGCTCCGATGTAAGCAAATGATCCTTTGCCCACTTTACATTTTCAAAGCAGGAGGGCTCACATCTGCCACACTGGGACTGGAACCTCTGTGTCTCTGCATCTGTAGTTTTATTAGAGTGAATCCCGCCTACTCTGTCTGGCTGTGAAGAATGTCTAGTAAGTAGAAACACACAATGTTTCTTCACAATCGATCCCCTAGCCCCGCCGCATTGGCCACTTCTTCCATGACCCTGAATTAGACTTCTGTGTAATAGAGGCATACTGAGATTGTGTTCTGCGAAGGACAGATGTGACATAATGGTTGCATTCTGTAGCAGTACCTCTAAAGCATTACGACCACGGTCTCTTTGAGGGATTGTGTGGTTGGTTACTTTATCAGGTTCAGCTTTCTTTTAATCATTAAATAAAAAACTTAGCGGACTCACATTTACTGTTGTTTAGAGCTAGAATTTCGTTTTATCTGTTTGGGTATGGACATAGTAGAAAAGTAACAAATTGTTGCATGGCGGGGCACTCTGCCTTGGGAAGGTGAAGGTGTAATTTCAGATGCAGGCTAACAGAGCAGCAGTTATATGAGCTCAGCCTTCAAGAGCAGCACTGGAGTCATAACGACCAGCTGTTCTCCTCACTCCTGGCTGTGTCTGCGGGCACAGCAGAGGACGGGAACGCTGCGTGAGAAACACATGGAAGTCAGAGGTAATTAGCCTGCTAGTGCTACACCAGGTTTAGGTTATAAACTTCCTGAGAATGTCACTTAGACACTCCGGGGGGATGTCATTGTGCTGACTTATTGCACCGTGCTCCTTATGTTTGGTGTTTGGCCGGCACCGTGAGATGTTTAAGAGGTTCAGAGTGTTGTACTGTAGGTAGTCTGTCATGTTGACTGATTTCAAGCTTAGGGAGTAGGTGTCACTGTCCGTAGCTTAGACGGATCACAAGGAGGTTAAGCCATCTGAAAATGTCTCAAGAGCTTACATTTTGCTCTCTGGGCAGTCAAAAAAAGCTTTATCCCATTTAGATTATCATGCTTTGACAAGGTGCGTGACGCATTCTACAATGCAGCAGGTTTCTCCCCAAAAAATAAAATGGGTATTTTGACCCACATGTATGACCTTTTGTATTTTTGTGTCCAGGTCAGTTAAAGCACCATATTTCAGCTTTAAGACTTTTCCCAATTTCTTGTGCTACACACAAATAATGACCAAAGTGACTTTTAAGCAGCATACATCACATTTGGCAAGAATTTTGTTTGTAGTCTGAAAACTACAGGACTGAGGTCACTGCAGTTGTCTTTGAAGTTTGTCCCAGGGTGCACTCATCCAATCCCTGTCTCCAAAGGACCTCAAGGAAGGGAACGGATGACAAACTGTCCTCTAAGTGGACTCCATTCACTTCCTCACGTCAAGTGCTGCCCCACTGGGGTGTCAGACAGTACTTCCAGCTGTATTTATGGGCCATAATAGGAGATGTAATAATTCAGCATTTCCTTCACAGGACCTTGCTGTTGGCATAGTATTCAAGCACACTCTGTGTGTGCTGCTAAGGCTGCCATTAACAACTGCTGCCCTGTGTTATTGATCAGAATATAACGGGGTGCTTTGAAGGTCATGACAATTCCTCTATTCCCAATCGAGTTGTTTCCTGTCCTGTCCTGTCCCAGGATGGTTAGGTACATAACCATTAGATGGTATTGACGTTCAATTTAGAGCTTGGCAAACCGTTTTAGTATGCTGTCCAGTGAAGTCAAAGTCAATTTTCACTCCTTATTTGGCCCCTAGATTGCTCTCGCCTTCTGGGTTTACCTGGTGACCATGGCCTCTTGATGTGACCATGGCCTCTTGTGTGTCTGTGCACACACACGCATGCATGCGCGCATGCATGCGTGTGTTTTTTGGTTTACTAAAGAGCTGGATAGAAATGGTTACTGTACAAATAAATACTCATTAGCAGAGGTTTTCAAGTGATTGTGTACAAGGCAAGAACAAGCACCCTGACTAAATCAACTTGGAGACTACTGTTGTGTTGTTAAGAGTAGTACTGCTCTGATCCATGCCATAATTAGGCCTTCAGGTGGTCTATGGGGAAATTGCTTTTTCAAACCTTTTCTCCTTTCCCCCTTTTTAAATACCGCCATCTTATTTTGAAGATCCAAAACATTCCAGCCAGATATAGACTGGCTTAATACTTTGCGTTTGTCTTTGTGTTTGGATGTTTCTGTCTGTGTGTAGCCTATATTTTTCACATGCTGCGCCATCAGCGACATTGGTCCGCCTTCATGGAGTATTGTGTAGAAGAGAAGCAGCCTGGGAGGAGCAATCCATGATCCATTTCTATAAACAAGAGCAGCACGGAGCAAATCGGAGCAAAACCTCCACTCGAACAAATCAAATATATTCATAAGAAAATAATTGGTGCAAAAGGCACCATTTGGCAGAGACAACGCCTCATCATTTGGCACACAATTGGATGCCATTTGGCAAGAAAAGTATTAACACCTATACAATTACAGTGTGGGAGGTGGTCTCTGTTCTCAAAGCAAAGGCCTAATGTTTCTAATCCAACCCGAAGTGTCACATTTTAGATGTGCTATTTTCACTAGTTTGGGTTCCAGGCAGACATCTAATGCTTTGGGTATTGAGCAATTTTTTTTTGTACCCGCTGTCATAGAGACTTCAGAGTATGAGATAATCTAGCTGATAGAAGACGGCACCACTGCCTGATGGAATGAAGTAAAAACAACCAATCTCCCTCTCTAGGTTTTGTGTCCTAGATAGATCAAGTATTTGTAGTTGTGTCTCTCTCGTCTATTACTCTTCTGACTGTGTCTCATTTTTTTTTTACTCCAAGTCTGTCTCTGTGCTGCCTTTAAATTTCAATGAAACATGTCCTGTCTACCACAGCCATAATTATAGGGTCTGTGAGTAGTTAACATGGTGTTCTTATGGGAGGAGTGGGGCTAATTCTGTGCTGTGGTCCAGGTGTGTGTGTGTGTGTGTGTGTGTGTGTGTGTGTGTGTGTGTGTGTGTGTGTGTGTGTGTGTGTGTGTGTGTGTGTGTGTGTGTGTGTGTGTGTGTGTGTGTGTGTGTGTGTGTGTGTGTGTGTGTGTGTGTCAGTCATGTCAGGGGTTTTCAACAGGTGGTTTTTGGGACCACCAGTGGTCCCTGAGAGGATTCCAGGTGGTCCCCAGGCTAAATGATGGAAAGTTGGTTAACCAGATGTAACTTTTTGAGAGCATAAACATGAAACCAAATGGACCCTTGCTGTTCCTTTTTTTCTTTTTAACAAAAGCAAAAGAAATCTTTAGTTTTGGGGCTAAAACGTCATCAAATGGTGGTCCGTGGCTCAAATGGTGAATAAATAGTGGGCCCTGGTATGAAAAAAGTTGAAAACCACTGTCATATGTGATACTGTACCTACCAGGTGGCACTATTTTGGCTTGACGAGGGGATTATCATGGACAATGCAGGCAGAGGGACTGTGTGTGTGACGTGTGTGTGCTGTGCATGCATACAAAGCATTCCAGACCTGGTAGCCTGGTCGCCAGCCGCCTCTGCCCCACGCTATGGCTCAGGTGTGAAGCGCGGGGAACAGATGGAAGGTGACAGAACACAGGTGTGCGTGTGAGATAGTCTTCCGCTCCCCTGTGACTTTTGGCTGTTATTGGCAATATTGGGGTGTAGTCACTGAAATTAAAATGAGCTTGTGACTACGGTAGCCTATTTCTGTGGTCCTTTTTTCTTTTGCTGAGCTGATAGAATGAATCATTCCGGGGTTGAGGGAGGATAGCTGGGGACGGGGCGAACCTAATTTGCATTGACAAAGACATTTAATCTTTGACGTATTGTAGTCTGGTACCTCATAACGTGCCACGATGAAAGACTTCCAAAAGATGTAATTCGTTGCTCTTTGATCATATTCACTTACTCAAAGTCTAAGCATACTAATTTAGATGACACTCTGCCCACCCCATGTGTCACTTAGTTATGACTTAAGTTATAACCTTAAAGAGTGGGTTATATAGCCAGACAGATCATTTCTCAATCATACCAGTGTGTGGGTTTAAATGCTGAGATATGTTCGGCTATGTTCTGGATGCATGCATCACCCATGGGTCTGCGATGTTCGTTCTGTACTCGTGTTTGATTGGCAGGCCGTTGGATGTCTGAAATGAGTGGTGGATCTACAGTATTCTGTATTCTGTATGGCCCACAGTATCCTCTCTGCTCCATGCACATGATAAGAACGGGAGGATGAGGATGTACGATTTGACGTCGTGTTCATTTGATAAATTCCCATTATCGGGGCAGCCGTGAATTTCCTCACGGGTGACTTGAACATGCTAGTCCTTTAAAGTACATTGGGTTCCTTCTGACAGCGCTGGCATGTGGGCACGATGTAATTTAATATTTATGTATTCATTTGGTTAGTTACTTATTTATTCATCCTTTTATTTATGCAGGGGGCCCTAAAATTGATGTTTTCCTCATGTTTATTTTCTTTTTGTTTTTGCTTTCTGTCTGTGTGAATGAAACCATTAACTATGTATATTTATACAGTAGCACACCTAATTGAACCATGTGGGTTGATGGCTCTTTTTATTGGATTTTTCATACACTCATTGTGATTGACTGCTGAGTGTGGATCTCTCATCCACATGAATCTGCCCTTTAGTTTTTTTTAGGTGATGTTTTCTTGCACTCCCTAATAGCATTAATAATACTACAGTATACTCATAATGTATTTTTAAAATAACAATTAAGAGTCTAGGAGGCTTGCTCTTGTTTAGCCCCAATATGTTCCCTCAGTCCCAATTCATGGATCTCATTTGTAGGTCTTTAGTGGCCATGTTGAGGACCAACATAGGCAATATAAACTATATCTATACTGTACAAATGAGAGCCATGAATACTCATTCTCTAGCTCCGAGGTGGGGTCACATCCGAGGCACATCTCACCGCGCTTCAGAAAGGGTGCATTCCAACAGGAACGCTTCTTACGTTTTTCTGCGCTAAACTAATTTAACCTTAGGAATGGGGCAAGGAAATCAGAAAACTGCTAAACGAGCATTTAAATCGGTTGTTTAGCATGCTCTTCAAGGAAGTTGAAAGCTGTAGCACTTCCCTTGATCTAACGCGGAATTACATTTTCCAACAGACTTCATTTCAGTCGACCTGCACATTATAAGCACAACTTTCTTGAAAACCATGGAAGCGGCTGACTAAACATACAGCTGCATACAACCCTTGTTTAGCCGTTTAAACTCTGATGTTCTCGGCTGTTCCTCGTTTTAATTTAGTTTGGCCCTTCACTTTTTGGGCCCGCATTGGGAGGTGCCTTAGATGTGACCTCATCCTTGAGCGACAGAATGAACATAAGGACTGAGGGAATGTATAGACCCTTGTACAGCCTGTGCATGTAAATGTTCCATGTATATGCAGATGTTTTCCAGCGGATGTAGTATTATTAACTAGTTTCTTTGCACAGATGGATGAGGCATAACATGAAGACATCTGTGTCACACACACACACACACACACACACACACACACACACACACACACACACACACACACACACACACACACACACACACACACACACACACACACACACACACACACACACACACACAGCGTCTATGTGTAGCCACCAGAGCAGAGAATGTGGGTCACAGTCGGAGGAGGAAGGGAAAGTGAGTCGTTAAAGTGGAAGAAGGCTGAGGAAGGTTTGCATTATGACACAATGTTACCAGTGGAGCCGTGGAAGGATTAGGTTTTAGGCATGGCAACGTGGGAAGGGTTTAACCCTTGAATGTGCTCAGCCCACGGGGAGAGAGAGAGAAGTAAGGAGGAGAGCTCATCCATCCATCCATCCATCCATCCATCCATCCATCCATCCATCCATCCATCCATCCATCCATCCATCCATCCATCCATCCATCCATCCATCCATCCATCCATCCATCCATCCATCCATCCATCCATCCCTCCCTCCCTCACAGAGATGGGACTTCGGCACCCCTCTTCAGTCACGTCCTGCACCATCGTCTCCCTGAGAAACAAAACCATAGGAGTAACACTAGCAGGAGGAGGAGGAGGCAGGCATGAAACGAAGGAAAGAGTGTTTTATCAGAAAGACTACAACATTGCATTCATTCTCTGAGACACAGTCCCATGTTAATACTCTGTGACTTTGCACATAGCTATCCACCCCATTCGGCCTACAAGCTATTCTTAACATTGGTGCCGTGTTTCCAGTTTCCACGGCAAGCGCTGTGATGTGAGGTCCAGTCAGTGGAAACCTTTAGTGAACTCATATGCCGACAGTATAATTACAGAAGTCTGTCTGAAATTCTAGACAGTAATAACCCTGGTGCCCCTTGAGGCTGAAGCAGCGTGAAGCTGTAGCGTATAGCCAGGAAGCTTCTGTGCATTTAAGGCGCTGTGGGGCTGAAACGTCACCGTTCCATTTCATACGGTCTACTTGTGGTCTCGGTGATCTCTTTTGCAAATCAGCTGCTGCTCGCTGTATTTTCCGTGTATCATGTCTTTGATCTCCACAACCGCCAGACTAACTTCCTTTCTAAGATTTTATGATGATGACAGGAATGTTAATTGTTTTGACTAAGGCACGCAAAAAAGTCGAAGGGTTGTTGGTTTGGGACAGAATTGTGTTCTTTAAGTATACCTAATAATAAGTCTAACAATAACTATGCAACTCATTGACTTGCACTGAGTTGCGTTGCTGTGGTTTAAAAAATGTATTGTCTCGAGACTCCCGACGTGACCCTTCAGTGTGGTTTGGGCATAAGACTATTTAATGTTGCATTCTCATCTCTACTTTAGTAGACTTGATGAGAATTGTCTTACTAGTTGCATCATTTTTTGCTTTTTTGCATTGAAATGTATTAAATGCCTGGAGAACTTGCATTACAGCCAAATCCATGGAAGAATGTCTTTAAAGTAACAGTTTTGAAATGAAATTAATTAAGACAATATACTATGGGCTCCATTTTCGTTACATGCTAAACCCCTTATCCCAAATCCCTTATTTCGTTTCTATTTTGAAAAGCTTTTTGGAATATTTCAACATGTCAATCTATTAACATGTTGTAAGCTTGTAGACTGGCCATTTGAAAAAGGCAAAGAAGTTAAGGGATAAGGGGTTTAGCGGTAACGAAAATGGAGTCCTATGTCTTAACCCACGTAAAGTTATGCTTTACAAGGACTTCTAAAGCCTGACCTATGTTTTCTGAAAAGCGTTACAGCTGTATAGAAGTCAAAATGCATTCCCGGCCTGAAGGTGCAGGGAAAAATAGTCTATGGCACCACCAAAATCACTAGGTTTTATCCTGCATGTTGTTATGATATACATCAGGTGTTTTCAACCTTTTTGATACCAGGGCCCACTATTTATTCAGCATTTGAGCCATGGGGTCATTTTAGCCCCACAGACCCCTAAAACTAAAGATTTCTTTTGTTTTTGTTCACAATTCCAGACTGGATTTGGGAAACATAAACAGTCAAACACACAGATCAAAATCACCATTAATCTTCTACATTCTCTAGTTGTGTAGACTTGGGCTAATTCAGATGATGAATATTTTAACTCTCGAGAGTGTAAACATGAAACCAAATGCGGGTCCTTTTGGTATCTGACAATCAGACATGGAGGCCAGGCCACAATGTTCTGTCTCTTCTCTGTGATCAGTTGTTCTGCAGTAACTTTCTCTTCAGGACAGTGTTTTAGTGCACCATATTCCACAAACTTCTGAAAGATGAATATTAAAGTAGAATGGCACCTCCACTCTATCTAAATATTTTATGAGGAACAAACCCGTTGGTTTGTGCTTTATTTGAGAGGAATGTGTGTATTTTCTGCCATTGTCAAGCAGAAATGCAAAAGACAGACTGTTCTCCCAGCAATCCTGCCACTATAGTCTTTGTTTTGTTATCTTTATTGCCTTGTATTTGTTTTATAGCTGTGTGTGTATAATAAAACGCCAAGCCAATGCAGCAGATGTCTTGTCAGGCTTAAAGAGGGCATAATTTGTTAGATAAGCCTCTGTGTATTTGTCTACTACTCTAGTTTTTATAGCGAAAGCCAGAGGTTCTGTACGGAAATGACTGTTGGTTTATTTAAGTCATTTTTCTTGGCTGCGGGATGCATTTATAGCATGTCCTCACCACTCTCAGTCCTTCAACAGGGCTTATTTAAGTGAATTGAACAATTTCCAGCGAGAAGTGGCAGTGGCGTATTCCCACAAGGGGCCTGCTAAGCACTTAGTGGCTGGAGATCAGTTGTTTCACCACCGGCGGTGCTTGTACTGTCGAGATCTCAGGGAGGGCAGGTTAGGATTCAGCAAGCAACTGTGTGCTGTAGCTATTTTTGCATAATAGCATTTAGCTGCCCCTTGATGAAATAAAACGGATTAGGTCATAATTTGAGAATGATTATCGACCACCAATGTTCATTTTGATAAGTAAAAATTTTAGTGTTCATTGGTGTTGAGCAAGGGTTAAACCGTGTCACTATCAGGTAGTTATGTGGCCTTTAGAGCTTCCCACTACAATACATTTCTCCCTCTGGGTTATTATTGCCTTTGAGCAAAGATACTGACAGCTCCTCTGCTCTGATCGATCTATAAATTCACAAAAATCGAGTATGGGATGACCTGGCCGATGGGGTTCAAACTTAGTGAGGAGGACCCCAGGCAGTGATGCGAGTGGGACGTTGGTTGGAACAGTGGATCTAATTAAATGGTGATAAATGAATGCACAAATTCCATTTTAGGGAGAACTCTGAAGTCATCTACTGTATATGACTTCAAAGACTGACCTGGACCAACATGAAACTCGGTCCAGACACAGAAATCTGTTTAATACTGTATGGGCATAAGGGGGACGTAGGCAGAGGTATTCTGCCAACGGGTATTTCATTGCATTCCCAACTTGCATCATTATTGACTTATATCGTTCCCGAGTAGGCCGTTCACAATGACATGGGCTCAATTAGGTGTAGGCCAACAATGTCTTCGTGCTATTGTTTCACTGTGACCTTTAAGGGCTAGAGCCTCTCTGTGCCATCCTGGACCATTCTGTTCAAGCTGCCATGTTCTAAATAACTACATTTTCTAGCACACTCATGGCTGGTGAAGTCCAGATGGCAGCATCGTGGAAGGCAAATGATTTGGAAAGAGAAACCGTTTAGTGGGTCTGGAAACTGAATTGGTGATGGTAATGAGCTCGGTTCCCCAATAGGCATCATAATATGGCCGTGGTATTGCAGTAATGTGGTTATTGTCAGCTATAGTCACATTAAAGTTGAAGAAAGCGTGCCTGCATTGGAGCAGAGGAAGTCTAGCTGCTCTCTAAAGCCAATGAATTATAGAGTGACTACACTTTTATTACATAGTTTTGCACTAGACTATTTCTGTTTGTTTCTCGGCGCTCTTTGCTAACACTCTGTCCTACCATTATGCCAGGAAATGGGATCTTCAACACTCAAATACACTGCAGAAATTCTCGCAAACCATTTGCGTACCATTTCTTTTTTTCTGGGAACACGACTTGTGAAATGTAAATGGCAGGATATACTACCTGTGAGGATCTTTTTTTCGTGTTTCTTGGCAGGATTTCTTTCAGCAGTACAATTTCAAATGCTGTTAGTCACCGTCGTGCCCGACAGTCACTGGATGTTTCGGAGAAAACATATTCCGCTGAAGATAAATCACTGTGGCGCTCAGAGGATGGTAACTGCTGATGTCCTGACAAGGCATGTCTCTCAGCTTAATGTGGGTTTCTCCTGCACTCTATCTGCCTGTCTCTTCCCTCATATACTTTCTTCTGGCTTTCTTCCCACGTTCTTGGTGCACACACTCACTCTCATTTTTCTCTGTAAAAAAAGATCACACAAGAGACCACACAATTATCTTCGTTGGGGCAAAGGGCCTGCTAACATTTAACCAATCGCCTCTTCCCCTTTCGTGTTAAAAGACCACTCTTACGTGCCTTCAGCCTTTTTACCCTCAATCTCTCTTGAGCTCTTTAAGCCTAATTTATACCTCATTGCACGACCCTGCCGGCTGGCGCTCACCCAAAAATAACCCATTATTAATTGAAATGTGTTTATTTTCGTTGTACATCAAAGTATAAATGATCTATTTGTTCCTCGTTAGCATAACCTTACCCTCGCATTGCCGGCCAACTGCCGCTGTGTGTTTACTCTGTTTGAATATTTGGTGTTTTTCTTTGTTGTTTTTTGTTATACAAGCTCTCAACCCCGCCAATGCAGCCTTTCCATCTGTACTACACATTTACGTAGTTTTACCTCCATTTTCAAAGCACATCCTCTTGATTGCTACCAGGTGAAGCAAACCAACCACACATCCATATGCTGATGAGCTGATGAACACATTCGCACATGTGCACGTGCACACACACGCAAGCAGGGGTGTGTGTGTGTGTGTGTGTGGGGGGGGGGCATCATTGAAGCAGTCATGCATATCGATGCCAGTTGCTTGTTGATGGGATCCTTTCTGCATTCGCCCGCATTTGTTTTCTTTTGCTGCAACGGAGTCTGTAGTCAGACCCAACGGTGTCTACTTTCAGTTAAAGGGTGTATTTCCACAGCTTGACATTTGACCCAAATGATGTCCAAACATGTCCAAATTGCTACACAGAGGATTATAGCCTAACACTCTCAGCTCTCGGCTAAAGGCTTTTAAGACTGAAAGCACAGAATATAGTGAACCTTGGGGTAAAATGGTGTGTGTGTGTGTGTGTGTGTGTGTGTGTGTGTGTGTGTGTGTGTGTGTGTGTGTGTGTGTGTGTGTGTGTGTGTGTGTGTGTGTGTGTGTGTGTGTGTGTGTGTGTGTGTGTGTGTGTGTGTGTGTGTGTGTGTGTGTGTGTGTGTGAGTGACACCGTGTGCGCGTGTCTGCTTACTTATTTGATTATTTCTATCTGTCGCTCCTGGGCATTCCCTGTGTGTTTGTTCTCCCTCGGGTCCAATTACTGTGTTCCTCGGGCCTGCCCAGGGTCACTGGGTGAGCCTGGTCTCCTTGTGTGGCCCAGGAGAGGACAGGGGCTCTTGTTTCTGGAGGTTTGGAGGATCACAGGCGACCCCAGAGATCACTCCTACCATGCATGCTGCATTGCTAGGCTATGTAGCCACAGACACAGGCCACAGAGGCAAGAGAACTATAATTAGGACATAGGAATAGAGTCCGACTGCCTCCGCTGTTCTGCTGCGTCAACCTCTGGATACATTCACATATATACACATTAAAAGCCCAAATTGAAGAATGAGAGGACACATAATTAGATGAGGTAGAACTTGTTCTCCTTTACTCTTACTCTGTTTTTGTTTACCAGCACTGTAAGGCCAGTTATGGTTATAGCAATAGAGCACCGAGGACCAAAGTCCAATATCACTAGACTAGAGGGCGCCAGCTTGTGTAGTTGTTTTTTATTTGTATTACATAGTAATTGAAGTGTATTGTCAAGTACAGAGCATAATGATTGATCTTCCTCAGTTTATACTGGAATAAAAAGCCTCCAAACCGTACATGCGTCTCCAGATGGAGTAAAACATATTAAATTAAGGGCGACGGTGGATCAGGGCCGGATGGTAACAGGAAGGTTGCCGGTTCGAATCCAGACTCCCGCAGAGTCATTCTAAGTGTCCTTGAGCAAAACACCGAACCCCAAATTTCTCCCGATGTGTTGGATCGTACCGACATCGATGTGTGAATGAATGTGTGAGCGAATGGCTGAATGTAATGCACTATGTAAAGCACCCTGGATAAAGACGCAATATAAATGCACCATTTACCGATGTGGTGGTACATGAGAGATGCAGTCTAATGCAATGAGAAAACAGATTGGAACATGGACAACAACCATTTGTGGTGAGAGAGTGGTGAGAGGAAAAACAAGTTAACAGGAAAACATTTCACCTCAAAATAAACACCCAAGGGACGGTAGGGTTGGGGAGAAAAAGCGTTGCAGGAATAATTAATTAATTTAGCTCTTCTTTTTGTACCCTTCAGTGTGTTATCTTGTACACACCAGTAGCCTGCATGCATGATGTAGTCTCCGAGAGAAGGAAGTATGTATATTTTCAACCTCATCTGTCAAGCTTCGCCACATACTGTAGCTACAGTGTGCATACTACACTATGTCATTAGCATTTGTAGTGTGCACCTTACTAAAGCACAAGGGGGATTAATTTAAAAATGTAATTGCTCAGATGATTAAGATGCTTCATGGAGGTTAGGTTTCTCACTGTCTTGTTCAGGAACAGTTGGACACAGATCGGTACTAAACTGGTGACCTCCTTCCATAGCTTAGTGGCCTCTATCCACTAAGCTACGGCCATCTGTGTTGAGTGTCTCACTGATTAACGATAATGACGGATATTTCTGTTTTTATACGAAAAGGATTTTTTCTTTGGGTTGGGATGCTTACAGTATAGTTACAGCTACAGTAGTTTCCTGCCTGACGTCTCAGAGCCATATCCTGAGATGCGAGAGCTTTCATTTAAAATATGACACCACTTTTCATCTCAGGTCCTCTTATATTCTATAGTCAAGGGCCCACAAATTGACTATAATTAACAACTGGATCTCCTTCTGAACAGATCTGCCAAGGACCCCCATAAGAGGAGAGACAGCTCTAGCAGTGATTCTCAACCTGTTTAATTTCAAGGACATCCCCTCCCCGTTTAATCGCACTCTCAAGTTATATTGTAAAATCAATGATGTTTATTTACAGGAACTCAGAGTGTACACTGGAAACATTTGGGTACATGTGTACACTCATTTAGGGGTGGCATTTTATTTCAATTATGACCACATCTAACAATGTTTAAAATGTATTATTTGTGAGATTACCCCACCATACTTCTTTTGCTTTCTGTAATGTACGTACTAGCAATGGAAAATGATAATGACCCAAATGGCCTTAAAGATGATATCCACTAACTAATAAGTATAACCATCTCTTCTGCCATCACAAAATGGTCCAGCTTTCAAATTTTGCCATCAAAACGGGTTAATGCAGATGCAGATTTATTTCTTAATAACGACTTTGTAACATCAGATTTGAGACAGAAATAATATCCTGAGGTCTCATCTCTTTAGGTACCTTCAAGTGCGCAGCTTTGTGTCTAGATACTTTCCATCTTTCCCTACTACTCCACCAAATGTCCCAGTCCTTGATACGATGAAATTAAATCCTTACGACCACGGTCTAATCTCTAAAATCTATGTAGTGATCCATCAATTCAATCCAATTAATTGGGCCAAAAGCAAAGAGGCATGGGAACAAGATATTGGGATGGAGATATCGGAACAAATCTTGGCAGATGGTATAGCACTTATTCACTCCTCATCTTTTTGCATCAGACATAGCATATTACAGTATTTCACCGCCTTCATGTATCTAATGACAGGTTAGCTAAAATCTATCCGGGCACAGCTAATCCTAACTGCCCTAGGTGTTCCCTTACGTTTGGAGACAGATCTTTGCTACTTTCTCGGTCATGTGTGGGAAAACATTCGAAGCAAATCCTATAACGGCAATATTTTGTGTAGTCAGGCCGGAGGTAGGACTTGTAGTACATGATAAGGCCTTCGCCTTTGCTTCTTTGTTAGTGCCTTGTCTTATTCTCATGAACTGGAAAGCGATTAAACCACCATCTTTTAAACAATGGATCAAGGAAGTGATGGGCGCTCTTAAGTTAGAACGGGTCAGATATTCAGTGTCTGGAGCTAGGGAGAAGTTTGACACTACTTGGGCTCCATTCATAAGTTATGTAGAGAACCAGGCTATTATGTAGTAATTCAAATGTACATTCAAATGTGCAAAGTTGACTTGTGACTAAGTGACGTCGGTTGATGCTCTCGAAGGCTTAGCTATGCCTTACACCTTTTATATTATATCTATATATATACCTGTGTGTGTGTGTGTGTGTGTGTGTGTGTGTGTGTGTGTGTGTGTGTGTGTGTGTGTGTGTGTGTGTGTGTGTGTGTGTGTGTGTGTGTGTGTGTGTGTGTGTGTGTGTGTGTGTGTGTGTGTGTGTGTGTGTGTGTGTGTGTGTGTGTGTGTGTGTGTGTGTGTGTGTGTGTATATGAATGAGACGACAAGGGAAAAACAGGTCTCAGACCAAATGTCGCCAGACAACACCATCATGACACTTCTGTGCTATGACAATCCAGCCTATGGAAATATAACAGCCATGGACTGATATGAAAATTTCTTCCCTGGTATAAAAATGTGGGCAAGTGACACATAATACTGTGTGGACATATTCTCTCTTTTATATTTGCTTAAGATACAATTCACTTGTATTTGAAAGTCTACTTCAGAACTTACTTTTTTGTTTGGTGTCCTTCTTTCAGGCTTTCTTAACTCTTATTTTATTTCATTTATTTATTTTCATAGAGTTTTATTTTATTTATTTATTTTCATAGAGTTCAATCCTTTCCTACCTGGGTTGAAGGTTTTAACGGTTTTGCATCTTTAAAGCTGAATTTAGAAGTATTTGGTTTCCACTTGGCTATTACTTTAATCGGCTTAGTCATATTTCCGTCAGCCATTTTGGAAAGAACATAATTTCAGTTTCAGGTCAATCTTTTTGTAACATTCAGACAAGTATACTAAGTTGTTACACCTTTGTTTGACCTCTGGTCATTGCGCCACAGTATAACTTACCTTCCATATCCTTTCCATGTTTCCAGGCCTTCCGGCTGACCTCTGGGCTGAGTCTTGGCTGCGGGTCTGTGAGTGGAGGCGGGGCCGTCGAGAGGGAGTGCATGTGAGGTGAGAGGTGATGAAGTCCAGCATGAGGCAGTGGCGGAGGTTCATCCTGGTGGGGATGCTGGCCTGGGTGCTCCTCTTCCTGGGCCTCCTGTCGTACTTCCTGGAGGCTCGCGTGGACGGCGAGCCCCTGACCTCCGCTGGCGCCACCCTCTCCCAGCACCCGGACACGCGGCGGCTGGCCTCCATACAGGCCTCCCATCAGCAGCAGCAGCAGCACGCCATCATGGGCTCCCGGCCCGAGCTGCCCCCTGCCGCCATTGCTGCCCTGGCCACCACCACCACAACCGGCGTCGCAGACCAGGAGCCCTCGGCCAGCCCCGCCACCCAGGAGTCCAGCCTGGAGGCGGGGAGCCAGAGCCCCTACGGCGTGTACGCCAGCCAGGAGGCCAGCCGCCCGGACTACCTAGACCCCCAGAGCTTGGCCGCCTGGTCCTCCTTCGGCACGGAGAACGTGGGCTCCCATTCGGACCCCGTGGTGCGGAGCCGCGAGGAACGACCGATCCCACGCCGTCCCGGTGGAGAGGAAGAGGAGGAGTATGAGGAGGAAGAAGTGGAGGTGGGGAACGGCGGGAGGGCCGCGGTAGGCGACAGGGCAGGAGGAGGAGGCGGAGGAGACGCCCCCGATCTGGAGGAGTACTACTTCTCGAAGTCGGCATCGGTGGTACAGCGGCTGTGGCGGGGCACCGTGTCCGCCGGCATGCTGGCTCCCCGGCTGCAGCGCGCCATGAAGGACTACCTGACCGCCAACAAGCACCATGTCGCCTACAAGGGGCAGCGCAGGACTGCACAGAGTGCTAAGGAGCTGCTGTGTCAGCTGAAGGCTCAGGCCAGGCTTAGGACGGTGGATGGATCCGAAGAGCCCTTCTCCTCGCTGGGCTGGGCCCGCCTGGTGCCCAGCCGTCCTCTGGAGGAGCTCCGCAGAGGGCACGACCGCGGCAGCTTCAAGACCTGTGCTGTGGTCACCTCGGCAGGGGCCATCCTGCACTCAGGACTAGGCAGGGAGATCGGTGAGTCCAAATTACACGTGGTGTGGTATTGAATAAGGGCCAAGATTAGAAGTGCTGTTTGGTGATGTGGTAACTAGACTGCCATTTTGACCTCCATTTTTATCATACGCTAATCCCCTTATCCCTGACTTCTTTTCCTTTTTTTACTATTTTGAAAAACATTCTTGAATAGTTAAAATGGCCAATCTACAAGCTCACAACGTGTCAGTGTAGATTGGCTTGTTGAACTATTCAAAAATGTTTTTCGAAATGGTAAAAAAAAAGGCAAAGAAGTTAGGGATAAGTGCATGATCCTTTGATGTTCATCTATGTGAATTATATATTATATATACAGTATACGCACATTTCTTGCACTGTAACAAATCCTTCGGTCGGCGGCCAAGGAAGGAATTTTGCAGTGATGGTGTCAGCAAATGGAACTATAGCCTTCGATTAACAATAATCATTACAATATCTTGTGCTCTGAAGTGGTATTTGCTGGGGAAATTGCTATGTTTTTACTTTTTCATGCTGACGTGCACTTGTGCAGCATTGAGCTGTGCATCTTTCATCGGTACATACACACTTGAGCAGACATTGTGTGCTTTCCACAAAGAAGCAAATTCTTTGGATTGTTTTTCTCTTCAGATGATTATTGTAATTTCACACTTTCCCATCCATTTTCTTGCCGTATCATTTTGTAATCACTATCCATTTAACAGTTGCTTTCATCCACAGAGACGTAGGGCTACAAAGTGGAAAATCTGAATAAGCTGCATAAACCCTCGTGAACAAATGATAATACACATAATGTGAACAAGTAAACTTACTGTACATCTGCATGGTGCTGTATAAGTAGCATCTATCAATGAGAAACTAGAGTTTATACATGGATTGAGGAATGCTAGGGGGAGAAGAGGGGAGTTTTCAGCCTGCAAGCTGAAAATGGAGAGTGAGTCTGCAGCATTGCCTGAGAATGGCATTGAAAACGTGCCTTGAAGGACACCTGACTGTATTGGACCACTAGTAGTCCTTTATTGCATCCGTGGTTTGTTTGGCTGGGTTGTGCATTACAGTGACTTCTATTGTGTGCGTCAGTGTGTCCCTGTAATATTCTCAGTCTGTCCCTGTAATATTTCATACTTCACATGTGCAAGTGCGTGTGTGAGCTTTGTTCAGAGACTTTTCTTTGGCAGCTCTATGAGGATTGGGAAGTGTGTGAGCGTTCACAGTGTGAACTAATGGACAGATGGCTTCACTAGAGAAGCGAAGAACCCCCTTCTGGTAACCAATCTACAATAGCTAATATCCAGCTCTGCCTGCCTGGGGCTAACACTAACCTTAAAAGGGGTACAAGGACTCCCTGCCTTTACCAATACCATGTGTCCCTCTTCTGTCTATGTCCTGTTTATCTGTCGAGTCCTAGACCAGTTCACAGATTATCGCCAGACAGACGCCTGAGGGCGAGAGGCAAACTCTCCATAAAGGTTGTGTGCACACATCCGCCTGGGTAGCGGCAGAGCAGTCTGCTGGCTGAGTGCTGGCGCTTTGGCATTGGTGGTCAGATCAACATATGGAATGAATTATGTACTGGCCATATATGGAGCATGTCTTTAGTGTGCAGGGTTTTTTCTTTTTTTTTACAGCAAGTGGGAAAAGGTCACGACTGTTACTATCAGTTGGGACTCATTTACTATCGGTTGCGACTCATACTATCAGCCGTGGCCAATGGCCATCTGCCTCAGTCACAAGTTGATTTCTCCCCTCCTGGTGGCAGCAGTGGCAGTGCCTTGAGTCTACAGGGTTTGATCATGTTCCAAGTAGGGCTGGGAGAACTCGGGTCCATTTAAAGTTTAAATGGACAGGTATCAGTCAAAAGGAACACCTCGAACGGAATCATCCTTCCTTATATATTCATATATGGAGAATCTATCTAAAGGCATGATGTTGGAGAGTTAGAGTTCCTGACCAATTGATGACATAAGTGATCTCCATATAGGGAATTCATTGTGACATCTCCTATGTCATGTGAGCTCACAAGACCTGGGCTCCATATACAGTATCAGGGCTTTCCCATGTACTGTATGGGGATTTTGAGTAATACACTGACAGACAAAAATGTATGATTTCATCGTAAATTGGATACATGCAAGTGACTTGCATGCACTTGTGCTCACGGTTGTTGTTATTCTGCATCAGTCAGGGTGCTGAGACAAGGAGTCGGAAACACTTTGTATTAAGTTCTGTAATATTACACAAGCTTATTTAGGAAACTACATAATGATATACAGTACATAGGACGGTGGTGTGTGGAAGCTTCATAGTTCATAGTTCCAAACTGTATTGTACATAATAAGGCCAAGGTTGAATATTGGCAAGAAGAACAAGAATAACACTACACAGTATTGTAATAAAGACAGTAAGTCCTAGCAGAGAACGGTTTTATTTTATTTTTACGTTTTGCTTTCTGACAGCAACAAAAATACTGTATTTGCATTTACTGTACATACAAATAATTCATAATTAACCACTATTTTGGTCATATAATGAATGATGTAGGCAGAAAAGTAAAAACAATGGATTGAATAGATTCAACACACCACTGGCCTATGTATATCATTATGTAGTTTGTGTATACAGTCACTACTTTTTACATGTCACCTGTGAGCATTATTTAAAATGCTTTGTTGCGCAGTGGAGTAGTTCACTCCCTAATATAGTGTTATCAGCCCTTCAGGGAAAAACAAAATATTGATCTGGCCTTGTTTGTTGTTTCTACTTAAGAAGAATATGTTCTGAGGTTCAATTACTGCTAATGAGTCTAAACACTGTGATGGCAGTAAGTGTTTGGTAGATTCTACTCCAAATAATTGGCAGAACACTAACATAACATTTTTAATATTCATATTAAAATGTGTCAAATGTCTCTTTAAAACCGTGAATATTTCGTTACCAAAATCTACGAACTTAACCCATTAAAACTTGGACCGCATTGGTGTAATATTAGTTTTTTTTTTGTTGGCTATTCAGAAATAGCAGATACACGCACTATTTAAAAACAATATTCATGAAAGGGTGTGAGAGCATTTGTAGCATGGACCTCAGGTCTTAATGTATACCATGCTCGTTCCATTGATCCGAGCGGGAACACAATCGATTGACCGAACATTAATGTCAACATGCTCTGAGAATGCATGCATGCATGCTTTCGAGATTTTCAAATGGGCCCTGTTCCAGAAAAGGCTGTTAAGCACTGCAATACATCAATAGGAAAGAGTAGTCTATGCAGCTGAATAAGAAATAAGTCCTACATGAACAACATCCTGGGCACAACCAGCAGCAGAACTAGCTCACAGTCTCATCATCAGAGAATTCCGCATGACAGGGGACTTAGTGACTGAATGGTGTAAATGTAATAAGCTCATCAATTATTGAACCGACAGTCAATGTTCGGCGTCTTTGCTACATTAATTCTTGAGATAAGCTTTAGCAGGAATTCAAACTGCATTGATCCACCTTACTCCATTTGCTCTTACCCTTGTGCCTGTCCTTCCCAGAAGGCTCCACTAGATAATATAACACATGGTATTGTTGTGAATGACGTAGGAGTGAATGATTAATGGAAGTAGCTACATCATTACCATGACCCTTTTCAACATGGCTTGCACTTGCAGTCATGTTTTATAATTATAAAAGTGTGACTGATGACTGCAGTGCTGTCTTCAGCACGTGAAATGGTTTAGTTTCAGTCTGTAATGCTTTGCTGCCATCATGTGGTGAACAGTATGAACAGCAAGGTACGGTAGTCCACCAGTTTCACTGGTGGTGGTGATGATTATTTTAACGTTGCTATACATCAGTTGTCATTCTAATAGAGAAGCCTGAATACAGCATATTCTATTTCACATTTCACTCTACTTGCTTCTAGTTCTAAATAGTAGTAGTTGGTAATTCCTAACCACAGCTAAAATAATATTTCACAGAAATGTGAAATCTGATTTTTATTATTGTCTAATCAGGCTTAAGTGAACACCCCATATTCAGTTACTTTATTTAGTAATTAGATATTTAATATTTATTTTAGCAGCCCTCCCTACAAACCCATATAGCTTCAAAGTACATTTTAACCAAGATAGATCAATTGAAATTATCCAAACATTTTCTGGTGAGTTATATTGTGATCCTGAGATCCTGACATTAAAAGTGTCAAATTAATTTACATAGCACTGCCTGAGCAAATTTGCGGTATGTTGGTGGGAACCCTCGGCCAATAAAGAACCGCCATTCTCAATGACCATCTACATGAGTGAGTGCCATGAGTGAGTGCCCCTCACTTCACACAAGTGTTATTTTTAATAAATATTATCATGGAAAATAACCTTCCCAACGGTGATATCAGTAGAGGGCACTGCTATTCCACATGTGAGGTGGCTGTACAGTACCTTTCAGCATACACCTATGCTGAAACATTATTGTCCATTTCCTTTTATGAAGAATTATAGCAGTCTTAGCAGATCTTCTAGATCAGCTATTTTCACTAGATTGGGTCAATTTATTCAACTTAAGGAATGACACCCATGTGAAGTGAGGGGCGCAATTACCATCATGCATCATTATGACACAATATGTCTATTTCTCAGACACTTGATGTCAATTCTCCAGCCATTGCCAATGGGGATTTAATGTTTGAATATCTCTACACTATTAGCTGAATATAGGATTGCCTAGCATAAAAAATAAAATATAATAATAATAATAATAATAATAATAATAATAATATAATAATAATAATAATAATGACATGGCTGTCTAGTGTCTGTACTGATCAGGCCTAAACTAGTTACATCCAAACTGAAAACATTGTGCACTATCCGTAAAAGAATGGGGAATATACAGTATCTGAATTAAAGTCAACATTTGTCTGCATACTAAATTAAAAACATGAATCATTAACTACTACACTGCATTACTGCACACATTGCCTGTGCTTTAGTTCTCTTCACATGATGTACCGTAGCTTGGCACCTCCTGCAGAGTACTGTGGAAGCACTATGTTGTAAGGAACATGTCTGGGGTTTCCCTCGAAATAAAAAAAAGAGTATCCTAATTTAGACCATGCATCAGCAATTTTGAGTAAGCTTATATCCTTTTCATTTAATATTTAATCACATTTCTCTGCGAAAAGCCTTGCAGAACACTGTGGTGACTTTGCAAAAAATAGATCTTTATGCCTGGATAACATGCCAGACATCAGATGTGGGTTCTCTTTTCCTCTGCCACAAAAAGAGGAGGACAGAGGCGATTGCATTTTGGCCTCATCAGCAGTTGACCGTATCCACACGGCTACCATTTGAGCTGGGGCTGTGCAGGGTTCTAACCCCCGCATTTTGTTTGATCAAATCTCCCCGTCTTTGTCAGCAGTATTGCTGTCTTCTTCTTCTTCTGCTCGACCTAATCATGGCAAGGAGATTTAGATAAGCCCCTGGCTGCTTTAAGAAATAGAAAGGTAACGCTGAGAAGGCACTCACCCTGAAGGAGTGGAATGGACATGTCTCGCACTCTGTGTCAGGGCCGGATGTAGAGGGGGGCAGCGGTGGGCAGTGCCCACCCAAATGTGCATCCTGCCCACCCAATGAAAGGTAATATCAGTGTTTTCATCAGCGGTCCGGGCTAAATGGTGGAAAATTGGTTAACCAGGTGTAACTCTTTAAGAGCGTAAACATGAAACCAAATGGACCCTGGCGGGTCCATTTGGTTTCATCTTTACACTCTCAAGAGTTAAAATATTCATTGAAATTGGCCAAAAAGTCTTGTTAGAAAATGTTTTGTTTCCCAAATCCAGCCTGGAATTGTGGACAAAAGCAAAAGAAATCTTTTAAAATGTCCTCATGGTGGTCCGTGGCTCAAATGCTGAATAAATATTGGGCCCTGGTGTCAAAAAGGTTGAAAACCACTGCTTCATATGAAAAACTTTGGAGTTGCCCACCCTGCCATTCTTCCAGCCCACCCTAGTAGGGCTGGCTAAATCCGGCCCTGCTCTGTGTGTTGTTGGTGGGGGGGGGGGGGGGTACAGCCTCAGTGCCACGCCATGTGAACATGTACTCCTGGACTATATGGAGAAGGGTGTAAACAAAATCCCATTTCGACAGCTGAAGTGGCAGTGATGGAGGAGCCTCGGCATTAAGGCTGGGAGCTCATCCATCCTAATGTCAGATCAACCCTTAAGTATCATTCATCCATCCACTGAAGTGGAATGCACAGATTGATCATTGATCATCACAGATAATACTTTTTGTCCCCCCTCCCTTTTTTTAATTATAGATGTAACCATCTATCATTTTTTCTTCATGGTTGTTTGTGAAGGGAGTTATAAAGGCAATATGCCTGCTGCTTCGTATGGAGATGAGTTCTATTGCCTGACGGGATTCTACAGCCCTTTTAAATAAAGTGAAGTGCCATTCTCAGCGCTTTGGTTTCTTCCTTTTGTTATTCAAGTTAACCACCAGAGAGCACCCTGCCTTCTCATATGAGTAATCTTTGTCAAGTGGAAATTGTGATCAAAGTGTTTGTTTCTTCATGCTACAGTAGCTCTGGTCCATAGGATGTCTCTGCACGCATGTCGCAGGCTGCACAGCCTGTCGACTATTGTATAGTTGAAAGGAACATCTTTCCTAATCTCCACCACCAATTAAAAGACGTTTTTGTTTTGTAGTTGAAAGCCTACTTTTTATTATTTTGGAAACTCCACTGCATCCTATACAAATCTTGCTAATAGAAAAATCCCATTGATCAGATTTGTCCTTGAAATGGATAAAATAGATTCTTTTCTGGTCAAAAGGTGCATTTTAGACACAAAGTGAGTAGCGAAAGGGCTGAGGCTTCTCTACCGGAAGCTGCATGCAACGGCTCAAATGTGACATACAGTAGCTGCTGCTACAGGTGCACACAGCAGACGATCATCCATGGCATGCACACATCATTTGAACTGGGGCTGCACAATATGACTTTGAAAAAATCAACTGAACAATGATAAATGACAAATAGCAGGTCTGCAAGATAATGTGTGACATAACGGTAGGTCGTAAGCTTGTAGAACGGTAGATCATAAGCTTGTAGATACTTACAAACAAAAAAGTTGGCGGATTTCGCGCATTATGAAAATGCTGGAGACAATACCTTTTAGGTGGGTAGAGTGGTCAATTTAGTCAATTCATATGATACAACATTATGGAGAAAACATGATTTTCGGTTATTCGAGTCCCTGGTCAGTCATTGTTGATTCTTGCTTCTGAATATACAGTACATTTAACCAAGCCTACTTTTATGTTTTCTTCAGATTCCCATGATGCAGTTTTGCGGTTCAACGCTGCGCCAACAGAGGGTTACGAGAAAGATGTGGGGCACAGAACAACTATTCGCATCATTAACTCACAGGTGAGTGTGCAATGGCTCTCCAGTTTACAGGATGAATGGTAAAGACTAAATAATTGATACTTAACCTAGATGGTCAATGACTCAATAAAACGCACTCTGGCAAATTGGCCAGAGAAATGTTACGTGCTTTGCATGCAAATTAACATATGAGTCATGACTCACACAAACACTGAACAGAAGGCACCGAGGCTTTTGTTTTTCAAAGTGAATGTTGTTCAGTGTTATAGTTCCCCTCCAGCATGGAGGTTCTGTACAAACATGGCCTTTGATGAAACAATAATGAATGAGATGAGACAAATGTATCCGGGCTTGTGAGGATGACTGGATGACCATTTTTGCACTATGTCAACTGCTTGCAGTCAACCGGAGTCCATATGTTATTCTCACTGAGCATTAGTCAGTTATAAGATCAGACTACCGTTTTGAACTGTGCTCTTCCTGTGCTTGCGGTTATGGTTAGGTTAGGGTAGAGAATGGAGTTTGTTGCATGGTTGTAGACAAAAACTTGTTGCCAAATCAAATTACAATTAATGAAATTGTATCAACAGAGGGGTTTTATGTCTATATCTATATACTGTATGTATGTTCCAAGCCTCCCCATCAGGTCTTCCACTACTGGCCTGCTTGCTCTGCCCAAAAAACACGGCGAAGCAGCCTTTTGCTTCTATGGGCAAACGGCATGGAATAAACTTCCACTACACCTTTGACAGGCAGCCTCTGTAGACATTTTAAAGCACAGCTCAAGACCTACAGTACTTTGCATGTTCAATGTTTTGCCTTTGTACTTGTTTTTGCTTTGCTTTGCTTAGCTTTGTTCTCTATTGCTCTGTAAAGCACTTTGAGCTGCATTTTATGTCATGAAAGGTGCTATACAAATTATTATTATCATCCGAGATTACAGTAATAGAGATTTGAGGCAAAAAAGAGGACAAATGGCCCAGGCGGTTAAACGCTCAGCCGTCTGGGCACCTCGGCTGCTAAGCCAGCCTGACGACGTGCCCCGGGTTCGATTCCCGAGCCCGGCAGCCTTTGCCGCATGTCACTCCCCATCTCTCTCCCCCTTTCCTGTCAACCTACTGTCCTATCAATAAAGGCAAAAAGACCAAAAACAAATCTTTAAAAAAAGAGGACAAATGCTTGTCAATTACCAAGAGAAAAAGAAACAAAATATTTTCCTCAGTGGAAGTCCAGTCATTTCAATAAAGGGACTGCTCCCACATATTATTTGGTCAGAAAACACTTGTAATGCGTGTACATTGACTTCCACTTCTACATCTCCCACTGCAGATTCTGGCCAATCCTAAACATCGATTCAACACCAGCTCTCTCTACAAGAATGTGACCCTGGTAGCCTGGGATCCTGCTCCGTATGCCCTCAACCTGCACAAGGTATGTCTATGACACACACACACACACACGCACACACACACACACACACACACACACGCACACACACGCACACGCACACACACACACACACACACATGCCTATACACCAGGGGTGGATGTAACATGTCCCATTTGGGGGGGCAAAAGAACATTTTGGAGGGGCAATTTTCAGTTACAGGACTTTTATTAGGCAAATATCAATAATAACATCAGTTGTTGTTGAAGTTGCAACAGACACGCAGCATGCATAAAGCTAAAGGTCTGACTCACAGAGTTCTGTTTTCAATGATGAAATGCTATTGGTTTAGTGGTGACACAGTTGTAGTTAGTTAGTAGCAGTAGTAGTGTTTCAAATCATTTTAAATATAAGCACTTTAATTTGAACTATCTTGGGTTGTTTTGCATGGCATTGTGTTTGACTGGGTATTTAGGGGGGCATTGCCCCCCCATGCCCATGCCTAGATCCGCCCCTGCCACACACGCTTTTTGTGTTTGAAGGGAAATTAATAAATGTGACCTACAGGTAGCTGCTTATCAGCACATTGACCTTCTACTTCCCTGTCTCCTTCGCCAAAGCACAACACCCCACCCCACCCGGCCCAACACACACACACACACACACACACACACACACACACACACAACACACACACACACACAACACACACACACACACACACACACACACACACACACACACACACACACACACACACTGTCATACACGCCATCTACCATTGTGATTCCAAACCCTTTCTGTCTACTTGTCTCGATCTCTGCCCTCTGCTCCCTTGTCTCTGCCCGTCGGTGGAATACTGAATCACTGATCCAGTTCCACCCTTCATCTGTACCATTTACATGTGGTGCACCGTTCCCCCCTGATTGTATTCACTCTCAGCCGTACTTTGTTCAGGGTTATCGGTTGTGACGCTGATGCTATTTTTATCCTGCAGCACCTGTACTCTCTGCCTCACTACCACCACCTCCCACAAATAGCTCCCACCCCCTCGCCGCTCCAATACAGCCCACAACCTGCAATTTTATGGCTTTTGCGTCATCTGACCAAATCAGCTCGCTGTCTCTCCACCGCCACTTGCCATCGCTGCTGGTCTCCCTCTCCTCCCCCTCCTTCATTCTCTCTCTCTCTCTCTCTCTCTCTCTCTCTCTCTCTCTCTCTCTCTCTCTCTCTCTCCTGACATATAGCTCCGTGATTACGGGAATGTGGGCTTTTGCACGGTGGATGAGGGGAAAAGACCTTCCTTCTGAAGACTTAATATACCAGGGATTTGCACCGCAAATTTGAAATTGGATCCTTACCCTGATCCACACGACGTAACCATCTGAATTTGTTAAGGTCCCCTTCAGTCATTGTCTACGTGTGTTAATAGCATTGCGACCTTGAAATGAAGTGGCCTCAGTTTAAGAATGGTGTTTTGTCCTGGTTTGTGTGTTAAGCAGCCCATAACCACTTTGAATGGATGGACTATTGTTGTCCAGTCTAGTAGTGCTCACAGCCTTTCATCCTTTGATCATTTGTCTATATACTAAAGCCCTGATTAACCTTGACACCTCCTCCCTTCACATTCAATAAATTCTGTGTGATCTTTTGTGGCCAGGTGTAATTTTGTGGTGTCTAGTATAACTATAATGAATAGTATGCAGTAACCAAAGACATAAAGATGTAGATCAGCTATTTCATTTCATGAGACGTCCATAATAGGGAGTCTATGGTTCAAGTGTGGAAGGGGTGCATACTATACATAATTAAACTCTGAGGTGATGAGGAGTGAGTGCAGGGGACAGTCTTTTTGTGCATTTTGGGTCAGAAAGCCTCCTGCGTTGCTAGACTGTAACATGCCTTCCTCGTTCCCCGTCCTCTCTTCCTCTAGTGGTATGCCAGCCCAGACTACAACCTGTTCAGCCCATATGTAGAGCGCCGCAGGCTGGACCCTGGTCAGCCGTTCTACGTGCTTCACCCCAGCTACGTCTGGCAACTCTGGGATGTGATTCAGGGAAACACACAGGAGAACATCCAGCCCAACCCGCCGTCCTCTGGGTTTATAGGTGAAAATGCCTGCACGCACGCACAGACACACAAATACACGCGCACGCACACACATGCGCACACAGACACACGGTGTGCATCTAGATGCCACACTCCTGAAATAATCTACTCTCCACCGAATTCTGTCCTTTATATTCCTTGCTTGTGCACAACGTCTCACACCTTTGTACTCAGGGATTTGATTAACCCACCGACCGTTAACACCGACCGTGTTCGTCCTTATCTGCTATATGCAACGGCTCAAGCCAGTGCAATCGGTAAAAAAAAACTTATTTTGAAGTGCCAGATCTCCTAAACAGGATGTGCGATGAGGTCATGCTGTTTTTGGTGTCTTGACCATAGAGTAATAAAATAATAGAGAACGGACTCGAGCGACAGCCCCGCCCCCTTGCCGTTCATTTCAATACAAGTTGCTCATTGACGCTTTGAAGCACCCGGAAGACCGCCGGAAGTGCGCCTATTTCCGCATTTGAAATAGGCGCACTCAAATGCGGAAGTATTTCTCCATGAACGCGCCGAAGCAAGGGATTATGGGAACCATGAACGAGTGCCGTCGCGCACGAGCAAAGGAAAAAAACATCAAAAAAGCATTAAAAAACAAGCTGTGTTGGGTTTGCATTGAGCTTATTATCTGTCATATAATACATCCGTTGTGTTTTGAGAGGTAGTATATGACGTGAGGGCCGCTGGTTTATTCAGAAAACAACTTAAAAACAAACTGCCCTGTCCACGTGCACAAAGCAAACGAGGGGGCGTGCTCTCGGGGCGTTTGTGCATGAACTCCACCCGCCTGCAGTACCAAACTTGACCACCAGGGGACCGTTGCTTCACGCCTGGATCTACTATCTCTGGATGTGGTCTTGACTAAACTTTCCTCTCACGATCTGACCAAAAAGTTCCGGGTCAAAAGGCAGGAAGTGACGTCTAGCCCTAGTTGATGCTCCCACGACATTCAGGGGCAGATTCTCAGGAGAGGTTTTTGAATGCATTGGATTGAATGGGTGCGAATGGGACAAAAAAAAGTTGTTGCGGCAATTCTGTCCCAAATGAAAGTCAGCAACGGGATCTTTATCAGACGATGCGCTCGGACTAATAGTTGGATTAAAGAATGAAATCTACATTTCGTCGTTTTCTGCGCCTTCATCGTGACCGGCGGACGGGACCAAGTGCAACGCGCACAACGCCACGACTTCGGCGGTCCGGGAGTTAAATGTTCTCAGTCTTTCTTTAATGCTATTCACGAGCGTACAGAGTGGCTCTGAATTTAGTATTCAAAGCAACAAGACTGGATATGGAATCTCTCTCTCTATCTCTCTCTCTCCTCTCTCTCTTCTCTCTCTCTCTCTCTCTCTCCCACACACAACAATGCAGGTAGGCACACAGGCATTAGACAGCCTTGTCTCCAGGGAATAATCAGCAGGGGGGCCTTCATTTTTCCAAAGGGGGCACTTATTTTTTAAATTCTCGACTCATAATGGCAAGCAAAAGCACTCATACATACAATACAATTATCCACACAGTGTGTGATTCAACACTTCATTGTCACTTGGCAATTGCATGCATGCAAAATACAGACCCACCTCCAACACAAGCTTGGAGCTTCAGCTGTAAAATATTCCTCAATGATAAGAGTAGATATTGTGTATAGTTCACTCTTAATACTCTTCAATACTCTTTTTGCACCTATGTAAAACCTTATGTACAATTGTACATATTGTAGAGATACTGTATGAAGTCAATACTGTTGTGTAGTTACTGTACATCACACATAAATATTATTTATCCCATTTACATTTGTGTCTTGTCCTAAGCATATTTAATTAAGGTTCTAGATTGTCTAAAATCCAGGATGGCACAAATAGGCTATGTATGGTGTGTATATTGTTATGCAGATGATAAGGTACACGTGCAAATGCAAACAATAATTTTATTGAATTTCCAAGGCCATTTGTTAACGTGGTGCCGCTGTCCTGTTAACAAGTCCCTGTGCACAATCCTTTAGTCCCCTATTGGATTCCTGGACCCAGAAACATGCAATTCACATTTTAATTAACCTCATACAGTATGTTGTCTAGAAGCCAATATAGCACAAATTCACCATCTTTTATGGTGGCCATTATTAAAATCCAATATGGCGGCCATGCAGGTGTCTGTACAAATGCCAACATTGTTCTTTGGATTCCCCATGTTAGTCTACTTACCAGCCCATAGAGTCCCATTGTGAACCCGGACATGTTGAGTACACTGGGGTTTTATGTTAGAAATGTCGAGTAGGGATCTGTAGCATGTTCAGTATAGGGTGAGCATTTTTAATTGGCATAATATGCGACCATACCCTTAACAACCAATTGAAGGCAAAAAGGTCAATTTTATCATGCTTTATGTAGCATGTTATGAGTCTAACTTGAGGGTTTTCATGATGCTGATTCCATTCTAAGCATTAGTTTTGGGTAAAGAAAACCACTCCTTGGTTGAAAACAGCCATAGCCAGTGTTGTAGTGGGACTTTTAGAAGTGGGGGGACGCCTCTTAAAGGGGAATTCCACCCATTTTCATTTTTTTCTGAGAGTGTACAAATGTGAACCAAATGGACCCACTAGGGTCCATTTGTACACTCCATTTGTACACTCTCAGAAAAAAAAGGAAACTCAACATGGTGAAACACATCTTGATGATGTCATCAAGACGCATTTCACCATGCTAATGATTTTTTTCAGACCTCCATTTCTAGGAAACAACATTTCTAAGGTGTATTAATGACATAGTAAAATAGGAAAAATAGGAAAATGAGTGGAATTTCCCTTTAAGACATGTGCATGCACACTTGCATTTAAGTATAGCATATTGAAAACGATTGTTTCCAATGCCTGATTGTATCCATAAAAGTAAATGACAAGACAAAACATAGGCCTACATTTGCCCCAAAAATATCTTAGATGTGAGAAGTGGGGGGACGCCGTCCCCCCTGCGTCCCCCCTCCACTACACCCCTGGCCATAACACCTAAGGTGCTAACTAGGCACATTTTTGATGACGGGTATTGACGTTTTTTGCTCAGTGATCGTTTATTGAGAAAACTACTGCTTGGAATGGATTTGGAATAATGATACTCAACATGCCTGGGTTCACTTTCTGGCAAATGGACTATGTTCTGAAGATTAAGAAAATGTATTGTTCTGCAAATCCCAACAAATTTTTGAACAAAGATTTATTTTACTTATACAGTTGTTGCCACGGGGCGGTGGCAACAACACACAGCTGACGTAGCGTTGTATGTTGAGGTGCGCTATATCAAAACCAATATTGCCACCACTGTTTCTTTTCTTTCTTTTTTTTACCTTGAATTCATCTGAAAATGTATATTTTTATTATAATCACACAAAGAACCTCAAAAGAACCGAATATATATACAGTATATATCTTTAAAACCTATAAATTTTAAATAATGGTGAGGTATGGTATATAGGCTTACTACTGGCCTAGTCTAATCTGGGTGGACTACTATGTATCATATTATATAATACCGGTAATTGCATTATGTCATATGTCGTATCATTTTGAAATTATAACATCATCATTTTGAAATTATAACAAACATACATGCACCTTTGATCCAATATAAATGCTAAATTGGCAGTTATGGTCTTGTGGTGTGAATTCTAAGATGGTTTAATGTTGCAGCAGCCATCTCCCTCCTTGCAGATGAGACAAAAGACTGTCGCCAAGCCAATGCATTTTGACTTGTGCATTTTCTTTATGAGCCAAATGCTGTCATTACGCCTTGTTTATTTACAGCTGCCGACAGTTGCCATGGCTGCATTACGGTGATTGGTGCTGGAGGACCTGAGAACATGTTGTGCCAATTTACTGCCCTTTGAATAAAAATAATAATTTATGACCAAAACAGAAAAGGAGGAGGGGTGGGTTGTACATTAAAACAGAGACCACTGTTTCTCACCTAGCGACGTTTTAATAAAATACTAATGATAATTGTAATTACAGTATAATTATAATAGTAATACAGTAATATTGAGACAATGTAATGGTTCAAAACGCAGCTTGGCATAACATGGGTTGAACAAATCTCTCCACCAATACATAGCCTATATCATAAAACATTGTCTAAAGATTTTTTTCCAATGCATATGGCAGGCCTTGTTGTGAATTTCTGTTTCCAAAAAATGTAAAAATCCATGATATTTATTGGAATGTATTATTATAATTATTATTAATCTGGCCGGGGACTAGCCAAATAATTTCACTCTTTATGTTTTAACTAAAATGGCCATACTAACAGGAAAGGCACGTGGCTTCATAGCACTTTTTTTGTCATGGGGTTGACATGGGAGAGGTTCCAGGCCCATCGCTTGGGGGGGAAATTATAGGATGACTTCCGTTTAAATGACTGTCTTTCAGCATCAGTGCTCGTGTTCTCTGAGTCACTTGGCTCACTCTTCGCTGTGCTTTCAGTTGTTCATACATTGCACTCCAGCGGTGCAGCAGGACAGCGAGTGTTGATGGGATAAATACAGTGATGCACTTCTTGTGCATCAGTGGTAGTGGTGAAATTTGGAGATTGTGAGTATATATATTTGTGCTCAGTGACAAGCAGAAGGCAGGCACACACTCACTCACTCTACACACAAAAAACTAATCGGTCAAAATTGCAACTAAACACTTCAGTCAATGGTGTTAGGTCACTTTCCTGGGTTATTTCTTGAAGCCATAACCTTTTCCTGGGTTGCAGGGATTTTATTTTGACCGAATTCATGGGTTGTTTTATTTGGTTATTGGTTTTGGGTTGTTTTAATGAGAATAACCAATTTGTTAGGTCACAGACTTTGGTTGATGCCGCGGTGCACTGTGGGTATTGTAGAATTTCTCGGACAAAATGACGAAAAATGAAATTATTTATACTTTTTACAGGAACAGATAGGATACTAATGCCGAGGAATGCATCCAACACTGTAAACACAACACTGCAACGACTTTTCCTTCAGACCGGCACTCAGACCGTTACTCAGACCGGTACGGTAACCAATTTGTTAGGTCACAGACTTTGGTTGATGCCGCGGTGCACTGTGGGTATTGTAGAATTTCTCGGACAAAATGACGAAAAATGAAATTATTTATACTTTTTACAGGAACAGATAGGATACTAATGCCGAGGAATGCATCCAACACTGTAAACACAACACTGCAACGACTTTTCCTTCAGACCGGCACTCAGACCGTTACTCAGACCGGTACGGTAACCAATTTGTTAGGTCACAGACTTTGGTTGATGCCGCGGTGCACTGTGGGTATTGTAGAATTTCTCGGACAAAATGACGAAAAATGAAATTATTTATACTTTTTACAGGAACAGATAGGATACTAATGCCGAGGAATGCATCCAACACTGTAAACACAACACTGCAACGACTTTTCCTTCAGACCGGCACTCAGACCGTTACTCAGACCGGTACGGTAACCAATTTGTTAGGTCACAGACTTTGGTTGATGCCGCGGTGCACTGTGGGTATTGTAGAATTTCTCGGACAAAATGACGAAAAATGAAATTATTTATACTTTTTACAGGAACAGATAGGATACTAATGCCGAGGAATGCATCCAACACTGTAAACACAACACTGCAACGACTTTTCCTTCAGACCGGCACTCAGACCGTTACTCAGACCGGTACGGTAACCTTACCCGTCCACATACTCGCTGTAGTTTAAGTCAGTGGGACGTTCTGACCCAATGACGTCACTGGGTCAGAATCTGACAACTTGGGAAGCACGGCGCTGGAGCCACAGAATCCCAATGTTATTAATCAGGAGGCCATTAGCATGTATGCTAATGACCAACACCACACAAAGAGTGTTGAAAAGTGGCGAAGTTCCCCTTTAAATGGGTGGAATTTCCCTTTAATAAAACAAATGGGTTAACTGAATATTCTGTATCAATTCAACTGGCAGTTGGGTAATCTTGACCCTCAAAATTAGGTTATTAATGCAAGCTAATATGTTCGGTCAAATCAACTGGTACTTAGGTTATGTTGACCCTCATAATTGGGTTATTAATGTAACCAAATGCATTCGGTCAAATATAATAACACGCATTATTCGGTCAGATTGACCAAAGACCCAGTTGGTCCTTATTCAACCTCTACGTTTGGTTGAAATTTGACCGAAGTTAGGTTGTTTTTGACCATTGTTTTTTCTCTGTCTAGTTATGCAACAAACGTGTATGAAAATTGCTGTTTATTCACTAATAATTACAGTACAGAAAATTGTATGGTACATGGCTAAATAATAAACTATTTTGATATCTGACATGTCAAATCATGCATCCATTTCTTTGAAAGCTGCCTTTGCTCTCGTAACAGAAATGCTTTCCTCCTAGTCTCGGGTAAAAAATAAAAACATCAATCTGCCCTCATATTTCATACATTCAATCATTTTAAAGAACCATACAGGTATCAATGCATGCCATTTTCTATATACACAGGTTCTCATTCAGGGTATGTGAGAAAACAAACCAATTGGGTGCTGAAGACACATTATTGAACATACATGCAGTATCGGCAACCACAAGCCTAGTTGCAGTGCATATCATATCAGCCAAACACAAAGTGCATTTAAAACCTGTTCAATGACCCAGATGAGGATGAAATTGGAACATAGTGGAACTTAGTTGGAATCTTTTCAGATTTGCACATTGTGCACAGTTGTCCCCTGTACATCAGGCCCTGTTAAGGCATAAATCATAACTTTACAATCAATCCCTTTTTGTCATTTTCTCTTGTTGTCAGTGATTGATCCAATACAGTACATCACCTGATGAACTGATGTATATTTAACACATGTAAACATGGATGCATGTATTTTATTACTAAATAAATTACATGTCTATTTTGTGGGTATGGTACACATTCCTCCAGCTTGACCTGACTTAGAGCCCAGGCTCTGGCTCTATACAGTATATTATATATTACAACATGTACAGATTCTACCAGTTGGGTAAGACACATGCACGCACATTTGCGGGCACGTGTGCAATGTGCGCCGTCAAGCACTATAAAACATGCAGATGTGTGTGTATATCCTATTTAGACACAGGGTTTACAATGCTTAACCCTCCACTACTCCCCTGCTTTATCTGCCTGATAGCAGACCACTTGCTAAATTGTCCTCACTCACTCAAATCGTAAAACCACCGAACAAACCCGCTGAGAATAAACCACCGCCAGTGAAGTGCTGAATTTGAATGTAAGCAAATGGCACTTCTTGGCAGTCAATGTGTTTTTAACGACCTGGAGAGACATGCAGGGAGAAGCGTTATTCAACACTTTATATCTAAGCCTGGCTAAAGTCAGACCGAGCTGTCAACAGATGGGTCTGGAATAGCTCAATTGTACGCCCATTTCCTACTCCAGAGAACTGGGGTGGCCAATCATGACAGTGTTTACATATATTTGCATACTTTAGCCAGGCTAACTACTCGTTCTGTTCAGAATATAGAGCTTTAAACTCTACCTTCTATCAGTCATTTGGATCACAGGTAAATCACAGTATTCATGAAATCACAGTATGGAATGTTATGGAAAAATGAAACAACCTAGCATTATGTATGGTGTCTGTGGCGGTGGTTCCAAACTCTCAGTGGATTGAAAATCCAATAACTAAAGAGGATGAAGGGACAATAAAGGTCAGTGGTGTAGTGGAAGGTATTATCATGCGTCATTACATTGACTGCAGTGTATATTCTATACTCCTGTTTAATGTGAGTGTCAGGTAGGTTGAGTGCCGTCATATGTCCTGTACATTTCAGTAGGCTGCTACATTCAGAATTTTCACTGCTAATTTGTTTCACTCTCTACGTAGAGGAACATTTTGAAAGGCTAGACTAGAGTCTCAACATACAGTACATACCAGCTCTCCCATGAGCAAGCACATCCACCTTTCATCACAATGTTTGCCTCAGCAATCGCTGGAGAATACTTTTTAGGAAAAAGAGCACTGGACTCTTGGTGAAACGGCGACCAGCAACGACTCCACTCCATTGTGCCATTGAGCGAACAAATTCCTTGGCCCCCTGATCTCCGGCACTGTTTTCCCCATCGACGTGATGCTGTGTACACACACACTCCTTGGATGCCAGAGCGGAACATCTGCCCAAAATGTTTCACATGTTATGCCTGTTCATAGTGCCAGGCAGATTTGTTTTGGTACGCAGTAGTCATTAAACCCAACATTTCTGTCAGATCTTTCAAATTCCATCATGAATCCGTTTGTCTTAGATCAGGGGTTTTCAACAGGTGGTCCGGGGACCACCAGTGGTCCCTGAGAGGGTTCCAGGTGGTCCCCAGGCTAAATGATGGAAAGTTGTTTAACCAGATGTAACTCTTGAGAATGTAAAAATGAAACCAAATGGACCCTTGCGGGTCCATTTGGTTTCATTTTTACACTCTCAAGAGTTAAAATATTCATGTGAATTAGCACCACTTAATTAAGAAGTTTACACTGGTTTGTTGGCAAAATACAGCCTGTAATTGTGGCCAAAACCAAAAGAATTCTTTAACTTTAGGTCTTTGGTGTGAAAATATAAATAAATGGTGGTCCGTGGCTCAATTGCTGAATAAATGGTGGTCCCTGGAGTCAAAAAGGTTGAAAACCCCTGTCTTAGATGGGCTCCCAAAGTTTGCAGGAGTGGTCCATCCAGAACAAAGTTTGCAGGAGTGGTCCATCCAGAACAAAGTTTGCAGGAGTGGTCCATCCAGAACAAAGTTTGCAGGAGTGGTCCATCCAGAACAAAGTTTGCAGGAGTGGTCCATCCAGAACAAAATGTCTCAAGATTGAGACTTCTCCGACCTTCACATTTCACTTTGTCCTCTTGTAGCTCCATGAGGAAGTTGTTTTTGCAAAACATGTTTTATATTACTCCTTGAATTTGTCAAAGCATTACACAAACTGGCATGCGTTATGTCTGTGGTGATCAAGACGTCTCTGTCGGATTTTTCATATTGCATCCGATTGCTGGCCCACAATAACCTACAATACCTGTTTTGCGAGGAGGTCTTTTTGTAGTTCTAATTGTTTTATACCAATGTGGTTATGGGAAATTTGACATGTTGTTTTAGCTTTTCGACTTTTAAGTTGAACGTTATTTTTAAGTTGAACGTTATTACTTCAAAGGCAGGTGTATAAATTAATTAGCAGTTGACACAATATTAAGGCCCAAAGTAGTAATAATCAATCTTGAAATATAAACATGTTGTACAAGCTCTAGCATGGAGATAATTAAAATACAGACATCTTTAGTCCACACACTATGTTGGTTCGGCATTTAGCTGTTGATAAACATCCAACCAAGTGGACTTTGGATAGCTTGAAAATGTACCTCCTGGTGAAATCATCTGCAGTGATTTCAGAATAGATTTCCTTCTTTTTCTTTCTTTTCTTTTCTTTTTTTGCAATGTGTCCATTGATGAATGCTTTATTCTGGCCAGGGGCCGGCTTTTTCTCATGGCCTTGTTGTTGATGGCACTTCTGTTCTGGTGACCATGGGAGTGGTGTGCTCCGTCGGGGTGCTGTAGCCATGCTCCACGACACTGGGCCCCTGGGCATCACAAGCCACCGTGTTGCTGTAGACTCTGCGGGTCAGATGGATGACCGTGGTCTTGGAGGGCATAGAGGAGAGCCCGTTGTTGTCCATCAGTGGATGCTTGCAGTGGAAGAGAATTAGGAAACACCTGTAAAACTGAACAAAGAGAGAGAGTGTTATTACATGAGCACACGTTGCACTCACCAGCCATGCTGGCAGTTCATAGAGCGGCCATGCCGTGCCAGGGGTTTGGATGACCTTGGCCTGCCTCTCTCAAGAGGCCAGTCACATGGACCTCTTGAGAGTTCGGCCGGGCAGAAATGCTCGGCCAGGCAGAAATCCTGCTGCCTTCGTGTGCTTTGATGTGCTCCAAGTCGACGGGCTTTGCTGTCTGGGAAGAGGAAAATGTTCCACTAATGGCCTGCTGCATCAGTGAAGTAGCACTTTTTTTTAAATGGTTAATGTGGGTCTAGCAGGTCATTAAACATGTTACATGGATGGCCCCGACAGCTGCCCGCTGAGATATGTGTGCAGAGGCTACGCCTCTCTCCTGCTCCCGCTCACATCTTCTGCCCGTCACGGTGAAGTGATAGACCTAGTTAATAATGAACCGCGGTAAAGAGGGTGCAGGATATCGCTGCAGGATATCGGTCAGTGATGCAGGAAGCTTACCCAAAAAGGTGAAATATTTGTTTCCTGGCAGGTGTCCAATCTTTGCCATGAAATTGCTGGCAAAACACGTGGAAACATGTTGGGCAAAGGGCTTCTGCCTTCCTCCCCAATCACATCGCAAACTTCATACAAAATCATACACATACAGAAAATGTAATCCCTAAAGTTATGGTTGTCGTTTCAAATTTTCGTACAGTCCTCGAGGACACAACAACAACATCAATGGTGAAATGTCACTGCCGTTGGTATTCGGATCACCTGGTTTCCGCTGCAAGTCACTTTCTTTGCATTGACTGTATGTAATTGTACCAAGCCCGAGTTATATTAAAAGGGAAGTTGGAATATGGATTGCCTTACTTCCTACTTCTGCCATTCTGGCACTAATACTTTCTAATTATTCCTAATTCTACCACTGGGGCGGCAGTGGCTCAGGGGTAGAGTCACCCAGATGGTAACTGCAAGGTCGCCGGTTCAAACCCGGGTTCCCCCGGAGTTTGTGTCGATGTGTCCCTGAGCAAGACACTTAACCCCTAATTGCTCCAGATGTGCTGGTCAGTACCTTGCATGGTTCCGCCACATTTACCATTTAACCAAACAGACAAGTGTTTCCTTCTGCAGAGCGTGAGTGACGTATCTTCAACTATGTCCGAAACTAACTGTATTTGTGTCACCGCTGTAGGCATCCTGCTGATGATGGAGCTGTGCGAGGAGGTGCACGTGTATGAGTACATTCCCTCCCTGAGGCAGACGGACCTGTGCCACTACCACGAGCGCTACTACGACGCCGCCTGCACCCTGGGCGCGTACCACCCCCTGCTCTTCGAGAAGAGTCTGATCCAGAGAATCAATACAGGTCCCGAGAACGACCTCCGGAGAAAAGGCCGGGTCACGCTCCCCGGATTCAACACTGTAAACTGTGACATCTGAGATATGAAATCTTTAATCCTGTGTGGGCCAAGACACATACACGTACGCATGTACGCATGTACACACACACACACACACACACACACACACACACACACACACCCATTCTGTCTTTGTGGACGGAGGGAGCGGTTCTACAAAGCAGGGGATTAGGGTAGGGGGTACTGAAACCGACAAGTCAGACCTGTGAAGAACCGAAGCCATAGCCCTTCAGGGTGTGATGAGCCTGGAATGTTCTATCAGACCTTGTCGTCTTCAGGATACTTGACTTCACCCAAGACTGGCAGCAAACCGGTCCGAAAAGAATTCTTCTCTGCATTCGCTGAGCCACGTTAGCGGTGGAGCTGACCAGGTAGCAATAGATCAGTGTTTTCTTTCTTTTTTTATTTCATTTTTTTGGTAGACGAGTCGGTTTTTGATATCTGCATATGTTTAAATATTGTGAACTCTGTGCTATTGAAGAGCTTAAGTGGTGGGTCCGATCTCTGCCTAAAGAAAGCTCTGCTGTTTGATGAATATCGATGATGTTTTTGTTTTATTTTACTGTTTAATCGGTTGTGAAAAATCCAACAAAGCAAGCAGCACTGAATGTCGCACACGCACACGCGCACACGTACACACACACACACACACACACACACACACACACACACACACACACACACACACACACACACACACACACACACACACACACACACACACACACACTCACTCACTCACTCACTCACTCACTCACTCAAATCATTTCTGAAAACGATGAAGACACAACTCTTGGTGTCTTGGCAGGTCCACCCAACACCTTCAAGAATATCAGTATTACCTGTGTGGATGGATGTAATGTACATTTCATTCACCTAGAAGATTGACATTGGTCAAATCGCCTCTAGTTTTCTTTTGTGTTGTCATCAGAGGGTTCTCTCGCACTATTTATACCAGAACACCCTCAGAATCACTTGCCCTCTAGCATAGATAACTGCACACCAACTGCATGCCATTTCACAAGCAGATTGTAACTTCTACTTTTAAGAATGACTTCTGATTCAATGCCAGGACGCCTCGTTGTTTTTCCAGACTATTGTATTTGTCGTACTCCGTGAGTCACAATGGTTATTACTGACAATGGTGTTATGTCCAGAAAAAAGTGGGGGCCAAAATGGATCTTCAATCCATATACTCTAGGTGTATAGAACAGATTTGATGCTGTGCTTCTTAGTGAACCAAGTGAAAACTTCACAAGATTTTTCCTTGCAGACTGTTCAGTGTCTTGTGTCTTGCGGCAGTGGCTCAGGGGTAGAGTCACCCGATGGTAACCGCAAGGTTGCCGGTTCGATCCTGGGCTCCCGCAGAGTTAGTGTCGAAGTGTCCTTGAGCAAGACACTGAACCCCTAATTGCTCCTGATGTGCTAGTAGGTACCTTGCATGGTTCCACTGCCATCAGTGTATGAATGTGTGTGTGAATGGGTGAATGTGATGCACAAGCTATGTAAAGCGCCTTGGATAAAGGCGCTATATAAATGCACCATTTACTATTGTCATGACTGGAGGGTCATCGTGTTAAATTGTTGATGAACCTGTTACCAACTTGAACTTAGAAGCATTGTTAGCCAAATTGCTAACATTAAAAGTTCTACCAGCTATTCCTGTTCTTACACGACTGCCCTGTGTGTAGAATAGTCAGCGATGCATTGTCAGACATCTTGGTAACACCTTGTGTGGTCATTAGCCAGTATGTGAAAGCCATTTAACTTTGTTATGAATGTGATGAATTCTCCCCTTGCAATGGCCAAATCGGCACAAGACATTTTGACCCGTCTATGCAGTAGTCTTTGTTGAATTTTCTCTTGTCACTTCAAAGCAGCATGCAGTACTGCGCTTGCTATACATTGAAAAAGTCAATTGCGTTTTATCAAACCCTCTGATATTGGACTTGAGACTTGGTAGACCTCTGCGGTGGATAGTGGAGATCTTGTTTGATCAGAACAATAGATTTTAAAGCTGTAATTTGTGCAGTGCTATTCACCCTGTTCTCTACTTTGATGTGTTTTTTTAATGTTTACACTTGAGTCTGTGCCAGGCATGTAGTGAGTAGTGTTGGTTTGACAGACTGTGGATCAGGTTTGTGTCCACCATCACTAGCTTTGACTTTCTTGCATTCATTGAAAGGGATTTTTACCTCTTTATTTAACTGTGTTTATATATTTTGATTGATAATTGTGAATATGCTCATAAGTGTTTGGATATTTGTTGCCAAATCAGACAAGCTGTACAGCCAGAAAACAGAGTTGTGATTTAAACTGCAACCTTTCAGCCAGAAATGTAAAGGTTTGCAGCAGTGTTTTATAGTACGTGAGAAATGTTGCGTGTGGTTTAGTACATGATGTTGAAATATGTCTCTAAAAAGTGTTATTTTGGCAGTGCTGAAGAAAGACGGGACGGTGCAGGCAGTAGATGAAAAGAAGAGCTGTTAGAGTATGTTCGTGTATGTATATATTATCCTGGTGCTCGTGGTTATGCAGTTTTCAGTGATTTCAAAGTGGGTGTCTCATTTGCAGATGCGAGAAGGTAGACAAAACTAGTCGTGCATGCTACCGCAGCTCCAGGGTGAACGTCGTCTTTGCAGATCAAAGGGAGAAAGGGTTTCTCTGAAGGCAAGTTTGAGACGACATTATTTAGCAGTCATGCGGATTTGCTGCTTCGTTTATTAGTTTGTTTTGTTCTTGAGGTAAATCATATGTAATCATATGTAATTGCTTGCCAACACACTGAAGGTCCAAAAAAGAAAGAAAGCCTTGAATATCTTTCATATGAAGTAATTGCTATTTGATTGCGTTCCACAGAGCACCGAGCATGCAAAAGTGGAGCAGGGCAAAGAGTCTTAAAACTGTCCATGTTCACTGTACAGTAACTAGACATTGTCATTATTATTCAAAGAAGTAGGTGGTTGTTATTTGTTTTTTGAAATTAGATACACTTTTGGTGCAGCTATTATTATTAGCTCCCTGGAGAAGGATCTGATCAGGTGCATTGCACCTTGGCAACTGTAGTGGAATGTTGATATTGTGCCAATTATTTGACTTTAAAGGCCGAATGAGTCCTTTTTTTTTAGTACAAACCAATATTGCAACTCATGGAGTTCTATATTCCTTGTCATTTTTGATGCTTGGAGTATCCTGTTGATCTTCCAAAATTCAACAGGTAAAACCTGACTTGGCTACTACTGGTTATTTTGTTTGGGATAATCCAGAGCTGTGTGATATGTTCACACAGTAATAGCAATGTCTTGATATGAGCCTAGACATATTCTCTGGGATTTTGATTATTGCAGAATGTTGATTTATGGCTTAAATGTTGTCTTCATTGTGGTCTTAAAAAGGCTCTTTTAAAGTGAAGTCATACTATTGCAATACAAGTGTAACGGACAACGGACACCTCTACTGTTGGCCATCTTGATCATTAAAGATCATGTTGTCACCCATAAAATATTGTCACATTATCGATATCAGTATATCGTGACAGCTGATTTTGTCCGTCACCCAAAACTACCTGTATTATTCCGCCATTAGAGGGAAAATTGGGAAGGGTTATTTTGAAAGAGTTGGGTGGGCTTTTGTCCACCCAATATAGGATGGCAATAAACAGCATGGACTTCTGCTCTCCATCTTTGATGAAAAAACAAAAAAAAGAAACTTTTTTTTTTCTGAAGGTTTTTGACTTAAGTCAAAACGTGTATTTATTGATGTTGCCTTGCTCATAAATAAATCTATATGTTTTCATCAAAGATGGAGGGCCTTGGAAGTGCCTTTTCTTTGCAAGCCTGCATTTTATACCTTTTGGGAATTAGGCAGTACTACTTTGACGCCCACCCTATTTTTGTTTATAGTAAAGCTGGACTGAATTGGTTGCCAAGCACTGATGAGTAAAACTTTTTTCCACCATTTTTTTCTTTTCTTTTTAGAGTGACTGCTATCGACCATATTCTCACAGTGGGCATTTTTCTCTCATGTGTGTTCTAAGAGCAAACTATCTGATGGTGCTCCCTATTCATTCGTCATTGTCCTCTTTCCTCTAATTCTTGAGGCCTATCTCCTTGTATATTTTCTCTTCAATATGGTGGGGAATTGCTGTGCCACACTGCCTTTAAAAAAATATATATATGAGCATTGTTGCCCAAGTTTCTTTTTGTTTCACTTTGCACATTTCCATCAGTCACTGAGGATCCCGATCGATCGGAAAGAAAAGGGATGCAGAAGAGGCACTGCTGACTCGCCACACTGAGGAGTGAATGTCATATTATCACTCCCGATAAGCCTTAGGGAGTTCTTTTAAAGAGCTTTTCTTTTTGATTTTGTCATCGAAGAAGGCCCTTTTATTAGACTTGAATGGACATTTAGATAGACTATTTGTATGAATTCAGCTGTTGTTAATTCATTGTTTTTTACTATGTAAATAAAGACAGTGTAAATGTAACGTTTAATTGTTTTACCCTGTTATTGGAATCACACACACACACACACACACACACACACACGCGCAGACACACACACACACACACGCAGACACGTACAGACTGCTCTCACTAACCTGTTTGTTCATGAGTATATAGATGAGAGGGTTGATGACGGTGCTGCTCTTGGCCAGCAGTGACGGCACCACGCTCGCCACGGGGCTAATGATGTCCGGCGGGCCGAAGGTGGCCATCATGGCTACCACGCCGTACGGCATCCAGCACAGCAGGTAGCAGGCCACCGTGGTCAGCACCATGAAGAGGATGTGGTATTCCCTCCGCCGGGCAGCCGTCTTACGGATCTTACCCACCTGTGCAGGAGAAGCAGAAACGGACCAGGAGAGGTAAAGCTGAGCACAAACCCTCTAAAACAGGGCATAAAGTAGGAATCGCGGTCCAGCTAGTTGGGTCGTAGTAATTACTGTATGTATAGGTGTGTGTTTAATGACCGCCGTCACAGAAGAGAGCTTTTTAATTATTTTCTTTGCATTAAAACATGTGATGCATTGAACCAGCTAACATACAGTGTAGCACACAAGAGTGGCTGATGAGAGTGAGGGGGAGAAAAGTGCCTTTATAATGTACAGTACATGCCGGCGTCGCTGGGGTAACATCTACAGCAACAGTGCATTTTAACAGCAGGCACAGGCACGTTTTTTCCCAGAGAGCGTGATTTGTCAGTGGGACCCAGCAACTACTGGTGGGCGAACATGCAATAGATGGGGGAACGTCACCTCATCTTTTATTTGAGGGTGATATCCCCCCCACCGACTGGCAGGAGATTCGTGATCCCTTGCTGTTGTTCTCCCGCTGTTGAAACGCACTGCAATTCCTCTGCCTGGAATGTCATTTCGTTCAGTTTCTCTATAAAGCGTTTCTCAGATTTAATATCGTGAGCTGTGTCCATCCGTCTCGTTCAAGCCGTTCCATATACTTAGATGTAGGTCTCCCTTATACAATATCCCCTCCTACTGTTACAACACTTGGAGGGGATATTCATAATAATTATTGAAATTTATGTAAAGAATAGTTCAATCTGTCTGCCTCATGGTGGCATATAACAGCCCAATTTACGTTTGCCTTATAACTCCTTAGGTTGTAAAAACAGAATTTCACTTTCCTTAGACATCTCCCCATATAGGACATGACCATTAGTTGGGATAGATTTCCCAACATTTATACTTTTCTTAAAAACATTTTTGACTCATAGTCACAGCTCTAATCCACCTTCAAAGTTAGTTGGAGGAGCCTGTTTTACAACACAAATCACAATGTCCAATCCACCCAAAATCTAATTCATATGTCAACGCTGATTTTTGGTCTCTTTGTTGATACAAAGAGCCAAAAACAATTCCATCTTCAGTCATAGGGGGTGCCACAAATGTGTAATTTTAAAAAGCATGCTTTTTGGCCTGTGTTTTCCATAGCGTCGCCTACATGTGCTGTAGCTACATGGGACAATTCCCTCTCAATCAGTATTGTGATCTATTACATTGCATTACCCACACTGCAATCATTTGGTATTCATATATTCACAACAGCTCCTAGTGATTACAATTTAAAAGAATCTGAAATTGCAGATCAAGAATTGGCGTGATGCATTGTCTTTATTATTGGAATGGACAGAATAAGGACGCCACTGCTACTGAACAATCACTCACCAATAAAACAAATGCATAACAAACAAATACAGTATCGCCTATACTGCTTTGTCTTGACAAGTGTTCAACTCAATTCAGCTAATGTGCCTCGGAAAAGGGTAATTGTGAGTGAAGGACACTTAGTGGAAGCTGCTTATTGCCGACCATTCCAATCAGCAGAAAACACTACGGAAAGGGCAACCAACACGTGAGTTCTTCACACTAGACAAGACCAACATGTACATGTGAATGTAATTTGATGAATGTAATTCGCTTTCAAAAGGACTACAGCACTTAGGCAATTAACGATGTCCTACACAAGACATTTGACATTGTCAAAGCAGCTAAGCATTCTAAAGAGATACATGTATGTTTCAGTAATCTCCTCTTCGACAGAAAATTATTCAAATCACGGCTCAGGCCACATGGGACGACAGGGATTTAATTGACTTCAACTGAGCAAGGCAAAAGAGAAGTCTCTCAGCGGCAACTCCATGCACCAGTGCACCACACACGCACACACACGCGCGTGCACACACACACACACACACACGCACACACACACTGTGTATACCAATAAGACAACCTGAGGGGAAAGAGTGTGCACGCATCTGCCTGGGTGACGGCAGACTGCTGGGCTAATGCTTTGGCATGAGGGGGTCAGATTAAATTCTGTACAGGCCATATAGTGGGCCTGTAGAGGCCTATAGTGAATAATAAATAATAAGAGACAAAAATAACGTCCATCAAAGCAGGCAGCAGAGCTGATCTGGAACAGATGACAATGTGTGCCAGACAGTGACACTACTAACAGTAGGAACATCCAGGAACCAGAGAATCACACCGGTATTTTTTTTTATTCAAATATTATGTTAGTAAATGGTGCATTTATCCAAGGCACTTTACATAGATTGTGGATCCCATCCACCCATTCACACACCAAAGGCAACGGAAACCATGCAAGGTACCGACCAGCACATCAAGAGCAATTAAGGGGCTTACAGACGGTGAGGAATAAATCGCCCATTCTAATTCATTTTCAAAGGGGCCGGCGTTTTTTGCTCAAAAAACGACCGTCGTTCAAGAGAGCGTTTAACGCCGGTCGTTTATCGCCCGGCTGATTTTTGTTGCGTGCATGCTCGTTTTGTGCACGCGAGTTTTAAAAAGCTCAATCCAGTGAGCTTTTTGAAAAACGCTGGGCGATTTATAGCAAACAAACAACACAGTGAGGAGTGAGGACCCACCTTACCAGTAGCCTCGATCTCCAGGCTCTCATCTGCGCTAGTTGTGTAGACTTGGGCTAATTCACGTGATGAATAGTTTAACTCTTGAGAGGGCAAATATGAAACCAAATGGACCCACAAGGGTCCTTTGGTTTCATGTTTACGCTCTAAAAGAGTTACATCTGGTTAACCAACTTTCCAACATTTAGCCTGGGAGCAGTGTCCTGCTCAGGGGCACATCGACACTAACTCTGGCGGAGGCCGGGTTCGAACTGGCAACCTTGTGGTTGCCATCCAGCCACTCTACCCCAGAGCGACCGCTGCCCCATTCACCTCAGTTTGGACCTTGTCCGTCCACGTTATTGTTTTGTAGTAAAGATTGTGAATTACATTTTGGATCATGGTAAATTCAGGGGGTGAAAGTTGGGTACATTAACATTTAACATGCCAAACTAGAGGGGGAATCCATTGCAAGCCTTTGTTTAACTTTTGCACGAAAAGCAGTCCTTGGGATAATAACGGCCATAGCCGTCATCACAAATGTGATGAGGTCAGCACATTTGGGCAAGTGGCTTGCACCAAAGGGTCACCATGCAACTCTGTGTGCCCAAATGGTTGCAAAAGCCAACACTAAAACAGTCTCGACCCTATGGTGTGATATTGTCCTTTGAATTCCATGTGTTGAATCACTAGGGACAACGCGCATCAACGTGTCAATGTGCAACAGGACATACTGTATCACACCGCAGGGACGGCACTAAAACAGTCTTGATCCTTTGGTGTGATTAGGGCTTAAGTCTACTCAACATGACAGGCCACAGAGCTATACTGTGTCATATACCACGTACAATATGTGCACAAAACATGTCCCCGGACTCAGGACACAAGCGTGTCACAGACTCATTTCTTGGACACCTGGGATAACTATAAGTGTGGTCTGCTACTGAGGCAAAATATGTCATAAATAACACATTTGAATGTATAGCGGTTACTAAAACATTAAGTAGATGACACTAAGATGAGATGTACTGTAAATTGTGGCAAACACACACACACACACACACATGCACACACACACACACACACACACACACACACACACACACACACACACACACACACACACACACACACACACACACACACACACACACACACACATATAATTATACAAATACAATTTCAGGTCCACTGTTGTTAGCTTTTTGTTCGTAAATAAGGATTCAAACATACATCTCACTGTCCAAAGAAACAGCGGAGGGTACTTGGATTTGAATAATACTGTAAATAAATGGTCCAACTTGTTTTGAAAAGCGTAAGCCCAAACATAACACCATGCCAATAATCACCAAGTGCATTCTGTATTTAGGGTACTATGATGTGTTATGCAATTAACTTTCAGTTTTTTTTTAAAACTGTCTCTGCTAAAAAAGCTATGTTAGACTCAGCAAGCACCAGTAAACTTAAGCTACATTTATTTAATTCTATCTTGTGATGTTTGGGATGTCCTGGCATGCATCATGTATGCTTATATTTAATAAAGAAAACTAAAATCTGATTTGAAAAAAGTTTTCTGCCTTATATCAAGAATGAGTAATATACTGTACATACCTACAATATACTAGGGTATACTATTTGACACCACCTTTCTTTCATTCAATCTAGGTCTATTTTCATTGTCTCAAAGAAGGAATGAAATTCCTTCTTTGTTTTGCTGTGTGAATTTTACCCTCGTACAGTGTACCTGTACAGTACCTCTCCAATGTTCCACTCTTACTGCTGTAGCTGATTATACTGCACTTGAATTTCCCTCTAAGGATCAATAAAGCTTTATCTCATCTTATGTGCATCAAATTATCTCCCGTGCATGTGTCAGGCTGAGCCACAGGATTACAGAGTAAATCTTCAGAGAGCATACTAGAGTATGTATAGCCGAATCCAGAACGACACTTAACATCCCACTGTCTAAAACACTAAGCCAGACACGTACGCCATTTGCATGGCTATGTGTGCAATCATGTGTGTGTGCACGCGAGCGCATGCGTGCGTGCGCGCGTGTGTGTGCGTGGCGTGCGCGCGTGTGTTTGTGTGTGTGTGTGTGTGTGCGTCCATGCATCCATCCATCCATCCATAGTACCTGTTTAACTGTCCAAAGCAGCCTGCCATAGCAGTAGACCATGACCATAACAGGCAGGCCCAGGCAGAAGATGAACAGGCAGATGATGTAGGCGTGTGATTGAGCCGACCGAACCTTCCATGACACCGAGCAGCTTGTCCCGGCCCCCTCGATGCCGTAGCTACTCCAGCCCAGGAGTGGGGGCACCGTCCACAGCAACGAGTACAGCCAAGAGCCGCCCACAGCCAGCAGTGGCTTTCGATAGTCTGGGCCCCGCTTGTTGCACACAGTCAGCGTGCTGTAGCGATCGTACGAAAGGATCACCAGAGAGATGAGAGACACAATGCCTGACAGAAAGAGGAGAGAAGAAGACAAATTAGTCTTACTATTAGATTTGTGTTTGACACTTCCCATGGGAAATTTTATATACGTGAATGTCATATATGCAAACTTTTGAAAGTGGCACCTTTCATACAAGCCACTTTACAAATACATAAATAATTCTTATAAATTACAACATTTTATACATTGTATGTTTCACTTTACAAAAAAAGTACCATGGATCTTATATTCACTCTATTCTCTTATGAGGATTGTATGAAAGGTGCCACTTTCTTTTTTTAATTGTTTATTTTAATTGGAAAAGCAAAAAATACATTTCTTACTGAAAATAAACATAAATAATGCCTCTGCCAGATTTTTTCAACCCCCTCTCCCACACCCCCACTCAAGCAGGAGTTTTCTTCTTCATTAAAAGGTGCCACTTTCAAGAGTTTGCATATATTATCAACCTTTATTGAGCAAAGGATAACCCCAGTGAGATGAACCATCTCGTTTTCATGGGGGTCCAGCAACATACAACAAATACAAAACAGTACATCAAGTGCATTCATACATACAAACAGACACAGAAGAGACCACAAACAAAAGCTCGCCTACAGGTAAACCTGCCCCCCGCCCCCCCAAATACCCGACTTCATGGTAAATTTCAAACATAGATGTAGTCATACAAAGATGTAAAGAAGCACATATCCCAAGCCTGGTCGAGCAACCTTAGCATTGAAAATAGAATAAGATATCCCGCAGTCCAACATCCTATGCACAAAACAAAAGCATATTAACAAGCAATGGAGAGCTTTATATCATTGTTAATTCCAAGGCAATAGAAGAAGTTTAAAAGCAAGAGCATGGTGTTTGGAGATGAGAAAAAATAGATACTTTAAAGATATTGTAAGAGCTTATTGATCTGAGGGAGTTAGGGAGATTATTCCAGTCAGCAGGCGCCTTGTATTTGAATGCGCGACGGCCTACTTCCTTTCTAATATTGGTGGGAACTGTGAGGTATGGAAAATCAGTATGACGGAGGTTGTATGAAGAGCTGAAGGGACACAGATATTGTTTTAAGTATGCAGGGTAATTAAGATGGATGCATTTGAAAATAAATAGTAGCCAGTGATAATGTCTTCGGGCTTTAGGTGTGATCCAGTTGAGTGACTCATACATAATGCAATGGTGGGTCATATAGGGACAACGCAATATGAATCTGCATAAGTTATTATACAATATATTGAGTGGATAGAGGTGAGTATCTGTGGTATTTTGGTATACAATGTCTGAATAATCAATGATTGGGAGGATTAGTTGTGCAATTATTCTTTTCCTAACTTGAAGAGTGAAACTGTTAATTGAGCGATAAAGAATTTTCAGGTTAAAATTGACTTTTTGGACAATAGAGGTAATGTGGGATTTGAATGAGAGTTGAGGGTCGAGCCTGAGACCGAGATATTTAAACTCATCAACTTGCGCTAGCTGAGAGCTATCTGTGAATGAAATGGACAAAGGCAATGTACAAGGTCTTATGGCAAATAGCATGCTGACGGATTTATTTTTGTTCAGTATCAGTTTGTTCAGATGAAACCAGTTTTGAGCGGCATCGAAATCAGACTGTAAGGTGCGCTGGATTTGGGTGATGTCAGGATGAGAGTAATATATAACTGTGTCATCGGCATATAATTGGATATTGGAGCTGGAACAGATGTTGGGCAGGTCGTTGATGAAGAGAGAGAAGAGCAGGGGCCCTAAGGAAGAGCCCTGGGGTACGCCCTTTTCAATAATTTTGAACTCTGATCGCTTCCCCTGAATAGTAACGCATTGTCTTCTAAGATGTAAGTATGAATTGAACCAGAGAACTGCCTCACGAGAGAGACCAATAGCGTACAGTTTATCCAGGAGAAGGTAGTGGTCCACAAGGTCAAAAGCCTTGGTCAGGTCGATAAATATAGCGCCTGTGAACATGCCATTTTCAAATGACGAAAATATGTCATTGGTGAATTTTAGGAGGGATGTAGTAGTGGAAAAATTAGGTCTAAAACCAGATTGGAGAGAAGAAAGAATATTGGTATTGATTACATAATTGGATAATTGATTAAATATTAATTTCTCGAACACTTTTACTGTGCTATTAATAATAGAAATTGGTCTATAATTATTCAGATCATGAGGGTCACCCGCTTTATGTAAGGGAATAACATTGACACATTTCCAAATTGAAGGGATTTCACATGTGGCTAGCGATAGATTGAAGAGATCACAAAGTGGAAAAGAAATAACATGAGGTGCAATTTTTAGAAATTTGATCTCCAATCCATCAGGACCAGCAGCACCAGTCTTTAAGTCCCTAATAACCTGTTCAACATCAGCCGGGTTGATTTTGGCGAATGAGAAGGAGTTACTGACTGTGGGGTTGTTAGGGGGAATGTGAGAATAGGGTGGACCAGTATTTGAGCTGCATATAGATGAGAAGTGATGACTAAAGGCATTAGCTATAGCAGAGGGATCACCAGTTAGGCCTTCATCAGTTCTAATGAGATTTGGGTTTTTGCTAGATTTGTTGAATATATTATTAAGTCTGTTCCAAAATTTTTTAGGGTTATTGTATTCATTGTTTAAACAGTCTTTATAGTAATTGGCTTCAGCATTTCTCGTCTTAGTTTTGCAAATGTTCCTGAGATGTTTATAAATGTTATAGTCTGAGGGATCATTAGAGGAACGGTATTTAGTCCAGGCCTTGTCCCGCTGCTTAAAAAGCTGGATAAGTTCACCATTGATCCAGGGTAAGTGGCGACCTTTGACCTTGATGGTGATCCACGGGGCATGAATATCAATGACCTTATTAAGTTCTGTGTAAAAGTAGTTCCAGGCATCGTTGACAGAAGGTATCAGTTGAAAACGACTCCAGTTTATATTCAGTAAATCGTGGATGAAACGCTCATTATTCAGGTTTTTAAGTTGTCTTACTTTTATAAATTTTGGTGGTAAGTGAGGTAATTGAATCTTCCAAATACAGAATATTATTGAGTGGTCACTAAAGCAATCGGGAAGTACGCCAGAGTTTTTGATTCTATTAGGATGAGTGACAAGGATCCAATCTATTAGAGATTTAGTAGAGTGAACTGGATCAACTCTGGTGGGGTCGTGAATAAGCTGAGTGAGGTTGCTGCTGCTGATGACATTGCGGTCTTTGGATGATGTGCGATCAAGCCAATTTCGATTGAAGTCACCCAGAATTATGCTCTCTTTCAAGCGGTCTATAGAGTTGATGGTGGACATAATGTGTTGTATAGAGTCTGATGGCGCATCTGGGGGTCTGTAAATATTACCAATTACCAAGTGTTTATTTTCATGTAGTAGTAATCTGATGAATAAACATTCAAAGTGCACTGGTTTAACACTTGGATTAACAAGCTCAGAGGCGAGATGAGAGGAGACATAGGTGGCCACGCCACCACCTCTAGAGGCTCTGTCAGCTCTATACAACACGTAATCATTAAGTTGAACAGCATTATCAGGTATAGATTCTGTGAGCCATGTCTCAGATACAGTAATCACGTTAGGTTTGTTATATTCGACCCAGGCCCTTAGCAGGTTCATTTTGAGAAATAGGCTCCTGATATTAACGTGAATAATTTTTAGACCTTTCATAAGTTGTGATTTGAAGGAATAAAGATAAGGGGATAACCATCAAAGACAAGTACATGAGTATGCGAATAAACATTATGCGGGACTGAGGTGACGAGAGCAGCAGGCAGGCAAGCGGACGTACAACACACACACACAACACACACACTCTTACACATAGAGACAAAATGAATAAAAGAAAAAAAAGAAACAGCTACCGAGCAAGACACAAGGGTTCAGAGTTTTTGCCAAAGCAGAGCTCAGTCTGCAAATGTAGTAGGGTGTAGAAATACCACTGGGACAGAAGCAAGCTAAAAGCACAACTAGCCTATTAAATATTTCTCAGTGCATTATTTAAATTAGGTTATTAACATTGCATCTCCTTATTATGCCAAAAATCACGGATTAATGTGATAAAGGAGGCAATTAAATAAAAATAATGAAATTAGTAATAATAATAATAGTGATAGCAAAAACACCATATAACTGTAATGATATATGGTATGTTTATTAGTCACTATAATTGCTGGTTATGTAGAGAATATTGTTTTTTTTTTTTTTCATATGGGATCACTGATAGTTAGCACAAAGGATATGATTTACAATCATTGTTAAAGGGATAACACAAGCCCCAGGGCTTGTTTCCATGGTGCAGTGTATTAAATTCATTAATTCAGCAATCACTACACATTTGAGCAATACTTAAGCAATAATCTGACATTGATATTGAATGGATGAGCAAATTCACAATTGGAACTATGCCAGGCACTGATCAGAAGGTTGTTGTATCAGCCCCATAGAGTAATAAAATAACAGAGACCGGACTGGAGCGATAGCCCCGCCCCCTTGCTGTTCATTTCAATACAAGTTGCTCATTGGCCCTTTGAAGCACCCGGAAGACCGCCGGAAGTGCGCCTATTTCCGCATTTGGGCACCAAAATTTGGTGCCCAAATGCGGAAGTATTTCTCCATGAACGCGCCCGACGCAAGGGATTATGGGAACCATGAACGAGCGCCGTCGCGAACGAGGAAAGGAAAAAAAATATCAAAAAGCATCAAAAACAAGCTTGTGGGTTTGCATTGAGCTTATTATCCGTCATATAATACATCCGTTATGTTTTGAGAGGTAGTATATGACGTGAGGACCGCTGGTTTATTCAGAAAACAACTTAAAAACAAACTGCCCTGTCCGCGTGCACAAAGCAAACGAGCGTGCGTGCTCTCGGGGCGTTCGTGCATGAATTCCACCCGCCTGCAGTACCAAACTTGGCACCAGCGGGGGAGCTTCAAGCCTGGAGCCGCTGTCTGCCGGTGTTAGATCAGCCCTCATGCCTGTGCCATCTACTTCTGCCTACATCTACTTTCCCTTCTCAAAACCCCACCCTTTGGGGAGGGATTTGTTCACTGTCCAATGGCAATCCAGAACTGTTGCTATCTAGGTCAAGCTTTCCAATTATAACGTGCCTATTGGCCAAGACCGGATTGGGAAGGCACTTAGTGAAGGGCTAATTGGCAGTAGTCAGGGGTGTGGCTCCTCAGCTGCAGCCCTTCAGCAATTTGGTGGAGCCCTATGCATGATTTTCCCCACCAACGTACTGGGGACAAAGTTGTGTGTGCGACCCATCCAGTGGGAGTGCCACTGGAAGTAACGTCACAGTGTTTACAGACTTGCATTCCACTGTCCACTCACATTCACAATAAGGAATAGCTACCTACATAGCCGTGGATTGATTGATTGGTTTAAGTATATTACAGTTTGCAGAATGGGTATATTTCACCCGAACCCACACCTCGGAAGGCTTATATTATTTCTCACGTGCTGAGATCGGGAACAGTCAGAGCCATAGTGTAGATAGTTACGCAAACTCCGTCCACTTGATGGGGTTAGTATAGGCCTACTCTTCTATTGAGAATGGGGACAACAAATAAGGATAATCCTGGACCGGAGGTGAGTAGAAATGCATTGGACTCAGGCAACAGCCCAGCTTTAAAGAACTAAATCCCTTTATGTACAACATAATCATTACGAAGACTAGTTGTTACTGTTCAACACTTTAAAACAGTCAACATGATGTACGCATGCCTAAAATAGCTGTTTGCACCGCCCTCGTTGAAAACATTGTATAGAGTTTGTCCTTCTTTCAGGCTGCATGAACAGCGCTCAAGTGCTTACTTTCTGACCTCTCAATGGCGCACCTCTTCTTCCAAATGTCTCTCGGAACAGTGTGCACTGCCCCCGGCTGGTGAGTTTTTTTGTTTTGTTTTGTTTTTTTAGCATAAGATGGTTCTGGTTTTTAGGTTGTGATTGGTCAGTGCAGTAGGGAGCGCTGAGCTGTGTTTTGAACCGCAAACAAGTAGTTGTATGCCTACACCTAACCTAAACATAACCTCAATAAAACTACCATAGGAGGGGAGGGGGGAAGCCTATACCCTGTGGAGGCGAGGCTTCCCTCCTCGACTCCTCCCGTGACCACTCCCTTATGTGCAACAGGAACTGCTGCATACACAATCGCAATGCATTATGGGCCATAAGAAAGTCGTGGATACAACCTCTGATCTTCACTGTTTGTCAGATCCTCATGTAACTGCGTTGTTCCTGCTCACAGAACCTGTTGATTTGATTTCCGTGTAAATTGACACTTTACATAGCTTGTGCATCACATTTACTCATTCACACACACATCATACACTTATGGTACCATGCAAAGTACCTACTAGTACATCAGCAGCAATTAGGGGTTCAGCTACTCAATTGGAGGAACTACGAGTGGCAGTTTTCTGATCATCACTAAATATCTACATGCTCACATGCCACCAAACTTCACATGATAGTTGCTTACTACTACTGCAATGTTCTTAGCCACTCATTGCGCTCCTAATGTATCCACATCGGCTAATATTAAAGAAATTAAAACATACACGTTTGGTCCGCCCTGGCTATCGTGACGTCAAATCTATACGGTTCAGACCCTGACAGAACCCTGGCGCAACTTTCCTGTATGCCTCTGCTAAATCAACCACAGAGTTGCGACATCAAACACAGAGCTACGACATCCCCGTTCACTTCCATGGAAAGATCTGATGGCGCCTTCTCTACATAGACTTTTATGGAGCATGGGGAAGGCATATCTGTGACCTCAGGCAACAGGCCAGCTTTAATGATCTTAAACCGCTTTACTTTAAATCGTTAATTTGTAGTGGGCCTCATAGTATCTGTGTTACAGTAGCACGGCCGCTGTAAATCACTCTTTAGATTAAATCGTTTTCATAGGACTATAGTTGGCCGCTGTTTTCTGCCCCCTCAATGTCGCAACTGCGCTCTACTACTGTCTCTGGCCGTAACACCGACTCCTCCCCTCTCCTCTCCTCTCTCATTGTCGCCTGTTCTGTTCTGCTGTTATGATCGCTTGCAAGTTGACCACTCGCTTGCCACTACTTCTCCGAGTTGGATAAGAAAGCAACCGTCACTTTCAATCGTCCAGGACGTGAGATTTATTTTCTTATGATGGCTACGAAATAGTCCTGCTCCCGTGCATCGCGCGGCGATGTGCCACGGATTTATTGCCGAGCGGTGGAAGTTTGTTTTTGGTGTAAGCGTGTGGTTTGGAAAACGGCGTGTTTGCATGTATCCATGCAGCAATTTGCATGGAAGCTTTGCTGTGTGCTTGCATGGCAGTATAAAAACTACATGCATACCCATTTAAGCACGAGGGTCTCCCAGCAGTGGACGGTGGGCCCGGCCCCGCACTGACGTGTCATCGTTTGCCCATAAGTTAATATATTGATTAGCTCGACAATACTAATATGACGTTTGTTGTGGACGAATGAACAGAGGAGGGCAGACCAGTACAACTTAATAGCAGCCAAAACAGGGCTTTTCAACGTCCGGTGGTCGGGGGACCACCAGTGCCCCCCTGAGAGGATTCCTGGCGGTCCGCAGGCTAAATGATGGAAAGTTGTTTAACCAGATGTAACTCTTTGAGAGCGTAAACATGAAACCAAATAGACCCGCGGGTCCATTTGGTTTCATGTTTACACTCTCAACAGTTACAGTATTTATCATGAGAATTAGCCCAAGTTTACACAACTACACAATGTAGAATATCAATGGTCATTTGGATATGTATGTTTGACTGAATTCTTTCTCAAAACCAGTCTGGAATTGTGGACAAAAGCAAATTAAATTTTTAGTTTTGCAGTCTGTGGGGCTAAAATGGCATCAAATGGTGGTCCATAGCTCCAATTCTGAATAAATAGTGGGCCCTGGTATGAAAAAGGTTGAAAACCACTGACCTAAAGGAATTAAATAGTTGTGGAGGGCCAGGCTTGAAGGCTGAACTACATTCTGCACGACATTAATTAAAGATGGAGTGCCATGATTTTTTCTACCCTAAAACATGATCATCAGGTATTAATGTTGTAAGGTTGTTACAGTGAGGGTGTAAGGGTTCACTTGGTTTCAAAGTATCATTTCATTGGGGACCCCCTGGAAGCTTGCAGATTGCGGGTACTAATGGGTCCATGTGTTCCATTTGTATACTGCAGACTCAGACCCATAAGGGTTCATTTGATTCCAAACTTGGAATTTATATTTTGCACACAACAATAGTCCTACAGCCTGTCAGTTGAACAGCCTCAGTGTTTCCGCTGCGGTAATGATTCCGGTGCGACGTCTTCCAGAGAGAGAGAGAGAGATTGAGACACTAGAAACTACTGGAAAATTGTGTTTACATAGGCCTATACTGTGTCCTGCTATGGCAACTGTTGAGAAAAAAACTCCAGGGCAGCTCAAACCCAGGCAAACCAAACAAAATCTATACTAAACCAGCCGGGCCAGCCTCAACCCATAGTCATCATGCAGAATAAATGACATTCACAAGCTTGCTGGGTACTTTACTTGCAGTTGTGTTGACTTATTAGTAGTAGCCTACTATTGGTTGTATTGTACAGGATTGTATCTATGCATTCTAATGGTTTTATTTGGTAGAATAACATTAGGACAAAATGGAGCAGTATGGTAGAAGTGTTTGTGTTGTAGAGCCTCAGTGTGGCTGTTCCAGTCATGTGCAACAGTGCAATGCATCCTCTTTCAAGTGTTGAGAGAAAAAAGTCCACAGACCAGTGCAAAGAAAATCTGGCCTGAACCATCCAGCCCAGCCAAAAGTCATACCATATTCAACACAGAAATCAAATTACATTTAGAGGACTCACTTAGATTACTTCCAGGCATGCTGATGTGGTAATTATTTTAGTAGTAGCCTATTTGGTAATATTGGATTTTTTCTTGGATTTGGTCAGAGGGGCATTAGGCTACAAGTGTTTGTGTTAGAGCAGGGGTGGGCAATTATTTTTCCCAAGGGGCCAAATGAGATACATAAAATATTGTGGAGGGCCAAGACTAAAGGATGAACTAAAGTCTACGTAATATTAATTTAATTTCAAGATGGAAGTAAGAATAAGACTAACCCTTTTGACACCAGGGCCTACTATTTATTCAGTATTTGAGTCACAGACCAACATTTGATGACATTTTAGCCCCACAGACCCGAAACTTTCTTCAAGATTTATTTTGTTTTTGTCCACAATTCCAGGCTGGATTGGGGAAACAAAACAGGATGAAAAATTACCATTCTATTACATTCTCTGATTGAATGTAGACTTTGGGCTAATTCAGATGATATTTTAACTCTTGAGAGTGTAAAAATGAAACCAAATGGACCCGCAAGGGTCCATTTGGTTTCATTTATACGCTCTCAAAGAGTTACATCTGGTAAACCAACTTTCCATATTTAACTTGGAACTCTCCCAAGGACCACTGGTGGTCCCCGGGCCGGTTAGAGTCAGCCAAAGGGCCGCATTTGGCCCCCGGGCAGCATAATGCCCAGGTATGTGTTAGAGAGACTCTGAATGGCTGCAACGGTCATGCGCAACTGCGACACTAGAAACTACTGGAGAAACATGTTTGCATGCATGTTGATATTTGGCCATGCCTGATGCTGATATTTGCCAGTATTTGGTCATGTTCAGCCCACTGGGCGCATACATTCCACACCCGGCTCCAAGTTGGGAACCGAGCCGGGAAGCAAAAAGCATTCTCGCTCACCAGTAAAACGCACAGATTAATCTTGGACACCCCAAGTACAACAACCCCCTTCCTACACACATTATCTACTACCGGTATATAGGAGCCCATCGCCCCCTGGCAACTGTGGACAACTGTTGTGTTCTCCCATAAGCTGTAAATATTGATTACAACTTGCTACAACTTCACAATTTGTTTCATGGACCACCAAGAGGACAAAGCTGTGTAGGGCCTACTTGCTGAACTGTTTATGCCATGCCCCCTCTGTCTTCCTATGCCCCATGCCATCACTTTTGTTTCCTACATGCTACAGCCTCACAATTTGTTACATAGACGTAGTAGACCAAAATAAATCTATATATGAATGCCATTTGTGAGTGGCGTGGTGCTAGAGTTGGAGCGGGCCGCAGGCCCGCTCCAATTCTAGTCAGGAGCAATTAGGGGTTCAGTGTCTTGCTCAAGCACACTTCTGGGGAAGCCCGGAATCAAACCTTGCGGTTACCATCCAGTGAATTTACCCCTGAACCACTGCCGCCCCACGAAAATACATTAGCCTCATAGGATAAATGCATCATAAGATAAAAAGTCATTTTGGGCAAATATGAGATAATATGAAAAAACACATTTTCTAGCAAATCTATTCGAGAAATTCTAGGAATCTCAATTTTGCAAAAAAATAAAATAAAATAAAGATCTACAAAACGTTCCTCTAGTTCATTTTCAGTGAGACTTTGGTCTTGTGCCGTTTGCTATAGCAAGCCTATGCGGTGCATCGTTGTCCCTTGTTGTTTGTTGCGTACCTGCTTGTTTTTTGTGCACACACATGCATCTGATTTTAGACCTCGATTCAACACTGTTCATTGTTTGCATGAATTCTCACATCTGGAGATGTCTGGCGTACCTCAGCCAGCACATGTTTTTCATATTACAGTACAATTGTTTTCATTTTAAAGGTAGTATAATCAATCAGCACATCTGCACAACACAATGAGCCAATCCAGCCAATGATGATCCGTCTTGAGCACATGACTCTAGAGATTCTGTGTAACGATTTGCAGGATTTTGGGACAGAAGCTAGAACGGTAATATGAAAGAATGTGTTCTACATAGATCTACCTGGTGGTGTTATAAAAAGCTGAAATAAAATATACAGGTCAAAGGTTTATCCTTGTCCTTTAGGTAGGGTGCATGCAACATTTCATGCAGATCAATGTATTTATAGGTAAACATGTGAAAAGCTGCCTCATAGTGGATGTATAACATGCCAGGGAGTGTGTGTGAAAAGTTTGACAGACGGATGGACGTACGGATGGACAGGGTGCAAATCATACTCTCAAAGCCTTCAGCCTGGTGGGGACAATAACCAATAGGAAACAGAACAAAACCGACCATAATAGAACAAACTCTCACAAATATTCACACATGCAGCCTCACCCTCCCATGCCCTGGGGGAGAATAATCTAAATAGAAATTAAATACCCAATGGCAACAATAAGTTATCATTTTATCGTGTGTCTTGGAAAGTTCAATGCTGTGCAAGGCATTAAGGGCATTAACGGCTGGTAGGAGCTGGAATTGAAGTGAGTGTACACTGTGTACAGCAACTAACAATGGTCTGCTCTGTAGATACTCAGAGGAACAGTGCCTATGTGCACTTTTAGAAGTGGGGGCAAGCCCCATAAGACGCGTGCACAATACAATGCACGTGCACAATGCACGTGCACAATGCACGCAGGTACACTATTGCAGACATACTGTATAGCCTATTAAGAAGCGTCCCCACTCCACTACACCCCTGCAATGTACATTTCTAGCTCTGTTTGGCATCTCTTATCTATGCTTAGCGTTTTTGTAATGCCACAGTTAAAATGTTAACGGCATTTTTCCCTCATTTTGCATTTGATAGCTTTACTGAAAAAAAATACTGCGAAAAGGGTATAGTCCGTTCTACCAGGAATTTATCTACACAGAAGCTCTTCCCGGAGCAAAGCATCAGCATAGATTAGAGGGGACAAATGGAGCTAGTACAGTTCATGCCTAACTACTTCTCTAGAGTGAGAGATGCTCATAACACATCTCAATTCCCTATTGACACTTTTGATCAAGTAAGCCTATATGCACACGTGCACAGCTGCCTCTTCAATCAATGCTCTATTGTATAATGTTGTCAGATGGGGGTGGGGGGGTGGGGGTCTAAGTAAACTCGGGGGCCATTCAAATGTTTACATGACGCACTCGGGAAAGGATTTCTTCTTTTTCTCCTCCTCCTCCCTTGGCCATATGTCAATGCCAATGTCTGTTCTGGTGTTTTATAATTCTTGGGCCCAAATGGAAAATATTTGATATGCGAACTCTTGAAAGTGGCACCTTTCATATAAGAGAATAATGTTAATATAAGATACATAGTATTTATTTGTAAAGTGAAACATATATATATATATATATATATATATATATATATATATATATATATATATATATATATATATATATATATATATATATATATATATATATATATATATATATACAGTATATATACAGGGCTGCACATAACTATTTTAGTCCAGTACTCAGAGGAGCACCTGGGGATGTTACTTGGTGCTCCCAAAATGCGGCGACCATCGCCGGGCCCTGGGACCCCTTTTTTCCACTCCGTACAGCCTGATCAATGTACAGTATTACAGCACAGGGCGATAGTTTGGGCATTGCAATAGTAGCCTAGTAGTAGTACTACTACCTGCATACTACATCCATTAAAAATACTAGTAGTATTTTAGACTTAGAGGTCAGAATTAGTTAGAATTATTTCATTTTCAAGGCTTTTTTACTGGCCCAGTCAGGCAGTCATTATGAGCCCTAGCTGTGTGGTGCTCAAAGGAGCTTTCCACCCCTGGATATATATATATATATATATATATATATATATATATATATATATATATATATATATATATATATATATATATATATATATATATATATATATATATATATATATATATATATGTGTGTGTGTGTGTGTGTGTGTGTGTGTGTGTGTGTGTGTGTGTGTGTGTGTGTGTGTGTGTGTGTGTGTGTGTGTATGCAAAACAGATATAAGATCCATAGTATTTTTCTTGTAAAGCGGTTTGTATGAAAGGTACCACTTTCAAGAGTTTGCATATACATTTTTTTGGAGTCGTGAAACAAACTCTCTATACACGGATTTCACTGTGGTGTATGTCATGTCGGGTATCCGTTGATGTCGGGTATCCGTTGATGGCACCGTTGCCATCACAACAGCACTGTTGCCATGGCATTGGCCAATGCCATAGCTTGTAAGGCTATGGCATTGGCCAGAGCCTTACAGGCTATGGCATTTTTGGGGCGCCATGACTGAACGCGCTCTCTCTCTCTCTCACCCTCAGTCACATAAGGAAGTATGATTGGCAGATTTCATGACTCCACTTCACACGGGTGTGATTTTTTTCCATATGGGGGATGGATTCAGGATCACAAAAAAATCCTAGTTTGTGTAAAATGAAATGCATAATAAATATTCGCCCCATGACAAGACATCATATGCCAGGCAGCCATATAGCATATGCCTGTGGTTGCCCTGAACCACACCCTGAGGAGAACATAAAACAGCGTACAGAAGCAGCTCATTGGGACAGAGAGCCTCAATCATCCCCGGGTCTGTTCTTGCATTCTCTAGTTCTACTCTCTAGTCTCTGGGGTTCGCCACGGGTTATCTTAGCTGTGCTCCGGGTTAGAATGAGCTGTGCAGCGCAGCTTCAACTCACTCATGCTCAACACATAATCAGAATCACTCTCTCCCGATAAAAACCCTGGTGAATACCTTATCAGTATTCTTTGTGAGCATGGGGCCAACACTGAGAGACTGCTTTCTACTGATTTCTTGCCATTCAATTGTCATGCCACACGCAGATCCATGAGGGCCGTTGGATTAAAGGTAACAAAACCCGCCACAGAAGGCCATTTCATTCAAGGCTTTTATCTATGCATTGCCAGCGCTTTCAGATCAGCGGACCTGATGGGAAATTATAGAAATTACACGAAACAAAATTGATCATTATGCGTTCATCTCAGAGACGAGTTACTCTCGAGTTTAGTAAAAATATTTAGGAGGGCCAGGCATGGAGAAATTATAGAAATGTCTAGATGGCAAAAATTCTCTCTTGAAAGAGCCACCCATCAATGGCTCTAATGGCAACATTCCCTGTGTTTTTTCACTAATCCGATCAAGAAGAACTCAGTTTGCCGGCCATTGCTGCAGAGACAAGTGATCATGAAGTTATATCTTCCCTTCTTCTCTGGAATCCTGCCTCAAAGCAGACCAGAGGTAGAAATCTATCGTTTCCTGATGTTATCACCAGGGACACATGCAGCAGTAAGCAGGGACTGGGGATGACAATGAAGGACCGGGAAGTCTGGTATGGCATTGTGAAATTCAGGAACAAAAACAAACTCATGAATAGGTGAGTATTACAATGGAAAACATTAAAGAGCTTTCTTATTTATAAGTGCTGAAGGCATGCTGCGTCTTAGCGCTGTCGTTGCCCATTTGACATCACTCATGTAACTGCAAGTCCTTCGCTGTCTGTCCAATCTCTTTTGGTACTTATGTTACGCGCAATCAAATTGGAAATTGCTTGTGCATTGGGTAATTGTGTCCTCAATTTTGACACATGCCCCAGAGCTGGAGGAGGTGTCTATGTCTATATGTCTTTGTACATAATTTCCTCCTGCTGTTGCGGCTTGATCAGTGTCGATTGATTTTGCAAGAGAAACAAGCAGTGAGGTCTATGACAACAAGCACAAATGTTTTACCAGTTTACATTGGTTACATATGGCCCAAATCATTAAGCAACTATTGTATATTTAGATTTAGAATGTGTTTAGAATATATTTAGAAACAAGAAAACATAACCAGCAACTACTGTACAATATTTACAAGCAACTTCGCACAAAGATAAGCCAAAGCTTTGCATATAATAGGCAACACTGACTGTGACAACTAAATAGGAACATAGGAATAGGAAGTGTAGAGGAAGTGAAACACAAACACAGAGGGGAGAGTGACACCGGATGGCGGTGGCATTCAAAGGTGAAATGGAATTGGAGACAGAGTAGTCAGAGTGAGGAATTCAATTTGAAGAGGATAAAGGACTAAATGTGAGGAGAAGAAAAGGGGAGGAGTTATATTATCTAGCCCAGAAAGCAAAAAAAAGACAGTATGTTACAGTAACTATAATGTCAGAATGACAGCCATGATCAAAGAAAATGGTATTTTCAGTAATCAGTATGCATAGTCAAAGATATAATGAAAGAAGTTGGTATAGTACGGCAGTGAGAATTACAAGGACTCAAGGATAGTATTAATGGAATATCTGTCCAAAAAGCAGATGAAAGACATCTTGGAGATCACAGGGTTCAATGAGTGTAAGCAACCTGCCGTGTCAACACGGCTGAGCCAAGCCTTATTTACAGGGTTGGGTCTTGGTTGTGGGCTGGGTCTTGGCTGTGGGCTACAGCCAGAGTGTGTTTTGTTTGTGATTAGGAGGAAGAAGCTAAGAAACCAAGTTATTAGCAGCGTCCCACATAAAATAGGTAGGAGCCAGGGGCGGATATAACATGTTCCATTTGGGGGGGCAAGATAACATGTTGGAGGGAGACAATGGTATGGGGGCGGCTTCATCGCCCATGTTGCTTCGCGCCAGGGGCGATGAAGTCGCACCCATACCATTTTCGGTTACACGACTTATATTAGTCAAGTAAAGCATCAAAAATAACATCAGTTGTTGTTGAAGTTGCAACAGACACGCAGCATGCATAAAGCATGCTACTACTCAGAGAGTAGCAGTAGTAGTGTTTCAAATCATTTTAAATATAAGCACTTTAATTTGAAATATCTTGGATTGTTTTGCATGGTATCGTGTTTGGGGGGGCAGACTGGGTATCTAGGGGGGCATTGCCCCCCCATGCCCATGCCTAGATCCGCCCTGGTAGGAACTCCCTAGTCCTACTTGACAGGTTTTGTGAAGAGGCCGAGGTGGTTGAGTGGATGTTGTTGGTGTAGCACCCAGCCATGAGCCAGCCACAACAACCCCGCCAATCGGGCTCAGCCTTATTGGCGCGACTTGTTGTGCGTTGGACTGGCGAGTGGGAGTCCCGGGTTCGATCCCCGCTTCCGCGTAATACTACAATCTGGCGTAGTCGGCAGGATTTGGAGTGCGGGTGTTATCCCCAATATACCCGTATATGTCCTTGCGGGTCCACATGAGGGACATCACGTACGGGGGTCCGTGGTGTGAAGTGTGAAGTGCGAGGACGCGCTCCAAAAGATCAAGGGGGTGAATGTAGCACCCAGCCATGAGCCAGCCACAACAGCCCCGCCAATCGGGCTCAGCCTTATTGGCGCGACTTGTTGTGCGTTGGACTGGCGAGTGGGAGTCCCGGGTTCGATCCCCGCTTCCGCGTAATACTACATTGGCATCGTTCAGAAACCATGGAAAGGAAAAAAAAATCATTCTGTGAGGCATTTGAAGGAGAGTTGCCAGAGGGAATACTGTATGTCTTGGATGTCCCCTATATATAGAGTCAGGCCATATGATCAAGCGCCACTTAGGTGCTTTAGTTTCCAGCAATATGGGAATGTTGCGGCTATGTGCAAGGTTAGTAAATGTGGGAGGTTGTGGAATGGTAGAATGCACTGAAAAGAAAGGTGAGGAAGAGCACATGCCAGAGTAGTGTATTCACTGAAGGAAACCATCTTGTAGGATAGTTGAATAAGATGTGAATAAGATAAAGTTGGAGAACAAAAAAAGAAAATGTCCTATGCTGAGGATGTGAGGTGGCTATGAGAATGAAACAGTACAACATGCACCAGAGGAAACAATTCAGATGAACCAAACCTAAAAAACCTAGCATGAATAGCAATGGTCATAAACTGTGCTGTGGAAATCCCACAAATGTCTTCTTAGACCAGGGGTGGGCAATTATTTTTCCCAAGGGGCCAAATGAGATACATAAAATATTGTGGAGGGCCAAGACTAAAGGCTGAACTAAAGTCTGCATAATATTAACTTAATTTTAAGATAAAACGAAGAGTAAGACCAACCATTTTGACACCAGGGCCCTCTATCACAGACCAAACTAAAGATTTCTTTTGATTTTAACAATACCAGGCTGGATTTCACAAACATATCAGGCAAACATATATAAAAAAAATGACTATTCTTTTACCTTCTCTGATTGTGTACACTTAAGGTAATTCAGATGATGGATATTTTAACTCTTGAGAGAGTTAAATCTCAAAGAGTTACATCTGGTTAACCAACTTTCCATATTTAACTGGAACTCTCTCAAGGACCACTGGTGGTCCCCGGGCCGGTTGGCATAATGCCCACGTATGTCTTAGTCAGACTGTGTTCCAGGCTAAAGACCCCCAGGAACACCCACTCTGTCTTTTCCTGGCCATTTCGAACGCCAGCATCATGGGAACATTCTTGTGGGTCTGAAATTACCTTCTGGAATTATCTTTGCTCTACCCTCCTGAGCCGCAGTTTGCTTCTACTACTACATTGCGGTAGCTAAGTAACGATAATGATAATGATGATTTTGGAACGTCACTTTTGTTTTACATCATTCCACATAACAACTACTACACCCGTCACCCAGGAGTCTAATGAGCTACGTGCCACGTCAGGCAAATTAACTGAAATGAAGAAGTCAGAATAGGTTCCCTGGAAAAAGGAGCATGGCAAAGGAAACTGTTAGTGAAAGGTTCTTGCCTCTATTTTCTGTGTCTGAGACTCTGTGTGATGATGGCAGAAATTATCCCAATAGTTAATTAATGATTATGGTGGCCCTTCGATAAGAGCCCAATTAAAGCAAATCGTGCTGGGGCCAGGGTACGCATGTGCACACACACACACACACACACACACACACACACACACACACACACACACACACACACACACACACACACACACACACACACACACACACGCACACGCACACACATGCAAATACCCCATCCGTGCCAAAACCATTTGTAGTATGTAGTTTGTAGTCTTGTGCTTCCACACAATACTACAAACTGGTGTAGTCAGTAGGATTTGGAGTGCAGGTATGCAGTATATCCCCAATATACCCGTCTACGTCCTTGCGGGTCCACATGAGGGACATTGTGTGTGGTGCTCCGCGGTGTGAAGTGTGAAGCGCGAGGACCTGCTCCAAAAGATTGAGGGGGTGAATGTGGCACCCAGCCATGAGCCAACCACAACAACCCTGCCAATCAGGTTCAGCCCTATTGGTGTGACCAGTTATGTGTTGGACTGGTGCTTGCATGTGCATTAGCTCTGCGCACACAGCTTTGTACTCTTGTACTAAGTGTACAAAATGTGTGTAACATGTTAGTATACTGGGTGTTGATTGCTGAGGTGTGAGAAAGAATCGGGGAGGTTCTCCTGCCTGATATCGTTACAGACAATGTTATCTGCCCGTATTCTAAACGGGGTCTTGCGTAAGGGACACCGTGTAGCACATGCGTAGTGGTGAAGAACAAAGACCTCCCGAGCAAGGATCTGCCGTGACGCAAAGACTACCTCTAGGCCCGGGCCTGCTAAATTTGGATTAGAGGCCTATACAGGCCGAAAAGCCTGCATGAGGCCTACAGGCTTTGGGGCCTTCGCCCTGCATGACTTTATACATTTGTTTTTTTTTTTTTTTTTTTAAAGGTATAAACTACACAGTAAAATATATAGCATTGCAATTATGCTTATAATTATAGATAGGACTTGAAGGTATAATGTGGATGTTCTGACAGCCATTTGACTGTTATTTGCAAGTGAATTAATTAGGTTGATTTGTTATTTCATTTGTTTACATTTGTTTTCATTTGCTACTGTAGCCTAATCTGATTGTTATCCAACATCAAATAAAATTACTTTGCTGTTGTTCATATGCATATGCAATGTTATACAGTTTATAGATCCATAGGCAGCAGTTGCCATGTGTAAAATACATTTGGGTTTGCAATTAAAAAATAGCGGGCGGCGCCGCTTTTAGTAACAAGGAAAAAACGTATCGTCCAATCCCTTCATCCAATCCCTTCAAATGAATCCGGATCAGTATGCAACACTATGCAATGTTTTGTCTTTGCATCAATATCAAACTCTTCCTCTTCATGGCGTTCAGTGGGAAACCAACGAATAATTTGAGAGGTGGAATTGCATGTTCAGAACAGCCGCCTGTTTATCCCAACACACAACAGCACTAGTAGTCACATTATCAAAATAAAGATTTCATTCTACTATAGCCTACTCAGCCTACAACAATTGAATTCAAAGTGGTGATTCTGTCATCGCTTGAGATTGCAAACCTCCCGTGTACAGTCAGGATTGTTACATACTAGGCCTGTCCCCGACTAAGGATTTCTATAGTTGAAATTAATATGAATAAATGTGCCGTTAGTTGCCCCCCGCGGGCAAAAAATAGGCCTATAGCCTTTAAGCCTTTAAGTTTTCTTTTCTTTTTCTTTTTTTTTTTTTTTTTTTTACTGAACAACAAAGCACAAAATACTTCGAATCTACACAATTAAAAAATGTAAACGAATTGTTATTTGTTAACAATAAAAGACAAAAAACACTTATTTAAAAACTGAACAACAAAACACGACTTTGTTTCTTTCGTTGAATAAAACAAACATGTGCCTTAACACAAGAAAAACGGCACGGTTATCTTGATCGAAATATTAATTTAGAAGCAAATATACCTAGAACTACGGGGCATTCGCGGTCAGTTCGCCGTCCTCACCTAATCCTCACAGAAGGATTTTCACAATGGGATATTTGCATTTAATTTGCGATCTTCCAGCCCCCCCTTGCCAGGCTCGATGAGTCCGGGTCTGTTTTTTTCCCTTCTCCCCCTTCTTCCCAAAAAATGCGTCTCTTTTTTTTCTCTCTTTTACACTGGGGCGCAGACGAATGTTATAGTCCTGTGCAAAAAAGAAGAACGGCTTTTTCTGTCTTTTTAATGGGTTAACACGGGCAGAAAACTGACTATAGCAATTAGCCTACGTTTATTAATCATACCTGTGCTTTATTAAGAACATAGCAGAGGAGCGCTGGTCGGTGAGAAAAGAAAGATTTATAACGGGCGACAAATGGATGTAAATACTCCTCGGGATGAGTGGATCTTTTAGATCCCACCTCTGTCAATCTCCCGGACCAGTGTTTTCTTGAGGGTTGTAATGACAGTCTATTATCGTACGCGCCGGACAGCGATGCATTCATAGCTGCGATAAGCGCTCCGTATGGGTTATCATTGGCGTGTTCTCCACTGGGCTTTTGTGAGATCAAGTGGTCCTTGAGAGTGTTCCAGGTGGTCTCCAGGCTAAATGATGGAGATGTGAGTTTTTGCCGACTTTTTTGCAATTTACTTCATAACATTTCACAGACTTGGGATAAATGTTCGCTACATAAAGCAAAAAAAAAAACGTGGAACATTTCTTTTCAACATAACATATTTGGTTTCACGTTTCTGCTCTCAAGAGTTAAAATATTTATATCATCTGAATTAGCGCCACCCAATTGAGAACGTAGGAGTTTAATGTTCATTTGCGAGAATCCATGCAGCCTGGAAATGTGGACAGAAACAAAAAAAGATTTGGGGTCTGTGGGGTGAAAATGTCCTCAAATGGTGGTCCTTGGCTCAAATGCTGGTTAAATAGTAGGCCCTGACAAGGTTAAAACCACTGTCGTCGTAGCTTAATAAATTATTTTAGTTTAATCTTGACACGACTACTCACTTGTGTGTCCCGCTGCAGACCAGTCCAAATAAATGAATGTAAATAGCCTACTCTTACGAGCTTACAATGCGACGCAATTGCACTGTGAGCTGGTGAATCTGCTATAATTCTGTCTGTGCCCATAATTAACCGAATTTATAATTATACATAAAAAAACATTAAACGGATTTCCCTAAAAGGACTGTCAGGGGGATATTCAAATGAAGAATAATAGTGAAAATCGTGGATGATATTGAGTAAAGTTAATTTAATTAAACATTGTCCACATTTGAATGAAATGATTAAACCCACCGCTTATATTTAATACAGCCACATGTGGACAGGTGTGTGTGTGTGTGTGTGTGTGTGTGTGTGTGTGTGTGTGTGTGTGTGTGTGTGTGTGTGTGTGTGTGTGTGTGTGTGTGTGTGTGTGTAGATGTATTTATGAGGAATGGATTGTGTCTACATTTATTCATATGAAGGCCTTATACAATGTTGGTGGTCTATCTATTTTGGCCGCAAATGTTCGGGAAACGGCGCCTCCGCTGTTATTCCTCAGGTATTCCCAGAATGCATTGAGACACTTGGCAAGAGCAAACTATCTTGAGAGACTATATGCTGTGTGAGCCACGGCGTTTCCCAAAAAAGGACATGGTTTGGGATTCGCTGCACAAGGAGCCAATGAACAATTAGACAGGCTTCATTTGCGGCCTATGGACATATGTGCGCATGTGCTACACGTTTGTCGTACGCAAGACCCCGTTTAGAATACGGGCCAATGTTATCTGCTTAGGTTTCGAGGCATTGTGCAAATATGATCTCCATAATACAAGTAGAGTATGCGCTACATCAAACCTGAATTGGGATTCACGCAATGTGTGTGCTGCCATACAGCCTAGCCTATAGCTCTGGCCCGTAGCTCTACTGCTTCTATGATTGTGCCCTGCAGTAGCACTATGGCCAAATCGATGTTACTGTATATCGGTCATGAAAGCCGATGTACGATTTCAATTGTGGAAAGCTCAAGGACGTTTACTCACCGATACAAACACGGCTTGTGTATGTAGAAAGCCTACATTCCATAGTGGACGCATTCTGAGCCCCCACCACATGTACACAATGGCCAGAAACTGAAACAGTTTTTCACTGGAAAACCTTCTATCAATATTCCTATTGATAGAAGGAATTTCTTTTCTGGTGAAAAGAAATTCCTGTCTTGTCCACTAAAGAAATACATATGTCGTGTTTGTACTGGTGAGTATGGTAAAACGTTCTTGAGATCTCCACAGAACAGAAGAGAGGCTGGTCGGGTTTCATGTCAGATATAACATCGATTTAGCCATAGTGATACTGCAAGGCAGAATCATATAAGCAGTAGTGTTATGGACCAGAGCTAAGCTATAGGTCTAGCTATAGGTGACCAGAAGATGTCATCTTTGCTTGGAGAATGAGTATCATCCATCATGTGTCGGGCCAATATCACAACCCATCACTATTCTGATCAAATCACAGCAACACTACAATTCTCATGCCATCTTCTTTACTTTATATTATGCCCCACTGCTCACCGCTGTCATTCAGAGCAATACATTTTAACTTTGTTTTCTAAGTCTTACAAAACAAAGATTGAATTATTATTAAATCTCTTTATAAAAACGCAGTTCCATGTGGCACGAGTGTATTTCTTCCAGGGTCCCCTTGAATAAGTAACCATTAAATTAGTGTGCCTGCAACTGTTTTCATCCAGAGCAAGTTTCAGATGCACATGATGGCATCAGGCCTCATAGAAAATGTGGATATGACTAGTTAAAACAAGAACCAACATTTGAGAACAAAGGGAAGTCATACCACAACTAACAATGGTGCTGCCATCAAAAATAGTTTTATAACGTTTGATTTTGATCAAGAGATCAAAAGATTTCTCAACCCATTGGCAATGTATAAAACAACTACATGTCCTCTATAATCCATAATGCATTTGTTATGACATGGCCACATCTGTGTCATGAAGCCTAAAAGTGTTAAGAGATAGGGGGAGGCAAATGACGCAAAAAATCATTGATTCTAGGGAGCATAGGAGGGGTGCTAAATGCAGATAGTTAAAAGTTAAAAGTTAAAAAAAAAATGTGTGTGAACAAGCTTAGTGAATAGGATGGTTTGTGTGGAATGTGCACCAGTGTATCTTGAGATGGGTTGCTGCAATTACCTGTTGCATGTTAATGTTAATATTAGTGCACTGGAAAAATATGATAACATGGACAGTGGCTAAATGTGGTCTTGTTGCCTAAACATCAGTAGTCTGCATATTCATGTTCTTTTCCATCAATAAGTCAAGTTATTCAGCATTCAATCTGCTACCTACTACCTAGCAACAGCTACTAACTGAGGAGGTCTTCCTTCTCTCTTAGGAGCTGTTGCTAGGTAGCATATTGAATGGAACAAAGAAGGGACGGATGTATTGGACCAAATCAGAAATTATTAGTCTATTGGGAGCAGACACAAGAGGAGTCATTTAGAAAAAACAAGATGATTGATTATAACACAAGAGGACATTTGAAAGTTGCAGCTCTTGTACGTCCTCTGTGGCTGCGGGCTCAGACTGTTGAACAGACTAACGCAAAGGACACATACTGTAGGGCAGCAACAGACTCTGTTCTCTGTCCTCTGCACTATAGGAACCTATAGCTCCTTACTTTGTTCTTAAGGTCAGTCGTAGGTAGCCCAGGAATAAGTGGTAATCAATCATGGCCGTGCACCAGATGTGCCTGTAACTGGACACATGGACATATGTGGTCACGTCATGCTACTACTGCCAGTGAACAATTAAGGGAAGGGCACACAACAATATTGAGCAGGTGCACTGAACATCCAAAATAAGAAAAAGGCTACACACTTGTAGCCACAGTGGCTATAATGTGTTATACAGAAACCAACGTTTCAACCTGTGAGGTCTTCTTCAGTGAATAACACAGCCGGACAGCAAACTCACATTTATACGGGGGCAATCTCCATTGAAAGTGTGTTTGCGGTCTAAACAATCGGGTAGCCATATACAGTATGGGCAGATCAGCATTCGGCAGAGTGCAAACTTGCCCGTTACGCACAAGAAGGCCATGGCCTACTTGTGCATCAGTGGAGCGAGCTAATAGTAATCATCATTACTTCATCACCTAAACCGGCCAGTCGGAGTACCCCTTAGGGACCGACCCCTGCAAAACAAACACAAACACCGAGAACAGAACACCTTACTTGTGCCCACTCCGCAATAATGATTCAAGGAACTTTTAAAATAATATTTAAAAATGTACAGCAGTAGTATCATATTATGATACTACTGCTGTTGTACATTTGCTCTCATATTAGGGAGTCAATCCTCTGTCCTATACTGTACCTTATCTGAAGGTAGGGAAGATTTATGGAGCACAAAAAATAATACCGTCCAAGGCAGAGCCTGAAATGGCTGTTTGCTGCTGTTGTAGCTGTTTAACCCATGCACTCAGCTATATTCGCACAACTGCAAGGGTGGCCATGCATCACTAGAAAACGTGATGCAGTAATGTTATTTTAATTTTAATGAGGCCACTCCAGAAGAGTGCCAGGTTTGCAACTTGTGTGTGTGTGTGTGTGTGTGTGTGTGTGTGTGTGTGTGTGTGTGTGTGTGTGTGTGTGTGTGTGTGTGTGTGTGTGTGTGTGTGTGTGTGTGTGTGTGTGTGTGTGTGTGTGTGTGTGTGTGTGTGTGTTGTCACAATATGACAGTCTAACAAGTAGGTCATACATCTTTAATTGCGTTTATGTATGAAACACAGTATACACATAAACTACTGTATTCTCATTGGTGGTTCTAACTTGTATAGCGTCCTGGGTGGTGAGCCAGAATGAAGGCCTGGCCCTACCTGAGAGCTCATCAAACCCTACACACACTACCACCCTTAGATCTCCATATATGGAGCTGACCTACTCTGACGTTCCATATGTAGAGCTGACCTCATCAAACCCACACACTCAAGACATGCTCCATATACGTGACCATTATGACCTGTACAGAATTCACTCCATATGTTGATCTGACTGCCAATGTAAAAGCGCCAGTGCTCACATGGTCTGCTGTCACCCAGGCGGATACATGGAGATAATAGCGAGTTTAAGATCAGTTCGACGTGTGATCTCCTGTGAACAACCTGGTGCTCAATAAGCCTTGCAGCTGTAGGATCCTATCCCCTGATGGCAAAACACGGCTTTTCGAGTCTTGTTAACGCAGACGAAAGGTATTTTGCAGCAGAGAGCATCACCATGGAAATCAGAGACGCCAGTGAAAGGGGTGGATCCCGTTGCCATTGGCTGTTTTCTTAACTATTTTGTCTTCTGTGGCGACTGCGATGGAGCGGCCCTACTTCCTCGACGTGTCAAAGTCGCAGGGAGGGCGATCTTGAACTTGCTATTAATAATGTAATAATGTAATTATGTGCAGGCTGTAAAGTGCAAATCCCCTAAAGGAGCTGTCCGGTGCTGAAATCAAATGAAGGACACCAGGTACACAGACAAATTATATTGTGAAGAGGCATGGAGTAATTGAAGAAACAAAATAAAAACTGCACTCTGTCGAGTGCCAACTTGTGCATTGCACACAAGTATGCCGTGGCCTTGGTCTACTTGTATGCGATCAGAGCGAGCAAAGGGCAAGTACCCCTGATACCTCCAGGTATACTCATGACAACACTAACAAGTAAAGCACAATATCTTGATTGCATCACCATTAGGCCTACATCATCAACTAACCCAGCCAATCGAAGCTTTTAAAAAGCGCACTGACCGTCCACAAATCGAAAAGTGTTAGAAAGACGTGTCTGTCGGGCAGGTTAAAGCTTATATTGTTGCATTGACTTTGTATTGTATATTGAAGATTTACCCTCTCTCCTCCTCAGAGGGGCGAAATCAATTTGTGGCAGAGGCATATGTCGCGGCAGATACTCAGTATGCTGCGGCAGGTACTCAATATGCGACAACAGATACTCAATATGCCACGGCATATACTCAATATGGTTAGGGATAAGGCTCAGTAGCGACTGGTGTAAAAAAGGAAAACGTCACGACCGAATCTGCCACGGCAGATATCTGCAGATTGCGTAATCTGCCACGGCAGATTATGCAATCTGCTGAGGTATGGTCTAGGTTGGGCTGCAGCCCAGGGGCCTCTGACTTACTTATATTTCCTTTTAGTTTGTACTTAAATCATTATGACCATAATGGCCATCAGTTCTCAGGGGCCTGTCACAACCATTAACTAGATGTGTGCCCCTCGTTTCACAGGTTTGAATATGCGCACATAAAACATAGTCACCACCATACTGTTACGTCACCCTGCGGGTGACATAACAGGTGAACGGACAGACGTGCAAACGGATAGACATGCGGACGGACAGGAGGTGAAACATAGTCACCACCTTACGGTGGAGACAATAATTAACATAACTTGAAGTGGCAACATTTGTGCACTGTAACGTTATACAACCACTATTATGTGCAATTCAGTTCACCAAACAATATAAGATTTCTTAGCCTAAACACTAAAGCCTATGTGGTGACTTTGGATGTACTATGAATTAATAAGGGTGTGTTTGACAGCACTCCATGACTGATTTTACTGTGCAGGTTTTTCATTGAGTGGTTGTATGTTCCCTCTCCCCTGCTATTCCATCCTGATTGAGCTCTGGTCTTACGTCACACTATTGACGTGCGCCGATGTGACAGCATGTCCATTATATCGACATGACTGACACACACTCACAGACAGACAACTTGAACTTCATAGAGCAAGACACTGGCACGTCATTGGCATTTTTTATCACTCCATTTCCAACCAGCGTCGAGAGTGTATACACAAAGCTATGCTAAAACCATTTGTGCCAATTGCACCATATGTCAATATGCTTCTTCACATGTGCGCGGGGGGAAGGTGTGGAGGGACTGTCGCAAAGAAAAACACCTCGTCCAAATTGGCACCACTATTCCAGAGGTGATTGATTTGCCTGTGTGTGTGTGTGTGTGTGTGTGTGTGTGTGTGTGTGTGTGTGTGTGTGTGTGTGTGTGTGTGTGTGCGCGTGCGTGCGTGCGTGCGTGCGTGTGTGTGTGTGCGCGCGTGTGTGTGCGTGTGTGCGTGCACATATACACACGTGCATGCAAAGTTTGTGAAATACGTTACTGTATATTTGGAGAAACATCATTCTCGACATCAATGGACTGCCATTAACAAGTGTTTGTGAGAGAGAGTGAGAAGAATAGGTGGATGATGTCTGCTTTGCATTTAGTGCTGAATGTGTGATGTGTAAATGCATTACAGTAAAGCCATGTAAATGTGTGTGAGAGAGAGTGAGAAGAATAGATTGTTCATCAAGAATAGGTGGATGATGTCTGCTTTCCATTTGGTGCTGAATGCGTGATGTGTAAATGCTCCTCTTCCATATGTCATTGTGACACGCTGGCTAAGAAGTGGCCAAGCTGTCCAGCTGTGTGACACGTCATTGGTAATTGCAGTCACTTCAACATGATGCTGACTTAGCGAGGAGCTTTCCCATTCTTTAAAGTAGTTTGACTATTGGGATCTGGCTATAGAAAGACAGCAGTATTACAGAGCTCAACAAAGTAGTACAGCCACAAGTGAGACAATGGAGACATCACTTCACTGACAGTGCACAATTGTTGCCAAAACCAATCTCTTCAAGCAAGCACATGACTTGCTGTACATGTGTTACCAACATGTCAAGTCAGTAAAGCCATAAGCATCTTGTAAGGTATTAATATAAAAATTCTAGCTTTACCTGGGACTGTCAAAGCTCTTGTGTTTGAATTGGACGCAAAATAGGGATGCTAGTGTAGGATATGACTTGGACTGTATCATATTACATTGTCGGTCCATAATGCTAGCAGACCCTAACAATGAGAATAAGAACATATATAGACATATATAATGATTTGTGGATACCATGTAACACTGTGAATGTGCCATTTAAAAGAGGTTGCATGGGAACGCAACACCATCCACCCTAGATTGGATCTCACCTAAGGTACAGGATGGTTTTCTGAGGTCAAATTACCACTGAATTACCGTTTTGGTTTTAAATACATTCTGTAAATTCTGCTGTATATTCAAAATCTATAATGTTTGCTTTCTGCGTGGAACACTAGAAAACTATTGGGCAGCTGGTGGTATAGTGGTCATGGCGCATGCCAGATTTGGAGCAAAATCGCAAGCATTTAATTTTCTACTTTTAATAAATGTTTACCATTTCTGCCACAGATGTGGGAGAAAATGGCAGATCTCCAGTAGGCAACGTGCATGTGCTTAGGTTAGTAAATCGATTTGTTTTATATTTTATATTTCGTTTTGCACATGAGGGGCCAAATAACATTACATTTCTTATTTACAGTACATTTTCATCTGCTTCAAAATTATTACAAAACCTGTACATATCCACTTATGCTGCTAGGCCTACTACTACGGTATAGTGTGAAATTGATTGATAGTGTGAAATTGAATAGATAAATGATAGTCAAGATGAAGGACAAAAGCGATCACATGCAGCTTAATATTGGTGTCCATGACTACATCAGCAATCAATTATGTCAGCAGTTATTCCAAATTGTCTTTGGCATGCAGGCAGAAGGCATGACTATGCCTTGCACCCTGTCCATCTGTCTGTAATGTATGTCCATCCGTCTGTAGACCCAACATATCTCCAGCACCAGCTTGATCGCAGCAAAACCTCCCTGAATTCCAGAGCAGAAGCTCTCCCACTAAAATTAGATTTTGTGCAAAAATTATGGCAATTGATATTACTCTCTCCCTCTCTCTCCCCCTCTCTCTCTCTCTCTCTCTCTCTCTCTCTCTCTCTCTCTCTCTCTCTCTCTCTCTCTCCCTCCCTCTCTCTCTAGTCATACAACAAAACAGGGCTTTTTGGTTAAGATTGCAGTAGTGCTCCATGTCATCCAATCCAAATCATGACCATGCACAGCTTGAAATTTCCCTGAGGTTTTGCACACACTTCCCCTCTCTGAGCCAGAAGAAATGCCTCATGTAAATAATTTTGAGCATGTACACCATGACTAATTTGTGCGTCCCGTCTGGCCTTTGGTATATGAACAGCTACAATACCGCTGGGTCATATTCCTTCCTGGTGGGCTCACTGACATCTAAAGTTTGAATTAAGCTGTGTTGAAAGACACTGGGAAACACCATCAATCTCTACATTTGGGAGAATGTTTGGGAGAGGTGATGGCGTGGGAGATGGTGGGGGCATTTTCAGGATTGATTCCCTTCTCCCTGCACCTTTTTAGAATACAACTGACAAGAAAGTAAGTAAACTTATGGGAACTTACCAAAACAAGAGTTTATGAAACCGTACCAACTACAGCCGATGCGACCCAGCATCCACCTTCTCCGAATACTGGAGGCAAAACTGAGCGTGGTCCCGAACATACACACCAACATGTCACTGACACTGATGTTCAGCAGGAGCATGTTGACCGGTGTGCGCAGCGTCTTGAATTTACAGAACAGAAGCAGCACTATGAAGTTGTTCAGAAAGCCGAATATCATGATGACGCCCAGCACCACGGACAGCACTATGAACCCAGCCGGAGAGAAACTCCCTCTGTCCATTTGCAGGTCGCCCCATTCCTGGTCATCACTGAGATTGAAGCTGTTGTTCAGATCAGCCTGGTCTGAAAACATCCTGCGATTCGTTCATCAGAAATGTCTTTTTCTCATCTGCTCAAGTTTTTTGCGGCGTGTCGGCTGCATGCGCGCTCTGGGTTTAGGTTCCACGCTACTGTAGGCTACTTTCATCGTCCATCGCGCGGTCTAATCCTCCTCGCAGTCATTCTGTGTCGCTGGTAGCCTACTTTTCAAGTCTTTATCCACGCTTCTTCTTCGCACATGCAACATGCTTTTCTGATGTAGCCTATATGCATGTTGGTATTGAACGATCCCCATACTCGCGTTACGATCAACGCTGCTGGCATCTCCTCCCATTTGACATCAAATATAATTAAGCCATTGGAAGCACGGACGTTCGTGTATTGTTACTTAATTAGATTGGTTGCTCGATTATTCGAAATTGTTAAGGCAATCCTGGAGTAGGCTGTGCGGTGCTTCTCTCTCGCTGTACCCATCGCGTAACGGCGCGCGCGTAAAGCCTCAGCATCTCCAACGTACAGTCACAGAGGAACTCCAATGCATGACTAAACGCGATCCTCATTGGAAGTGCCCACATATATCACACCACCAGCAGCCTGCAGCCAGTCTGTAGGCTAATCTGTATTTCTTGTCTTTACTTTGGTAACCGCCTTCACGGGCATTATCTACTTGTTCAACTTAAAAATCATTGGAAGTATTTTTTATATTAAAATTCCGCTTCTTTGTTCGACGAGGTCCTGGAACTCGAGAATTGTCCGTGTCGTGTTCTCCAACATCTCAATATAACACATTTTTCATCGCATCATAAGCCTACTCTATTCTAAAAACTAATCTTAGTGACAACATTGTGCAAAAGAGTGCGTTCATTATTATCAAACACCTTATGGAACAAACTTACATCACGAGAGGGCGAGAGAGAGAGAGAGAGAGAGAGAGAGAGAGAGAGAGGGGGGGGGGGGGGGCTAATGGTGTCTGCTCTTAAAGGTAGAAACCGCATTCCAAGTTAAAAGTTTGAGTCTCATAATTATGACAGTACACAGTACACAGCCCATGAGTACCACCTGTTTTGAAAAGAGTGCTTCCAAACTATGGCACTTATAGAAAATGGCAGAAAGAATGTGGCTCATTACATTTCGGTGGTGGATTTCTATGAACCAAAAATTTTGCAGATAGCTGATAATTCAAGCTTTCCAGCTGCAGTGCAATGTTGGTGAGTTTAACATTGTTTAATCGGTCCGTGTACTTTTCGGCCATTCAGGATTCTGTTTTATACTTGTTAAATTTAAAATCAGAATACACTCCAAAACGGCCCGTTTCGGTATTCTGTTTTGAAAACAAAATGTAGAGTTGTGAATTGTAAGAGCAACATACGACCCGTTTCCAGGTTCTAATTGTTGTGGTTCGAATCAAGAATGACAAAATTTAAAAACGCTGCTGCTCTGGCGAGGTGGCGAGCAAAACCTGAAATCTGTTTTGTGTCCGCTGCTCCCCCCCCCTCCCTCCTCCGTGCTGAGGGCGGAGGCGTGGCACGGAGCTCTTGATTGACAGCTCGGTGTGTCTCCTTGTAGTAACTGCAGCAGTAACCGAGCTGTCAATCAAGAGCTCCGTGCCACGCCTCCGCCCTCAGCACGGAGGAGGGAGGGGGGGGGAGCAGCGGACACAAAACAGATTTCAGGTTTTGCTCGCCACCTCGCCAGAGCAGCAGCGTTTTTAAATTTTGTCATTCTTGATTCGAACCACAACAATTAGAACCTGGAAACGGGTCGTATGTTGCTCTTACAATTCACAACTCTACATTTTGTTTTCAAAACAGAATACCGAAACGGGCCGTTTTGGAGTGTATTCTGATTTTAAATTTAACAAGTATAAAACAGAATCCTGAATGGCCGAAAAGTACACGGACGTTTAACATTGTTTAATCCAACCAGACAGGACCTTTATGTTTGCATCACTGTATATGTACTGTATGGTCAAGGTCAGAAAATTGCCACCTAGTGTAATGTTGATATTTTATAAATGAGAAAGTTCTACACTCTAAAAAACAGTGTCATCATGTGGTCAGGCCTATACTGTCAAAAATGTTTCTGTTGCAATGAAATGACAACTTGTCAGTAAATATTATTGGCTATCACAGCATCTGTCTGAGATTAGACTTTAAATATTGTTTGCCAGAATAAAATAATATATCAAACCTGTGTGGGCTGAGTAGTGCAGGGGGTGTTGCGTGCGTGTGTGACTCGAATGTGAATCTACTATAGCTGTCACCTGAGTGTGTGTATGATTCGAATAAGACTGTACTTACAGTAGCTGACTGCTCAACAGTGTGTGACCCCATCATCTGCAAGGATCTATGAGTTGTACTCAAACAGATATACATACTGTATATATGATGTATGTATGATGTAGGCCTACATACTGTACATGCAGACATAACATTTCCTCTTAATAGTCTATTCCCAATGTATCTACTGAGAAGTGTTCTATTTTATTTTTTATTTTTTTCACAAATATTTTTATTGAGGGTCAGACAAAAAATACAACACGCACGCATATGTTGTATCTAGGACTGGTTTCCACACTTTGGTAAACCCATCCATGTTATTGTGTAGGAGATATTATCCAGAGAAACCACAGTCATCACCTACAGGGGTGTTTCTATGAATCCAGAGCTTGAGCATGGATTTTCGCCAAATATAAGAGAATTCCAACTAATTCAGTCTGCTTTTTTTCTGGTTATTACTGTATATGGAAGTTCAAGTATCAAGAATCCAATTGTCGCTGTAGCGTTGTGGTGAGTGAGTGAGTGAGTGAGTGAGTGAGTGAGTGAGTGAGTGAGTGAGTGAGTGAGTGAGTGAGTGAGTGAGCGTGCGTGCGTGCGTGCGTGCGTGCGTGCGTGTTTGTGTGTGTGTGTGTGTGTGTGTGTGTGTGTGTGTGTGTGTGTGTGTGTGTGTGTGTGTGTGTGCGCGCGCGCGCGTGCGTGCGTGCATGTGTGTATCTTATGTATTGAACATCTCAAAGGACGCATGGCTGTGCAACTAGAATAATCACATAAGGCTGGCATTTTGCATAATGCCAATAATCCAATTAAATGTACGTACACAATCTATAGTGCTCAAAATGTTAAATGTATTATTTGCTCCCACTGAGCACAACACGGTTAAAACACGTATGGTCTAAGTGTAACACGCGATTTACACCGGCTATAATGGGTGTTGTATGGTGTTTTTTTTAGACCAACTTATTTATCGGGTGTTGAATACATATTGATAAAATATAACAACCGTACGTTGCATACCTGATCTCTGCATGCAGCCTAAACACATTTAAGGGTTGTTAGTGGGTAAATAAGCTTGGTGTTTATCTAGCCACCTTTACACGTGTTGGACAACACCGCTATTATACCAAATCTAGACCATTGCCTTTAATTTCTTAATGAAAACTCTTTAATTGAAGGAACAACTGAATGCTCCATTAATATCTCCAAATGTTGTAGGGAAAAAAACGTTTGTGTTGAAAACGTATTTGTATTAGACCTGCGCAGTGACGGCACCAGCCCTGTTCCACTAGTGGATTCCTCATTCATTTTCCTCATAGACTTTTCGAAAATGGTTAATAAAAACACAATTGTGCCGCGACCAAAATATAATATATAATTAGGAAGAAGTAGAAAACGGCATGATACAAGACTTTTTGTTTCGTTTTTCATCTTAGAAATTATTTTATTGTCCCAAAAGTTTGTGTGTGTCATCATGATTCGTTATGACTCGAGTTGGCTTTGTCCGCGGCGTAATCGTCTTTATATAAATTATTTTCGAAAAGTCTATGAGAAAAATGAATGGGGAATCCATTTCTGGAACAGGGGCGGTGACGTCACTGCGCAGGTACGTCACCATGAGCACTAGACGACTGCACATGCGCGGAGCTGCGGGGCATTGTTCAAAGCACAAGAAAGTTCTTGCAGAGGAAGGATACACATGGCGTCGAGCATTTCTTGGAATAAACCTCAATATGTCATCCAATCCCCCCCAAAAAAGAAGCGACTTGCGTGTGCAGCAAGGGTGAGTGCTAACAGAAGTGGTTATTTCATGTTTTACTATCGTTTTGGTTAATTTTACCGTGCTAATGTAAATGGAGGAGGAGGAGGGGGCGGCGGCGGCGCAGCACATGAAAAATAATGCTTCTAGTCCAGGGGTTTTCACCAGTGGTCCTTGAGAGGGTTCCAGGTGGTCCCCAGCTAAGTTGTTTTACCAGATGTAACTCTTGAGAACGTAAAAATGAAACCAAATGGACCCGCCAGGGTCTATTTGGTTTCATTTTTTCGGTCTCAAGAGTTAAAATATCCATCATCTGAATTAGTCCAAGTCTACACAACTGAAAGATTAATGGTCATGGACAGAAGCAAAAGAAATCTTTAGTTTTGGGGTCTGTGGGTCTAAAAATATCCTCAAATGGTGGTCCGTGGCACAAATGCTGAATAAATGGTCGTCCCTGGGATGAAAAAGGTTGAAAACCCCTGCTCTAGTCATCAGTGGTTTTAGGTAGTGGTTTTCAACCTTTTTGACACCAGGGCCCACTATTTAGACAAAATGTGTGCCACGGACCACCCTTTGATGATATTTTAGCCGCACAGACCCCCAAATACTAAAGATTCCTTTTGTTTTTGTCAATTCCAGGGTGGATTTTAGAGAAAGCAAAACCGTCAAACGTACAGATGACCATAAATCAGGGGTTTTCAACATGTGGTCCGGGGACCACCAGTGGTCCTTGAGAAGGTTCCAGGTGGTCCCCAGGATAAATGGGAAGTTGGTTAACCAGATGTAACTCTTGAGAGTGTAAAAATGAAACCAAATGGACCCTTGCGGGTCCATTTGGTTTCATTTTTACACTCTCAAGAGTTAAAATATTCATCATCTGAATTAGCACCACTTAATTACGAAGTTTACACTGTTTTGTTTCCCAAATCCAGGCTGGAAATGTGAACAAAATCAAAAACTAACTGTTTTACTATTATGCCCCCATCTTAACAGTAGAATGTTCCAACACCTGAATAGACAGTCTGGAGGACCACCAGCTGCTCAGCAAGGACTCCACAAGGTAATCTTCCATCAATTATAGAAATGAAGATCACAAAAGTGATTGTGCAGTGAGTGTCTAAATTCTGTTTTCATGATAACAAATTAATTTTACACTCTTGTTTCAGGAAATGGTGATGAAGACTACGGAGGAGGATGTGAGTGACTTTCACCAGACATGCAAAAAAAGCTGAATGTGCACAGGTATGTAAAGTTCTATTGTGCTGTTATTTAATTTCAATTGTCTGTATTGCTGTTAACATGTCATGATATGTACAGTGTTTGGAGCCGTGCTTGTGCAGCTTTTTAATGTCTGTCCTTTTTTTGCACAGGATGTGCTCAGCTGATCGGATGCCTTCAGACTTCAATGGCCTGATGGTGCTTTTTAATATGTTTGGTGGTTGGCAGCAGGTAATAAGTATTGTTTCTGCCAATTCTTTCATGTTATAATGTGTGAGTGACAAACATCCTGTTTTCTGGAGTATACTAATCTCTGTAATGGTCACTGACTGTTAAAGCTCTTTATTGAATTACAGTATATGGACAAATAATAATTACTTTTAAAGGGTCACTAGGCCTATGGTTATAATTGTTACTAAATATTTTCAGGAGGTTATCTAATACTGGGGTAGTCTTAGAAAAAGGAAAAAAGAAAGGGTCATTAAAATCTTGAGTTTTTCTGCTTATAAGTTTTTTTTCCCCCTCTCATTTCAGAGTTGGTTCACAAGATCTTGAATGGGGTGGACGCACAATGGAGAGGAGAGCCAATTCTGTGTTGACTGACCACATCAAACAGGCCCTGCACAAAGTAGTGGTGGTGGGCGTGTATAAGAGGGCAATTAAGTAGCCATGGCATTCTTCATTATTTGGCAACATTTCTAGGTTATTGTTTGCTATGATTTAGAGTTGACACTGCATTTTTAACACTATGGCACTTTAGGAGTCCACTGCTGTAGTTCTGTTTTGTTTTTGTTTTTTGTTTTTTTTAACAGCCAAGTACATTTGCAACTGTTGCACACCTTCCCCCATTCACCACATGTGTCAAAATGCCTTCACTGATGTCCTGTCAATGAAGAACAGTGGTTTTTCAGGGGTCCATTATTTGATTTGCATATGAAGCATGGGCAACCATGTAGCTTCTCAGAACAAAAGATATGTAATGATTCCATTTGGTACAGTTTTGTCCACAAACATTATAGTGTAATACAACGACTGCAAAATTGAACCAAATGGACCTGAGAGGGTCCATTCGATTTCATACTTGAGATATTTAAGGTTCCATTTGGTTACCAACTTGCCATCATTTAGCTGAGGACCACATAGACCCACCTCAAGGACCACTGGTTGAAATCACTGTTCTAGTCTGATGACCAAGGAACCCAATTTGTTGTGATTATTGGAGTGCTAATAAAAATGAAAACATTGTTTCCAACGTTGATGTGTTAAGTATTTACCAGTGGTGGTAATTGTCAGAGAATTATGGGATTAATTGCAGCAAGGTAAGTTTTGACCCTTCCCTTTTGTACTCCAGGAAAAAGATCTGAAAGAAAAATCATTAACATAGAAACACATCGTGATGCATCATTGAGATATGTTTCAGCATGCTATTGTTTTTTATATGTCCACTCAGCAACTCTAGGGTATATTATTTACAGTGAAATGTTGAAAATGGATGGAATTTCCCTTTAATCTGGGTGTTAATTAGATTGGATACTTTATGCCCACTTCCAATTTTAGACGTTTTTACCGATTTTTAGATGTGTTTTATCAACGTGTTTTAGACCAGAAAATGGGTCTAAATCACGTTGATAAAAACACGTCTAAAAAATCGGTAAAAAATGGTCTAAAAGTGAAAGTTTAAAACACGTCTAGTCTAGACGTGTTATAGACGTCTTAGTCTAAGACGTGTTATAGACGTATAAAAGAAGGACGTCTAGAAACGGTGTTGGCTAGACGTGTTTTAAACTTTCACTTTTACACCATTTTTTACCGATTTTTTAGACGTGTTGTATAGCCACAGAAACACGTGTTATCAACGTGTTTTAGACCAAAAAATGCACAATGTGCTGGATTTGTGTAACAATTTAAATGTTATTGATAGTAATGGTAAGAAGCGCATGTGATCTGCTTCCTCTGCTTGGAGGTCATTACAAAATCCATCACAGACTTAAAGAGCTGATTTGTCTTGGTGAAGTTGAAATGATTATGAAGCATCTGGAGCTGGTCTCAACGGGGAGCCTTATAGTCGCATGCAACTTTAAAAGGCAAATTGGCTTCATTTGTTCAAATTAAAAGATCTTTCTTCAGAAAAGCATTGATATTGTGTTTCTACAGTCATAAAGCACCGGCTGCACACCATGGGGTATGCCTGTAATTGCTAGTAGTCAGTTGTTATTATGAATTTTCATTTGTGCAAACTGAACAATACAATAGATGTGCGAGTTTCTAATTAATTATTTGGAGAATACAGACAATGAGGTGATATAATGGTACATGATTTATACAAGGAAGCTACCAACCATTCAACATTCATCTAAAAAGATCCTAACAAAAAATGACATTTGTAATTGTTGCTTTGTCCTGTGCTGTCAGGCATGTTCTTTTGGTGCCTTCATGCACAGCATTTAGATTGTGAAACACCCACAAAACCAGAGGGAGTTCATCAAAACATGCACAACCCAGATTTGGCACATACAAGGGACTAAATTAATTTCGCTCCTATCCCACCAAAATATGCAACGCACTACCAATAGCTTTGAATGATTTCTGATTTCAAAGGGCACTGGCTCCCATATAAATAAAGTCTGAGTCCCCCACGCACCCCTGTCCCCTTACTGTATATTTTTCCCTTTGTACTTTCTTTTCTCTTATGATTTTCTATTTCTTGTTATGTATAAATGTGCATCTCTAAATGTACTGATGTATTATAAATGGTGGAGCCTACAGTATGTGTAATGCTTTATCATGGTGTCGTCCACATTTTTGTATTGACCTGTACTTTTGTTTGATTTATTCCACATAATTCCATGTAATAATACATTTTCTTTCAATCAACATTCTGTATACATAATTATCTAACAACTTTTAGAGATAAGTGCATTCATTCACGCAGGCAGGAACACTCACACACACACACACACACACACACACACACACACACACACACACACACACACACACACACACACACACACACACACACACACACACACACACACACACAGGCAGATCACATCACATCACATCACATCACATCACATCACATCACATCACATTACAGTTTGCAACTAATGTAATAATAGGCCTAGCTATTTAACATTGATTTTAACATGCAAGAAAACTTCAAGTTGGCTGTAGAACATGCAGCGTAATTGAAAAGTGTGTTAAAATCCAGAGTTACTTTAACTCATTCTGTTTATTTTCGTTTATTTCTCGATCGATAATAAAGTAAAACCAGTCGGTCACACACTACAGAATGAAGGTAAGAAATATTTTATGTAACCATCCATCCATCCATCCATCCATCCATCCATCCATGCGAGGAACCATCCATCCACCCATCCATCCATGTGAGGGACACCAGCGAGCCAGCTTGTGTCAGAAACTTTTAAAAAATGTAACACTGGTAGTTATGTGTTTCCACATTTCACTCTTTTGACTTTGAATGGTCCCCAGACTCACTGGAACGTGCCCGGGTGGGCGGGGCGGTTCCGGCAAGCTGCCCTTCGTCCAAAGTGGTTGAGAAATGACAGTTATGTGTTTCACTTTGGACTACTGAACTCATCTTGTAGATGCCAGTAAACCTTGCACCATCCTCCTCCCATGAGGCTGAAATTGTAATGTAGGCCTGTCACAAAGACAGTTCTGCAAATCTGAAAATCTGTTGCATCTTGATACAGAATTGTATACTGTAAGTCTTCTCACTGAAGAATCAAAAGAACAGATCTCAACATATCTGTGTGTGTGTGTGTGTGTGTGTGTGAGTGTGTGTGTGTGTGTGTGTGTGTGTGTGTGTGGGTGTGTGTGTGTGTGTGTGTGAGTGTGTGTGTGTGTGTGTGTGTGTGTGTGTGTGTGTGTGTGTGTGTGTTTGTGTTTGTGTGTGTGTGTGTGTGTGTGTGTGTGTGTGTGTGTGTGTGTGTGTGTGTGTGTGTGTGTGTGTGTGTGTGTGTGTGTGTGTGTGTGTGTGTGTTTTGCGAAAGAGCCTTCCTGTGTGAAGTTTGCCTGTACTCCTTGTGTCCCCTAGGGTAGGTACCCTCACATGTTCTCCTCGTCTCCTATAGTGTAGGTACCCTCACAAACAAAATGCTGGTCTCTGAACTTCCTACCCAGCCAGGGTGCCTGATGGAGGGAAATGAAAGGAACTGGTTGGAAATGGAATAACATGCTCCTTCCATGTGCTACGTCCAATCAGAGAAACTTGCTGAAGTGATTTGGACATGCATGCATGAAGAAAGAATGATGTCAATCCGTTGCTTTCCCAAGGTTGGCATATGGAATTGTCAAAAACACAATTTGGACATAAAGTTTGCATTGCATTCATAGGTTATTTTGGCCAGGTCCTCTACTATTTAGGAGGTGTTTTTTTTGTTGCACCAGTGATTCTTTTTTGCCAAGTAAAAAAAAGTGAATGGATTTAGCCTACAGGGCAGAGACATGCGGTATTGAAGGTTGGGTCAGAAACTGAGTGCTCAACCGCTCTTCATGCAGCCTGAATCGGGACAAAAAGGAGATGGAAATACATTGTTTTCAACGAGAGTAATTTTAGGCATGTGTACAACCTGTGAACTATTTTAAAGTATTATCAGCAACAACGGTACTGTCTGTCACAACAAAACTATCTAAAATAAAGAGATTGAAGATCATTAAAGCTGGGCCGTTGCCTGGGTCCAATGCATTTCTGCCAACTTTGTTGTCCCCATTCTCAAAGCAGGTCTATGTAGGAGAGCCGAGTTTGCGCAACTCTTTCTATACTCCATACCTGGGCATTATGCGGCCCGGGGGCCAAATACGGCCCTTTGGCTGACTCTGAGCGGCCCGTGAAAGGGTATAGTGGTTTTAAACCAGTGGTCCGGGGACCACTGGTTCCAGTTAAATATGGAAAGTTGGTTAACCAGATGTAACTCTTTGAGAGCGTAAATATGAAACCAAATGGACCCTTGCGGGTCCATTTGGTTTCATGTTTACACTCTCAAGAGTTAAAATATTCATCTGAATTAGTCAGAGAATGTAAAAGAATGGTCATTTTTGATCTATGTTTGCCTGTTTTGTTTGTGAAATCCAGCCTGAAATTGTGGACAAAAGCAAAAAAAAAAACTTTAGTTTTGGATCTGTGGGGCTAAAATGTCATCAAATGGTGCTCCGTGGCTCAAATACTGAATAAATTGAGGGCCCTGAATAAATAGAGTGTCAAAATGGTCGGTCTTACTTTTATCTTAAATTAAATTACGCAGACTTTAGTTCAGCCTTTTGTCTTGGCCCTCCACAATATTTTATGTATCTCATTTGACCCCTTGGGAAAAATAATTGCCCACCCCTGCTATTATACTCCATGGACGTGTGCCGTTTTGATTATTACAGGCTAGCGGTGGTGGTGGCAGCCAGGATGCTTAATCGAGCTAGGAAAGGTCGCTCAGTCATCTTGTATACTGTTGTAGCTTGGCCCAGCAGAGAAGAAACTGCAACGTGCGCGTCTCTCTCTCTCTCTCTCTCTCTCTCTCTCGCCGTGGATAAGATGAACGTTCGTTTGGTCGCGAGTTACTTTGCTACACTAATAACAATCCGGCTGGAACTCGCATGTCTTGTGAGCAACAATGAAGGACAATAAAACACCCAGTCGCTGTGACTTCAGTATAGGTACCTTGCTAGAAAAGCTAGCCGCTAATGTTTGGCTAGTTGTTGACTGTAGTCAGTCGTTGTGCGGTTTCTGATAGGACTACGTTATCGGAATAATGGATCGCGGCTCTGCACAGTAGCTACCGTGCGTCTATATGAACATTATGGCCCTTATAAAACAAACACTGAATTTGACGGCAAGTTGCTAACGTTAGCACAACAGTGCTGCATACCTGTACCAGACTGCTACCTGTGTAGCGCTTAGCCACGTATATGACTGACTGACTGACCCACTGACTGTTGACGTAGCAACCGTGGATACTGGATAGCCTTGCATGTCTGGTCTAACTTGTCTAGCTCGCCTTGTTGTTGCATTTATTTCATGGAATCGTTCACTACTGAGAATTAAACCAAGCAGAGCGTCATTAAAGATTGACGTATGAACCCTGCCCTGGACATGAGCCAGGAGGAGGCGGGTAATTCTAGACTATAAATGTTGGGTTTAAGCAGAGGATGAAGCGGATCGTCTGGATGCTATCAGGATTAAACCGAAGAATGATGAAGCTCCTCGTCGCCCTCGCATTGATTGCCTACATTGCCTGTAAGTACGTTTTGACAGTGACAGTGTGTACGATCAGTACGGTCCCCTTTCATTCATTCATTCATTCATATTTAAACAAACCATCTTAATTGAAAGTCAACTATGACAGTTGAGTTGAGCAATTCCTCCTCTCACCTACAGTACTGTATATGCGCGATGTCATGAATGAGAGCTCTCATCATGGTTACAAATGGTTACCCTTTAGGAGATTGGGACAAAGTGCGTGTATAAACAACAACTTACGGTTTTGAAATGAGAATTCATATCTCGGTAACAGTGCAAATTGGCAACAACGTTTATACATTTGGGGGCTTTTTATTTCCTTTTTAAATCTGCTGGGAGGTGACCACCACGTGTATTTATGGGTTGAGTAGAGTAGACTTTTAGAGAAGCCCACTCTCGCAACTATCAAACCCTATAGTCAAAATCCTATAGGATTTTAGAAAAGTCCAAGATTTTCCTTTTGGATTTTGGGGGAAATCCTATAGGATTTTAGGGAAAATCTTCGGTTCGATTCCCGCTAGGGGTGCTGCTGGCGTGTTTCATCCACGTCATCAGTGCCCATACCTGAGGCAGGGTTGGCGAAAGTGACTTTCTGTGTGGAGTTTGCAATTTCTACCCTCACAAAAACGGGCAGTAATCCTGGGCTCTAATCTATCTCTCCTGGCCAGCCTGGGCGCCTGATGTAGGGGACAGCAACTGGTTGGAATAACGTGTTCCTTCCATGTGCTACAGCGCACCTCCTCATGCATTGAAGGAAACATGAGCCCAGTCTGCTGCCTCCCCAGGTTGGCGAAGGACGTGTAGAGCCCAGGATCACATTTGGAATAGGCACTGGGTGATAAAAATGGGTTGCGCAAATCACAGGGATAAATGTATACAAAAAACCACAGAGTAAACAATGTAAGAGACGACTCTTACCTGGCTACCTCTGATACGCAGCCACCGATGGGAGGGCATCAGAACTTTTTTGAACTTTGTACATCGACTTGTAACTTTCTCAAATGCGGCTGAGGTGGATTGATTTGCTACAAGTGCGAAAATACGGGGCGCAGGCGAACGTCAAAATGGTGATTTCCTTTGAAATGCGATTGGGACTGGACGATAAATAAGAGAGACCCCCCCCCCCACGAGGAACCACCAATAGATAAAACGGGGCTCCCTGATCCAGGGGCTACATTAAAACTCCTAACATCCCAGAAAGAAAGCTTGAATTATTCTTTCTTTCTCCAAAGTTTTTGTTTCTTTAAAAAACATAGTATATGTAGCATCCCCATCACTGGAGAAATTAGCCTTTTCATCATTGGAGGCAATCTCATGCTAAGGTGTCAGATGGGTTCATTGCATTGAACCCATCGCATTGTTACAGCAGAATTATAATTTAACACAAATTCCCCTAAGTAGGTGTGTGTGTGCGTGTGTGTGTGCGTGTGCGTGTGCGTGTGCGTGTGCGTGTGTGTGTGTGTGTGTGTGTGTGTGTGTGTGTGCGTGCGTGTGTGTGTGTGAGAGAGAGATTGCGTATGCAGCTATGCATGAGTTGTGTGTACTTGATTACAGAAAGTATTTAATGGGATGAACTACTCTACACAATGTGTAATTCATCTATACATGTACATGTTTGGGTACATGTAACACACTTCTGCAGGAAACCACAATCAACCTTTACCAAAGATATGTAGGAACTGGACTAGCTTTACATTTTCACTGTTCTGCTGCTCGATAGAAATGCCTTGTGACTGAGTTCTGGAGTGCTTTATGAAATTGCACTAATTCCTCACTTCTTCTAATATTGAATGATTCATGTCTGTCAGACAACGGTTTTGTAGAAACCACTAAAAAGTCAAATATGGGTGCATTATATATATTTAAAACAAAAATATTTTTCTTTATTGCTATAAATCACGTTTCCCCACACCACCAATTAGTGCAATTTGTGGTTGATTCAATGACATGATGATTGCTCAGACTCTGCTCAGCTCTATAGATAAGATATACAATGTAATTGCACTATTCCCTCTTCCCCCCATCCTTCCTTATTGTGCAATTTGTTTTACAAACCCAATTCCAATGAAGTTGGGACATTGTGTAAAATGTAAAACAGAACAATGATTCAATTATTTGGAAAACCTCTTCAACCTTGTCCTGTATTCAATTGAATACACTACAAAGAAAATATATTTAATATTCATACTGAAAAGTGTTATTGTTTTGTGCAAATATTTGCTCATTTTGAATTTGATGGCTGCAACACATTTCAAACGAGTTGAGACAGGGGCCTCAAAAGACTGGGGAAGTTGATAAATGTTCAAAAAACACCTGTTTGGAACATTATACAAGCGAAAAGGTTAATGTAAACATGTAAGTGTCGTGATTGGGTATAACAGGAGCATCCCCGTTGTTCACAAGCAAAGTTGCGGTGAGGTTCACCACTTTATGAAAAAACTCTGTGGGAAAATAGTCCAACAGTTTAAGAACGATGTTTCTCAATGTTCAACTGCAAAGAATTGAATTCACGAGCATTGAATGCTTGTGACCTTTGATCCCTCAGGTGGCACTGCATTAAAAACAACATCATTGTGTTAGGGATATTACCGTGTGGACTCAGGAACACTGAGTCTGAGTCTACATTTCAACTTGTATGTTGTAAATCATAGACGTTGTGTCCCCTGGGCAAAAGAGGAAAAAGACTATCCAGATTGTTACCTGCACAAAATCCAAAAGCCAGCATTTGAATGTCTACTGTCCAATACCCCGACTCCGATTGTATTGAAGTGCTTTTAGCTGAGCAGACAATTGTAGTCCAGAGTGCAGACTGTGCCCAATAGAAATGTGTGGTGCATTACAAAGCGTTTTCGGCAATGGAGACCCCGGACTCTTGAACAACAGAAGTCCTACATTAAGAAAAAATGGGAAGGAATTCCACCAACAAGGCTTCAACACTTAGTTTCCAAAAGCTTATTCAGTGTTGTTAGAAGGAAAAGTGATGCAAATACCCCTGTCCCAACTGTATTGGAACGTGTTGCACAGATCAAATTCAAAATGAGTGAATATTTGAAGGAAAAAAAAAAGGTTTATCAATTTGAATATTAAATCTTGTCTATGTAGTGTATTCAATTCATTATAGGTTGATGAGGATTTGTAAATGATTGACTTTTTTCGTTTACATTTTACGCAACATAGATGGTTCTTCATTGATTGAAGACAAATTCATGAAGATTAACCTTTTGGATCTATGTGACCTTAGACTATAGATAAGATATTGCCAACGATCATGACATTTTAATCAATATTGTTTCTTGGTTGTACTCTATTTGCATAATACACTTAGATTAGCTGCTGGCAATTACTAGTGAATGGCAGTGTATTGTGCACTGTGCAGATTTGCTGTTATTTCAATAGTATTCATGATTTACAGTGTCTTTATGATTTATCTTCAATTTCTTTTGAAAATATGTTGGACGAAAAGATCTGACAACCTACAAGCCAAAGGATGTAACCCCCACCCAGTATGCCTGATACAGAACATGAAAAAGAATGGAAAGGTTATAATTATAACATCACTACAGTACAGACCATATGTAAAAGTACAGTCAGATGACCGATAAGGCGATAACAGAATTGATGTTCAATTAAAGATGCTGTGTGTGGGTGCGGGTGTGTGTGCGGGCGTGTGTGTGTGCGCGAGTGTGGTGGGGGAGACTGGGGGTGTTGAGACTCAGTGATTGGCCCTGGAGGCTTGTTGGCAAAGACAGGGGACTACAGTGAAGGTCAGGTGCTTTATGAGGACCTGTGTGGGTTAGCCGCAGGCATTTACACTACACAGCTAGGACACACATGTATCCTTCAGGTCCACATAAACTACTTTTTCCTTTTCTGCCCTTTCTCCTCCTCCTCACTCATTCCCTAAATTGGCTCCTTTGGGACTTAATTAAAGCTGCAATCCCTCATATTGGCATCCAAGCTATGTCTACAGCTCCTCCAAGGTGGTACTGCCTCTTGTCCAGGGAAGATGATGTGCTTATGAGCTTCATGCAGTACTGCTTGTCAACAAGTACAACATCCTTGCTAGTGTTGTAGTTCTCGAGACCAGTCTCAAATTTTCATTGTCTCGGTCTTGTTTTTGTCTCGCTTTGTTTTGTCTTGGTCTTGTCTCGACCTTGCGGATCTCCACTTCATTTGTCTTGTGGTCTCGTCTTGTTCTCGTATAATTTTGTCTTGGTCTTGTCTCGACCTCGGAGCCATTGTCTTGGGTCTTGATCGCCAACAAGACCTCTCGAGACAAGACAATGCAAAGGAAAAGTTCTATTCATTGTGCAGAGCGAGGACCCATTCATAAAGACAGCTGCAGGCACAAATAGCAATATACTTTTTTTTCTTCTGTAAATATTGAAATGAAAGAAGACAGACACTGGGATGTGTCTGATTAGGGATTTTTTATAGTCTTGTTATCAACCATATCGCCCCAGCCCTATTATATTATTAGTAGTTTTGTTTAAAAATGTAATGGTGGAAGGGGCAAAACAATCAAATTCAGTGTTACTAATAATAGAAGATTGAAAATCATTAAGAACGTTATTATATGTTTAAATGAGCATGACAAGACTAGGTCTTGGCCTCGGTCTTGACCAGTCTTCGTCTTGTCTTGTTCTCGGCCCCTCTAGGTCTTGGTCTTGTCTTGTTCTCGTCCCCGCTAGGTCTTGGTCTTGTCTTGATCTCGACCCTCTAGGTGCTAGTCTCGTCTCGATCTCGTCTCGATCAAGTCTGTGGTTGTCTTGGTCTCGTCTTGGTCTTGACCCCTCTAGGTGCTAGTCTCGTCTCGATCTCGTCTCGATCAAGTCCGTGGTTGTCTTGGTCTTGTCTTGGACTTGATTTAAGTGGTCTCGACTACAACACTAATCCTTGCTAGTCTAAGGCCACGTTTCCACTAATACGATTCGCTGTGAAAACCTGAAAACGGTCTCAAAAAGTTTACCGTATCCACTGGCCGAATCAATTGATCCATATGTCCCCACGGAAACGAGTAAAAACGGATAAAACGCTTATGAGGAGGCTGCAGTATATATGCTGGGCCTGTAGGTGTCGCTGTAGCAACTCGTTGGCACAAATCCCCTAGAAGAGTAAAAAATATTTTAAGTGACTTTGGGCCTGTTTCGAACTTTTGTTCGTGGGATGCATTTGGGCCAAACACATGAACGAGGTGTGTGTGTGCGTGTGCGCACGCGCATCGCGAGCAAGTCATGAATGAGTGCTGCCATTGTGTATTGGCAAGTGATTGTCTCAAATGTTGCCCAAGCTGCATTACCTACTTACTTGCTTTCGCTACTTTTCCCATGTATTTTTCGCTTCAGTGTTTCCTCTTAATACATCCTGTCTCAAAAATGTGCATCTTTTAAAACAGGCCTGAAAATCTACCTTTCAGTATATAATGTTGTTTCTGTGATATTGATTTCTTGTTGTTTTTTTATACCTAGGCTGTGATATTGGATTTTGTCGTTCTTCATGTCATGTGAATGAATTGATTGATAGGGGCTAAATGGAAACAAGGCTGGAAGGACTTTTTGGTACTATTACTTTTGGACTGCGGCTTTGACTAACTGTACTCTGTTGCTGTTTATACATTCTCTCTGACACACTATTCAATCAATTGTCCACATCAAAACACAGCAGATGGCTAAATGTTTTATTCATCAATGAGTTCAGGATTGCAGCTTTACTTATTATCATATTGGGAGTGAGTGGTGTTGCAGGCATACGTGTGTGAGTCCTTGTGTAATGTGTCATGTGACATTGGCAATTGTTCAGTATAAGTGTATGCATATTTGCATACTGCATGTATCCTTGAGATTTTGTGTGAGTACATTCATTTAGCAAGAGTGTGCACATTTTCGTGTGGAGTGTTCACTTAAAGACCCCGTAAAGCAAAAAAATGTATGATACAAAATGTATTCCCAGTTTGTCACACCACAGAGTAATGTATTATAGCCCCACAGACCAAATATTTATGATTGAAAAAGTCGCTATGTTTCAGAAATGATGTTTAAACATGTGTGAAATACAATGGAAAAAAATCTGGCCTGATTCTCCAGGACTGTAGGGGCGTGGCCAGTGCTGTAAGCTCATTAGCATATTCATGAGCGTTATGCTAATTAGCACATCTCGCCGTCCAAACAGCCTAACTGTCTGTCAACAACAAGCCAGTACTACAGCGCGCTAACTTTACTAGCGTCGTGTGTGTGTGTGCTACAGCGGTCCCATCATGGTCCCATAGCCTGTAGGGACGGCCACGGTCCCTACAGCCTATGGGACAGGAGTTACGACAACTCCGTTCACTTCATGGGGTTAGTCCAATGGCTACCCTCATTGAAAACAATGCATTTCCATCTCCAGTGTGTCCCTATTCGGGCTGCATGAACAGCGCTGCAGCCTAAGTCTATGGCTGCAGCACTCAGTTTGTGACCCCTCGATGTCGCAACTCATCTACTAGATAGCTCTGATAGTACGCAGCGGGGCTGACGGGCAGTGTTGCCAACTTGGCGCATTTGTCACTATATTTAGTTTTTTTCCCAGACGCCACTAGCGCCAATATTAATGAAAAAACTCCTGGCGGAAAATCCAAGTGCTTTTTTTGGTATGAAAATGGTTGAAAACCCACTGCTCTATCGCATTCTAGTGCAGTTTGGAAATTGGAAGTGCCACTAGTGCATTTTGGATTTTGGCAGTTGGCAATACTGCTGACAGGCAGCAGCAGCAGTTAGATAGTCCTTGAATGTGAAAACGTTGCCACGCTCTCCATCGACCATTACTAAAAACACTCAGTAGTTTTCAGCTGTCATCCACAAAATCGCGCATCGAGAGCAAACAAATGTCAGTGCTTGTCAGCCTACAGGCAAAACACACTGTAGTAACTACGCTTTCTTGTATATATCTATGGTAGCTAGTAGCTACTAGCTAGCTAGCTAGCTATCAACCAACACCAGCTCCGCTCCGCTGTGAAGAAGAGGGGGCGGGGCTTCGGTTTCTAACTGCCTATATAGAATATGATTTATATACAGTAGTACAGTAGGCTCATTAGCATAATTCGTCGTGACTACGTCATCAAGACGAATTATGCTAATGAGACAAAACCTACCCATGAGATTAACCAAAACACATAAAGTGGTCCTATTCTACAATGCTGTAAAATAAAGTTTTAGTTTTTTGTCCAGGGGTATAAAAATGACTTTTGTACATGATTTTCATGTCTACAAGAAAAAGTCTGAATTTGGTTTACGGGGTCTTTAAAGGGACTCCACCATGAATTTAAAATAAAGTGTATCATTTCATGATGCGTTTTTACACTTTTATACACACACTGCAGTGTAAACAGCCAGCCAGATAATTATTTTTCATATTTTCTGTGTGCTATTTGGGTGCAGTACCAGAAACCAGGACCTTCCCTCCTCACTGCTTCCCCCAGACCCCCACCCACCTCATTCCCTGTCTTATTACAATATGCATGCTTTGCCTGATCACTTTGATTGGGCGTCTTTGAGAAAGGGTGTGGAGCAAGCAGCTAAGGCTATAAGCAAATGGGCGTCTTTGAGAAACAATATGCACAATAAGCCATAGAAACATGCAAGTATGAACTTCAGAAAAAGAACTTGAAATTGTGACAGTGTATGTTTTAATTGTGGGGTGGCAGGGAGAGCAGGAGCGGACCTGGTGAGGCGTAGGAGGGGTCTGGACAGGAGTCAACCCACAGAGCCTAGTCCTTCCATGTGTCAGAGTTTGGTTCTTCCAGTACCAGCAGAGTAGTTCTGGTGCAGTGGATTGTGTGGCCTTGGGTCTTTCCCTAGTGGACTGAGGGTAGCTACTGGGACGTAAGGCGGGACTTGATCAACCCCGGCTGGGTTGCCTGAGTGAGGGGTACCCGAGACTCGAAACCCCAATGACCTTGGGACACATCACTGAGGATACGTCCCAGTTGCATCCATGTGATGTATCTTTAAGTTTTAGTTTCTATTTATAGTGGCTCATAGGAATAGACAACCGGGTATAGTCTGGTGACCACCGGAGAGACGGGTGACAGCCGGAATGTAGACGGCACTCGGGTGAGCAGTATGGGTCAGTGCCCCAGCCTGTGTCCTCCGTGAGGAGGAAGCCCAACAACCCTTGGTGAGACCTTTAGGAGGGCCATTATGATTCACTGCTCTTGAATGAAATGTCTGGTGCAACACACAGGTCCTGTGCCTGGTGAGAGCAGGAGCGGACCTGGTGAAACGTAGGAGGGGTCTGGACAGGAGTCAACCCACAGAGCCTAGTCCTTCCATGTGCCAGAGTTTGGTTCTCCCAGTACCGGCAGAGTAGTTTTGGAGCAGTGGATTGTGTGGCCTTGGGTCTTTCCCTAGTGGACTGACCAAGAGTAGCTACTGGGACGTAAGTCGGGACTTGATATTGGACTATGATGTTGCGAGACCCGAAACCCCGATGACCTTGGGATACATCCTTGAGGATACGTCCTGGTTGCATCCATGTGATGTATCTTTAAGTTTTAATGAAAGAAGTATGCACAAGTCTAATTCATCTTAAAGAACTGTGAACTGCATTTGCAGTTTGGTGCACACAGAAAAAATGTTGCATGAGAAAAGTCTCACAGAACTGTCCTTGTGTTGTTTCATCAAATTTCATAAGGTATATGGTACATTGCCAAGCAGGCCGCTTGGCACTCTACACGTCTCAGAATACAACCTTTGTCAACATTGTACACAAGACCATGATTGTTATACAGTTTGTCACAAAAGTGAGTACACCCCTCCCATTTCTCTAAAAAATTCATTATATCTCTTCACTGGAAAACACTGAATTCATGAACCTTTGACAAAGGTTCATGACGTCAGTCCTTTCCAGCGAAGAGATATAATGGAAACTGGAATTACTGGAAAACACTATAATGGAATCACTGGAAAACAATTGACGTCATGAACTTTGACGTCAGTGTTTTCCAATGAAGAGATATACCGGTAATGAAATATTTAGAGAAATGGGAGGGGTGTACTCACTTTTGTGACATACTGTATGAACCGAACAGAATGGGGACATTATTAATCTGAGCAATTCCCAGAGCATAATTTTCCATGTTCCTTATTCCTTGTATTTGTTAGTTACATTTGGCAATTTTGTAAGGTTGAGGCACAGTTGCTGTTCACCAAACCAACTGGACAAAAGACCATTGCTATGTGGTCGATTAAAACTGAGGTTAGGGTTAGTGACCTATGACTTAAAAGTGAGTGTAGGGTTAAAGAACTACATGGACTACATGGCAGGTTTAAACATGTTTTCACTGTGGTCCCTCACATGGATGGATGGTCCCTTGCATGCCGTGGAGTATAATTATTTCATTGTCTAACCACACCATATACTGCTACACTCCATGAATCCATTGTCCAGGGCCAGTTCTTATCAAACTGTCACTCAAGCTGTTTCTCCTTTCATCATATATTATCAGACAAAATATTTCTCTCCTTCTTTCCTTGCTCCTATTTGGTATCATTCTGTAGTGTCTGTATTAGTGACAGACTGTTTTTACTTTATTAAATGTCCAACAATACAGTAGTGTGCAGAGGTGAGCTTTTGAGAGCCGTGGAGCAATTGTGGCTCAAGAATCTGACACTTTGAAGAGCAGGGCTAGTTTTAGGCATAAGCAATATTAGCGGCCACTTAGGGCCACAACCAGTAAGGGAGCCACATCATAGGGAGAAGATTTACTTTTTTCATGTATCCCCAATCCCATACACAAGCGTTTTATCTTTTTACCTACATTTGCAAATTTTACATCTGTCTTTTAGTCTTGAACTGATTGAATTTGATTCTTTGTCAAGTTGTACATCAATGACATCAATGACATCAATTTTATTATTATAGCTTTAATAGAAGCAAAGATATAGACTATGCTGTATTACTGTAAATGGTGGTATATTTCAGAAATGAAAGGTGATGCAGCTTGCCTCTGGTGAAATCTTATGAGGGTACTTCCATGCCCCCCCCAAAAAAACTAAATTAATGTTTTAGGGGTGAGGGGTGGAAAGTTACCCTGTATTATGGGGCCCAATTTCATGTGTAAAATGTATGAGCATTTTTACACAAAGTGGACCAAGTCCACTTTGTGTACTGCATGGTAAAAATCATGGTGCTTGGTATAAATCATAAGAGAGTGATTGTTTTGTATGTGATATAGAAGATTAGAAGAATAGAGGATTTAGATGGACACCTAAAATCTACATGGTAAAAAATATCACTGTCCAATGCACCCAGGACTCAGAGCAGCTATTTTATATTTGCTCATATATTTATTTGTGCCTAATATTTGAGCCGTAATGAGTTGTAGTTGCGGCATGCACACCTGAGTGACCTATGCTGAGCATGTGGAAGCATCGCCCACGCTCTGCGGCTGCGATGTGACACCACTACTTTACACTCACACTCTCTACGAGTGTCTGCATGTACACATCTTGTTACTGTTGACAGTTTCTTTTCTACATCACCCAAACTGCGGAATGCTCCTTTATTTTGTACCTAATGAATTAATTTAGTACATAAAAGTTTGTCTGTATGATCACCTCCCATAAAATTTGTTATCCCAGTTTTTAACTAATTGGTTATTTGTCTTTTCACTCTTACAGCTGTCTGGGGAACATACACAAACATGAGGTATGGTATATTAATTTCTACTTGTATTATTGTTTTAATGGCCGGACTACAGAACATTGATTTAATCCTCTGAAGTTATACAGTTCTTTTATCTGAGTAAAATGATAAATGAATGCTTTTCTGTCTATTCCTAATGATCGTTTATAAACCTTTTGAAAGCACAATTATACACAATCATCATCACATATCACATATCATCACATAACCAACACAGAGATGTCCAGTTCCAGTCACAAATATCACCCAGCCCTATGTTGGCACTCCAATAGTACACTATGCCAAGTTTTGTTTACTGCTGCCTGCCCACCACCATGCCACATGCCTGCCAAGTTGTGCCTTTGGCAGTACTGTAGAGTTCTTCAAATTCTCCGCAATTTTGTCTTCCTAGCTCCCCATTCACACTTGTTTGTAGGAAGATTCTACAATTGAATGTTGTACTCGTGCATGTGTGCTGGGCGGATGTAACATGTCCCATTTGGGGGGGGGGGGGGGGGGCAAGAGAACATGTTGGAGGGGCAAGAGAACATGTTGGAGGGGCAAGAGAAAATGGTATGGGGGCGGCTTCATCGATGAAGTCGCACCCATACCATTCTCAGTTACAGGACTTTTATTAGTCAAGTAAAGCATCAATAATAACATCAGTTGTTGAAGTTGCAACAGATACGCAGCATGCATAAAGCTAAAGGTCTGACTCAGAGAGTTTTCTGTTTTCAATGATGAAATGCTGTTGGTTTAGTGGTTGTCAAAATTGTAGTTAGTAGCAGTAGTAGTGTTTCAAATCATTTTAAATAGAAGCACTTTAATTTGAAATATCTTGGGGTGTTTGGGGGGGCAGGCTGGGTATTTAGGGGGGGCATTCATTGCCCCCCCCCATGCCCATGCCTAGATCCGCCCCTGCATGTGTGTGTGTGTGTGTGTGTGTGTGTGTGTCTCTGTCTGTGTGAGTGAGTGTGTGCATGTGCGTGCACGAGCTGTAATGAATCATGAGAAGCAGTGGCTCATCTGTTTGAGATTACCTTTAGGGGCTATTGAGCCCACATCACAGTCTGTCCATGTTGTGGGAGGGATACTAGTAGGGAGAACAGACAAGAATATAGGATTAAAGTCTATCCATGATGATGCGCCTTGGATCGTGATTTGGGCATAGATTGGTGTTATGGCAGATGAGAGGAAGAATGAGGGTGGAGAGAGAACTGCAACCCAATGTAACAGTAAGCTTCATGCTTCTGGCGTTGAGCTACAATTAATATAGTTGCTTTGCTGCGTGGATTCACAGAGATGAAAGAGCAGGTCTATATATCAGCAACATTAAGGGGGCGTCAGGGCTAAATGCTACCAACTGGACATGTTTTTTCACTACACTATCTATTTTCTCTTCTCGTTTCTTCTTTCCCCCCACTGCTCTCATGCTCTCTCTGTGTCACAGATCGATACAGGAACATGGAGAGATGAAGATTGACCAGAGAATTGATGAAGTGAGTTCAAGAGTTTCGCTTTCGCCCCTTTGGACTGGATTTGTTCCATGATCATTATAAGTCAATCCCTGGGGCCTGACAAAGCGCACGCACGCACGCACACACACACGCACACGCACACGCACGCACACACACACACACACACACACACACACACACACACACACACACACACACCGTTAGACTATTAGGTTAATTTATGCATTCAGAAGGCATGTGTACCTACAGTATGTCCCATTGGTGCTCTTTCTGAGTGTGGAACTCAAAGTACACAAAGTTCTGCTATAGCTGGAATTTGTTTGACATTGAAAGCGTCTTTTCAGAAGACCTGGACCACCTGCCATCACTGTATTGCTTGTCAGTATAATTTGCTACTTGTGTCCAACAGACATCTGTAATATAGTGTTGGGTAACTTTACTGAAAGCGATGGTTAAAAATTTTGAAACTTAAGTTGTATGATAGTTGCCTATATATAGTGGTGTCAACTGTATAAATTTGTTGCCAGATTCCCGGGACAGGAGTTCTGCTCTGGTTTTGGTGAATATGAAGTAGTTGCGGTAATTTTGTGGGGGTCATATTAATCCAAAACCAGAGTAGAACTCCCTCCACGGGACTCTGACAATCAATTAATACAGGTGCTATCTTCTATGACTATATTAATGGCACATATTTTATACAGTTTAACTCTAAAAAAAAATCTGAATTATCCCTTTAAAAAGTACATAAGTAGTTAGGATACAGGATTGCCACCATTTGAAATGTATTCTGTTACATTACGTTTTGGTGATATTACTGACTATTAAAACCCCTCTCCAAAGAATTAGATTATTGTATATAAAAGCAGTCACTATGTTGCAGGACCACATTGGAAACAAGCATTTCCTTGCTTCAATGTATTATGATGGGTTTATGTTATAAGGTTATAGTGTGTATGATTGTACTTATCTTTTATCAAAATCATATCAAAAGCAAGCTTACTGGTCCTCGAGAGTGACCAGTAGTGCTGTTGGGTTATTTTTAGATTGACATTTTCCTCATTTCTTCAATACATGATCTAAAAATAGTGACAACCATACTAATGGCTGTCCTCTCTGTCATGTATTTATGTCTGTGTATGTCACTTCAAATGACAGCCCGATTATACTAACGCCATGTAAGACTTTTACCTATAAGGCATCCATTATACTATGATGCCCATAGTTCAGCCTACAGCAGCAGCATCACATTCCAGATGCCAAGTTACATAAATTGTCTCAGGATGACATGCTCAATAATCCTGTGTGTTGCAGGTGTTTGTGGCATTGTATACGATAACGGCACCACATAGGCCATGTATGTGTGATTCAAGTCAAATGTCTAACTACAGTGGAAAAGCATAAAACATGGGAATAGTTGAACAGTACAATATTATAATCTCAGAGGTTTGATGGAAATGCAACAGTAAGGCTGACAGCGGAAATATATACGCAGCCGACCATAGTACTTGCATGCTCTGCTTGCACAAGTACAAAACAGACAAATGTTCTATGCTTCTCTGGTCTATTAGTCTATCAGAGTCCTTGAGTCATAGGCAGGGTTTCCTGAGACATTTGTTTTGTATTTTTGTGATGGGGAAAACAAATTCATGCTTTTTTCTTAATGCATCAAGTTAGTAACACAACACAGGCAGACAATATTGGTAAAAGTCTGCTAGTAAACAGATCTGTAAACAGATAATTATCACCCTATTAATGGATCAAAATGAAAGCTTATTGGATGTCGCATTTGCTTATTACACAAGTCTGTCTGCTATCTGGTTGACCTTAGAGTTCAAAGAAAAATCTATGAAGCTTAATTCTGACACATGCCTTTGCTGTTCCTGACATTTCTGTTGCTTTGGTGAACGGGGTCTCATTGAATGTCATTGCGTCAAATGTTTTGAAACACTACTACTGTACGGTGCCAAGGACAAATTTCAAATTATGGTTATGACATTCATGCCACAAAATTTAGAGTACCATTCAGAGGCCATGTTTGGTTTTAGCCATTTGTGAATTTACAATCCTAGTAGAAAATTCATATTAATGAAGGCTCCCTTCAGTGGTTTACCCCTGGGAACAAAAGCACTGACTTTGCCTCCTTAACCTATGTCTACTCTTTTCTCCCCCATAGGCTGTGGCCCCCCTCAGAGAGAAAATTCGTGATCTGGAATTGAGGTTTGTATGTAACGTGGCTATGCAGTATATGTGTCTGTGTGTGTTTCTGTCTGTGTTGGCATATAAATTTATGTATAGTATACTGTAAGTATATTAAATGGGCATTTTAGCAGTGTGGATAAAAAAAGCAAATGAATATTCAGAGACAGTTAATGCTACATTGGATGGAGGGATGTGGAGTGCTTGTTTTGTTTCACCCTCAGCTTGATAATGATTCTAATACGTTTATCTTTTTACATTAAATGAAAACAAGTCATGCACTTAGTTACTTATCTGTCTCCTGGCAGATACACTAGCCATCGGTTGGATAGCCTTCGGCAACAATTAATGCTGGGACCTAATGTATCACTCACCCACAGGGTTTATTCACACCATGAAAGTATATTATTACCTATTATTACATGGCTTGAATGAATGCTCCAATCAGAAGCCAGCGTTCTGGTCATGTGAGCGGTCACATAATACACTATAATCACCGCTCTGCGCTATATTGGACCGCTGCATAAACAAGGTCCCCAAAGTGCAAACAGCTGTGTTCATATCAATCCGCGCTGCGCTTCTGCATTTAGTTCCAGCACGCCGTTAGCGGGTCCATTTGGTTAGCTACGTATTTGGTTGTTTACATGCCGTTGCCGTCACCCTCTCAAGGACCACTGGTGGTCCTCGGACCACTGGTTGAAAACCACGGTGCGCTTCCCGCTTCCGCATTTAGTTCCAGCACGCCGTTAGCGGGTCCATTTGGTTAGCTAAGTATTTGGTTGTTTACATGCCGTTGCCGTCACCCTCTCAAGGACCACTGGTGGTCCTCGGACCACTGGTTGAAAACCACGGTGGGCTTCCCGCTCCCGCATTTAATTCCAGCACGCTGTTAGCGGGTCCATTTGGTTAGCTACGTATTTGGTTGTTTACATGCCGTTGCCGTCACCCTCTCAAGGACTACTGGTGGTCCTTGGACCACTGGTTGAAAACCACTGACGTAAGCCATGTAATAAGCGGGATAACACCCTTCGAACGGGTGATTTGTTTCCTAACTAAATGACCTCGGCTGCGCCTCGGTCAGTTAATAGGAAACAAATCACCGGTTCGTCGGGTGTTATCCCTTACATCAACAACAGATAAACATTGGCTACTGCCATCGGTTAATATCAGTTTAATTTGAAATTTACATTAGTGTCAATGAGGATAGTGTGCTTGGTCAGAGGTTGGGTAGTGTGACATATTCATAGCTGTTTCTGCATTAAGCCCAGGCTTCTTTCTGCCAGCAGTGAAAGTGGATGTAATTTAGAATAGATTATTTTCTCGAGTTGATGACAGGATTGTGTGCCATACGACTTAATTTCAATGTTCATGTCTCGTCCATTTATGCCTTGACAACAGGTTCGGAATCTCCCATGCATAAAATATGTACCGGTATATGTGGTGTCTGTAACCCTTCAATGTAGAACAGTGGTGTGAACGGTTGCGGGGTGCTGGAGTATGTTGCAACGATTGTACTGAAATGAGTTTACTGCCCGAAACGCAAGGTGTCCACTTTGAGCTACTGGGAGTGTGCCTAAAAAGTTTCATCCAATCGGTTCAGCTGTGTGTACACACTGGCAGTTACTAACGGACAGAAGTGAAAACAGAGATTGTCACAGTTTGTTTAGTACACAGGGCGGCATGGGCTGGCTGGCTTCTGAAGGCCAGTTCGTTACAACTTGACAGAGCGTAGAGTTTTTGGTTGTAGACTCTCTGGGTTTTACACAATGGGATGGGATACCTGATAACCGCATTGAATCAACTCTCAATTCTGCTCTAAGAATAGATGTTCAAGCACACAATACATATTAACTATTGTCACTATAGAAGCCTACAGCATGGGCTGTGACCAAATCACCCGGAAATCTCATTTCACATAATGGGACATCTCCCAGAGATGAGGTTGGGAGAAAATGATTGAAGGGTGGGACATGCTGATAGAAAAGTAAATGGATTGCATGCTGCCTCCCCACTCCGTTTAAATAACAATCAGCAGTGTGGACCTGCCACTATTGGCTAGTGGCTACAAAGCGTTCCTTGAGGAGCCAAATGGGATTTTCAGTATTTGTGCAGCGTATAGGATTAATAGTGATGAATGTAGGCACCATGTTGGCACTTCGATGGTGGAACTGTCTCCGTGGGAGGCCTCCATTGCTTAAAAGTAATGGCATGAAGTCTGGTTTGACGGTGTCGGTACGTGTAAGTTGAGAGGAATAATTTATGTTGACTGCAGTGTCGGTTAACGCAGTCAACAGCTGTTAACCACTGCACAATTACTTTCCAAAACCGCCAATCCCAATATATGTCCAGACCAGGACCAATTGTTCACAAGTAGGCCGGTGCCTGATGGGCTCAGATCTCGCTAGACTCGAAGCGAAAGTCCATTTATCACCAAAGAAGTGCAGACTTCTTTTTTTCTTGCTTATTTTCCCTTGCTGTTTGCAATTATCTGGCAATGTCAACCTTGTCCTATAACTCCTGTCCATTAGAATTACGTACAAGACCGTTGTGTAACACTCTTGAGTGCTGGTGTGCTTTGTGTAAGCATTGTGTCTGTCTGTGCTAAGCTAATTGCCTACCTGTATTGTGTTAAATTGTCAACGAAGCATACTGAATCACACTCGAAGTGCATGGTAGTGGGTGGTAGGCATTTGTTCATCTTTCAGTTGATTCCTTGAGCATTCCTTCATAAAAGGGCGTCGTAAGAAAATGTTCTCAATGTACTAATGCTGTCATTCCAAATAATGCTTTTCATTACTGATTCTTATATCTTTAACTAGGCCTATGTCTTTCTCCTAGTGTCCGTCATCAAACAATGAATCTCTATTCTTACAGTTTGTCTCAGAAATACCCTCCTGTGAAATTCCTGTCGGAAAAGGATCGGAAAAGAATTTTGGTATGTGAGATTATAGCACATTTGTGTAATAGTGTAATATTTAGTGTAATATTTTCATAATTCACACTCTCCACTAATCTTTGGCTTGCTTGTTTCATCCCGTCATCCTGCAACTCTCCTGATTTAAACTAATCTAGTACATGCATGGTCATCCAATAACGATGACTACGCATTGTTACGTTTTTACAGTGTGACACCATGCTTGCCTGTCTGACGTATAGAACGTCCAGAGACTTGGGGTGATGTGATGTGGGGATGTGTATGCATTTGCATGCATTTGCATACACATCACATTGACAGATCAACGCATTTCTTTTGTCAATATTTTCATCACATTAGTAAATAGATAAACAATTCATACTGCACAACCAGGTTAGTCTTATTTGTAACAATATTTCAACCATCCATGTGCTTTAAAGTGTTGCAAATGTCATTTTGCACATTGAGACGTTTCCGAATAATAATAATTTCTCAATGAAGCCAGAGCAGATGCTCGATTAGGGCCAGTAAGAGCAGTCAATCCACAGGGAGGAATATTTCATCACAAAACCACATTTATCATCATTATCTAATGAGAGAATATTTTGTCCATTCTACACCAGATCACGGGTGGGGCCGGTTTTGTGGGTTCCCACCTGACTGATAAATTGATGATGGACGGCCACGAGGTGACCGTGGTGGACAACTTCTTCACCGGCAGGAAGAGGAACGTGGAACACTGGATCGGCCATGAGAACTTTGAGCTAATCAATCACGACGTGGTTGAGCCTCTCTATATTGAGGGTGAGGAAAACTTTTATTTTTACATGCTGATTATGAATTTGACACTCACATCTTAAAGGAATTGTTCACCCAAGAAACGAGAGACAGCGAGATCATTTTGTGACCGTGACCTTTCGTTGCGACCGCTATAAAATTGTTGTGACCGGTGGCCGACGGTTGCGACCACTATAAATCAGTTGCGACCGTTGCTAAATAGTCGTGACCCTAACCTAACCATAAGCCCCTACCGTTGTGCCTACAGTCAGGACCAGTCGTTGGGGTCACAAAAAGATCCCCCCCCCCCCCCCCCAGGGGCGGATTGGCCATCTGGAGTACAGGGAGTTTTCCCGGTGGCCTGTGCCACTTAGTGGCCTGGACATTTTTTTTTTCAGGGCAGGCCAGGGTGCCAGGCCCAGGCCAGGCAAACTAGTGTGCTCGCGCTGCTGGAGGCAGTGTTGCCAACTGCCAAGATCCAAAATGCACTAGTGGCACTTCCAAAATGCACTAGAATGTGCTAGATGCTCGCCTGGAACATACAGATAAAAATGACCATTAATCTTCTACATTCTCTAGTTGTGTAGACTAAGTTGGGCTAATTCACGTGATGAATATTTTAACTCTTGAGGGTGTAAAAATGAAACCAAATGGACCATTTGGTTTCATTTTTACACTCTCAAAGAGTTACATCTGGTTAACCAGCTGCCCCCCCCCCCCCCCCCCCCCCCCAACAAACTCGTCTTTTCGGAAACATGTTTTGCCACCAGATCTACAGATCACACTGGCAAATAACAACATACAATACAAAAACACAAGTTCCTGAGAGAACTAGCAGCTGATTCAAGGTGGCTGTAGATTTTATGCATCATAAGAATCAATGCGTCACACCTCCTGTGAGCGAATTGAAAGGGGTCTAAATAAGGTGCCACCTGCACCTTAAGGTGGCCCAGCACAACCCTTTCAAAACAATTCATTGTGTGGCATGTCAGAGCAATAGGCCTTAAATCAGGCTAGTACACACCTTATTCTTTTTGGGAAGAAGGTGTGTACTACATGTGACTACAGTACTATATATTCATGTATATGTACTGAATTGATCGACAAGATCTCATGGGATGTACAGTATAAGCTCTCAGCTCTCAACAATCCAGTTCACATGTGCAAACTCTGCATAATATAGAATGATATTAACCAATATACATAGTACATTATGGTGTCCTGTACATCTAATAATAAAGTGCTAGTTGAGATGTGTCAAAAGCCTTCCAACAAGGTTATTAATATCTTAGCGTGTTTCAGCGAAGCATATGAAAAACACAGGATTTCAATGGCCAAAGTGGATGTTAAGAATAGATTGAATACCCCACATAAATATTATGTAATGTCTTTTATTATTCCATTGCATACTTCCATTTGTAAACTGTGAAAAGCAAAGGTTTTGACAATAGCCTTTACTTTTCATAGTCCGTGATGAATGGGGTCCCTTTGAAATGCAAATCATTCCTGTGAAAAACGGTTGTCACGGCTGTGATTGAAAGATGCAGCTCTCAGATGTGCATTGGAAATTGCTTTCACCGCATTCACTACGGTCAGCAGAGCCATGATTATTAGATATGATTGGTCTCCATCAAAGAAGGACTCTTGTTCACTCTAGGCGAGTTTTGTGGTTACCTACCTGACTGTGTGTGTGTGTGTGTGTGTGTGTGTGTGTGTGTGTGTGTGTGTGTGTGTGTTGTGTGTGTGTGTGTGTGTGTGTGTGTGTGTGTGTGTGTGTGTGTGTGTGTGTGTGTGTGTGTGTGTGTGTGTGTGTGTGTGTGTTTGTTAGTTACATGTTATCTAAAATGCCTTCAAAGGCCAAGAGCAAATATCTGTCACAAACACTTCAGAGAGCCAGGTATTATGGACTAAACCATTCCGGTTCTATTGGCTGATCCTGTCTGTATCTGTACCGTCTTCCTCTCCACAGTGGATCAGATTTATCACCTGGCATCTCCTGCCTCTCCTCCCAACTACATGTACAACCCCATCAAGACCTTGAAGACCAACACCATAGGCACTCTCAACATGCTAGGTGAGTCTCTGCAAGCCGTTAACCTTAATCTGGTTTGTACAGGATCTAGTGAACACTTGTTGTTCAGTTGTTTTCCTCTTTTGTGTAGAATACCTACTTGCAGGTCCGTATTGTTTTAAATATATTTTTCTGCCTTTATTCGTTAAGGCCGAGAAACAAATTATCGGATTGTTAAATCACGCCTATATTATTATTATTATACATTATTACTCAATTATTTTCCAAAATGTCCTTAAGCATAGCTTTCCTTTCACCACTCTGTCTTCTCAAAAACTACTACACTGTTCTTAATGAACAAACATCCAGCATCAGACCGACCGTCCCTCCATGTGATGAAGCAAAAGCACTGTTTTACAATTCGTCAGACCATGAGAGTCAGGGATGGTGACCATAGAATTATCAGTCAAGACACATGCATGGGAGTGTGACCGTTCGCTTATTCATGCCCAGTTCACAACATCAGCCTACGTGGCATGTTACCCAATTGTGATATTCATGTGCACTGGGCACAGACAGACAGACAGAGAGACAGAGAGAGAGAGAGCGCGCACCCAGACAGGAGAGAGATGCCTTTCAGTTTAGCCAATATATAGATGCCACTATGACAAATGCACATACATGCACTGTAATTGTGCACCAGACACAGTGAGAAAGATGTATCTTGACCATAATGTGTCACACAATGTGGGTTCTATCTTCCGATTGAGATTTGTGCTCCACTGAGCATCCCTTTGTTTTGGTTTTATCTCCACCAAGCCGTAGGCATGGAGAGAGAGTATTGGGGGGGGGGGGGGGGGGGGGGGGGGGGGGGGGGGTCTGATATTCAGGCCAATAGTGCGTGTTCTTGTGCGCATGTGTGTGTGCGCGCTGTACTGTGCAGTACAACCTCCAAAGTGAAAGTTGTTGATGTTGAAACCTTTTAACCTATAATATCGATGTCTGTATTATGTAAATACACCCAGTACACGATACACTGGTACATTACATTATCTGTAGCTCGTCATATTTGATGTGAGGATTTGAAGTAGGTGGCAAATTGCCATAGTCTTACTTTAAAGAAATAATAGTAATAATAGTAATTAAGTCAGGAAACCCAGATGACGTTTTCCTAGAAGTTAACCAAAAAAATGAATAGAGTCCTTTGTGATGGGAGCAAAGCAACCCATGACTTATAGTTTCAGATTCTGCTGTTTCTGTAGCTACAGTATTTCTGTGTATTTCCAGGATTCTGCGTAGAAAATAAATATTTTATGCTACTCATTATACCTGAGATGCGATATACTGTAGGCAACTAATATTTGTTTGTTTCAAAAGATTGGTATATCTATAGTTTTTTTTGCCATTCTATGTGCGCACGTGTGTGTGTGTTCCAACATATCAAACACGAGTCCTGCCTGATGAAAGAGCTCATGGAACAGGCAGAAGTAAATTGGACCCTAGATACTACTTTGACGGTTTGTTCATAAAATGTGTGTTAATTTAGTGGTAGAGAATACGTATTCCACAAGTTTGTGCTATTATGTATCACAAAGTGGAATATGTACTGCATAATGTCTATACGTTTTTACAACTGCAACAGCTAGGTTTTGATTTTCAGAATTCCCTTTGAGTATATTGTTGCCCCAAAGTATATTCATGCAGTACAGTTCCCTGCTGTCTCTTTCTCCACGTCGGATCCCTGTGTTTGATCTGCTCAGTTTGTCCCGTGGGAGGTTTCGTCTCACTGTGTTGTTTTTGCCCTAGGGCTGGCCAAACGTGTTGGTGCCAGGCTTCTACTGGCCTCTACTTCTGAGGTGTATGGAGGTGAGTCAAACTTAGAGGGAAAATGTAATGTGTGAGATCAGATGACTGAATCAAATCCCCTCCATGCTGCCCATCTCATAAGAATACACCAGTCAATTTTCCCTTCATAATGAAAATGGCACATCTTCTGCCTGAAATGGATGTGCGACTGACCATCTCTTCTCATCCAAATCAACACAGCCAAATTGGTCAGCCATTGAAAGTTTTACATTTCCCCGAAACTTTAAATCTATAATCAAATGATCATGATGCAACTCATAGGCCAGAAAGTTCACAACTGTAGCATATGGAAGGAACATATTACTTCCGTCCTTCAGGCGCCTCGGCTGGCCAGGGGGGGGCAGTTAGAGACGAGGATTACTGCATGCTTTTTTGTGAGAGTACCTACCTGGGGGACACAGGGAGAACATGCAAACTCCGCACAGAAAGCCTCTTTGGCCCTCCCCAACTCCACTATGGGCATTGATGACGGGGAGGAGGGAACATGACGTCAGCACCTACAGCCGTCCCTGGAACCCAGGACATTCTAACTGTGAGGCGACAGCACTGCCAGCCGTGCCACTATGCTCCCATTCCATTCTCAGTTTAAATATTATGCAACCGACCATCATTTGATTGGAATGTGCAACATTTGTGAAACATTTGGTGTTTCGCAGTGTTTTCCCTGGAGTCAGTCCACACACAGGGCAAATGTGACCCTGCTGTCAATCTCAAAGACAATTGACTTCTTTTGAGGACATTTTGGTTTGACATGTATTATTTTACTCTAATATTCATCTATGTTATCTCTCTCTCTCTGTGCGTGCGTGCGTGTGTGCGTGTGCGTGTGTCTGTGTGTGCGTGTGCATGTCAGACCCAGAGGTGCATCCCCAGAATGAAGAGTACTGGGGACATGTGAATCCTATTGGCCCACGAGCTTGTTACGATGAGGGCAAGCGTGTAGCAGAGACCATGTGTTATGCCTATATGAAACAGGTACACATTTATTTTTTTGTTATTTCTATAGGTAGCAGGTGAATATTCTTCAGAGATTCTCCAACCAGTTGTGTAGGATACAATTAATGGCATGACCCAAAAAATTGTAACTATTTATTGTTCAACCGCCGTAGACAGTCGCCGATTCGCCAGAACATTTTTTTAATAGTAATTGCTAACAATTCAGAGCTGGAGCCAGGCTATTAATGGACTTTAATGAAATATATAATTTATCGTTATTCACATATTCGGCCATGAAACTGACTTGACAGCAGAAGCAATTATCACTACTTTCTTGTATTCATCAACTCGATGCATCGTATCCACACCCATCCTCACATCTCATGTCAATCTCCCACTCTGTTGTCATCTCTATCCTCGCTTACATAAAAGATTGAAGATGTGAAAGAATTTATCATTGATCTTATCTTCATGAATCAGACTGCCTTGTTTTGTTAATGTAAATGTGATGGCCGTCATATATTTTGCCTCTATGGCGGCAAATCGATTGTAATAATAATTAAACAAATGCCTAAACTATTTTAGGCTTTTGGTTATGTAAAAGTAAAATAGTAGGTCTACAACACCGTACGTGACAACATGCTGTGAGCTTGTACATGATAATTCAATTAATCAAAGCTAATGTAATCGCTAAGAAAATAATTGATTGTGGCAGTAAGCCATTCAGTGTTGACGAATTTGGAGATCGGTTATTTCAAAACCATGTTAAACTAAACTAAAAGTTGTTCAATGAAATGAAAGCCATAACATGTAGACTGATTCATAGGGCAAAGACAATATGAATGACAGAAAAATGACTATAGGCTTCTTGAGATGTACTGTATTTCCCGCTAAGAAGTATTACATGATTGATTTGGTGGGATTTGTGAGAAATGCAGTTAGCAACCACGTAAATGGGATTTGGGTGTGCTAAAGGATTTAGTTCAACGAGGAAAATATTAAAAGATTCTCCGCTTTATAGCACCCCTGTTGCATTATGTAATTAAATTCACCGCTATGGCGTTCGCCGTGTTAATATTCAGGTTTTGATATTTCCTTCATGCGGTTATGCTCGCGCACATCACGTAACATGTTATATTACGAGTCGGTAATAGCAGATGTAAGATGTGGTGCCAACTCACACTTCTGCCGTTCCATTTCCACACATTCCTCACGCATGTTTAATTAATTGTTTTCCTTTTCCCATGCTAACTCACTGACTGACACCAGCCTTTGATGATCTGATTTGATCGCTGTGACTTGTCTTTTCACTTCGGCAGGTGATATTTCTTTATCTCGTCCCCTCGCTTTTCTCTTCAGTTTGCTCGTCACCCCTCTGCCCCCGCCCCGAGGAAATCTGAGAAAGTGTCCGCCTCCCATATCTAATTGTCATCAGCAGGCAGGAATATCGCAAATGACAACTGTCACCCGGTCCCTTCAATTGAAATTCATTTGACATTTGCAAAAGTGGCGAGCATGAATTAGGCAATGGGTGAAATTAGCTTGTCTTTCCTTTCTCCTTGGACAGAAAGTAATCATTTGCTGGGGCTGACTAAATGTTACCACCACACTATCCCAGACAGCGTTCAGAGAATATGTAAATTCGCATACAGCCTCACTGGAAGTTGTGGGTGTTCGTCTTGGTAGCTGCATGCAAGTAGATTTGGAAATTAATTTGTAAATTTGAGAACCTATGGAAATATTGGCCACCATCCATCCCTTTATTTGTTCGATCACATTATTTTTTAATTTTCTTTTATCTGCTCTATGATCAGTTAATGTCTTGTGAGGTTTCCTACTCTCGCTCTCTTTCTCACTCTCACACACACACACACACACACACACACACACACACACACACACACACACACACACACACACACACACACACACACACACACACACACACACACACACACACACACACACACACACAGGTAATTCTGTGCAGCCATGGAATAGGTGACGGATGAGTAGGAATGTCCTCTGTAGAATATATGGGAAAGAAATCGCCTACTGGGAGTGTGTGTGTAGTAGTAGTGTGTCAGACAGAATCACGGACGGACGGCGGGACTCGCATGACCAATTTGCAGCCGTTCGGCCTCAGCAGAAGCGCAAGTTTCTATGTAAATGATCAAGTCAAGAGAGTGTGTGGGTGTTCATTTTCCTCAGTTTAAACTAAATGAAAAGGGACAGATTTTTTCCTACACCATTTACTCTCCCGTTATCTGAATTACTGCCTGGGTTACTTTAAAATAGAGCATGGTTTCTCTGAAATATGTCACCTCAGATTTTCTACATGTGGGTTTGGACACAACGTCAAACCGGTAATCATGCATGACAAAGGGCCTTTGATTAGACTTCAGATGGTTGCAGCTTCAGTGGATGAATGACTGCAGCTCTCACCCCTTTATCTTTGTCCAACATTCCATAATCGCATGCCACTGAATTTATGCCCTTGCATCTTTTGAACACATTCACATGTATTGTACATCCCCTGGTGGGTGCTTGGTTTACTTTTACTTACCTACTGCCTGTCATATATCATATCCATCTCCTGTGAGGTGATACTGTAGTTCTGCCATGTTGTTGGTCACATAGATTTAATTGTAAATATAGCCACAAGTAGCGATAAGACGGGACCAAGCAAGCAGCTAAGGCAGTGGAACAATATGCACAATAAGACATAGAAACATGGAAAAGGAACTTGAAATTGTGACAGGGTATGTTTCAGTTGTGGATTGGCAGGGATCTTGAAATTGCGTTGAAGACCATCTAATATTGTCCAGGGTTCTTGATAAATCATTATTCGGAGCGGTCAGATTTGAACCCAGCACCTTTTGGACTGAAGTCAAGTGCTTTACCAATGGAGCTATGTAGACAGCCACACTGTGTGTTGTTTATTGTCAACAATGAAACCACTAATAATGCGACACCAGAAGTGAGACATTAAGCAATATAATCCATATACTTCAGGGGTTAATGCCCCTTTGAATTCAAGTCAGGATGCAGAGATCCCCTTTGACATGGAAGTACCTTGTGTTCATAGATTCATCCATAGAGACAATCTGCATAGCCTTTAATTTCTAAAATATTCATGTTTTCAAAATGGCTGTAGACAATGAACCGATATACACTAGACCCCATTTGCTTCTGTTGGAGCTATAATAATAATAATAATATTGGTGTCATACATCATACAATATACATCATTATGGTCAAGGAATCCAATAAAATACATTTCAAGACTAAACAGCCGAGGCTTCTCATTGCCACGATAACAGAGGTAAAATATGCAAATATCATTTGAAAAAATAAGTTTTAACAGGGTGAGCTTTCACCCCAACCCCCCCTTGGGCAAGGAAGTACTTTAGGGTCATACGAAAAAAGAGACTAGCTTAGTCATCTTTCATATCTGAAATATAGATGTTTTTCAAAATGGCCAACACCATTTGCAGCAGTACAGCATAGGCCACATCATGCTTCTGTTAAAGCTGCGTGAATGTGTACGTTTTCGGAGTTAAGGAATCCAATTCAATCAATTCCAAGACTTACAAGCAATCATTTTCTTGTTAAGCTTAATCTTTTATTCAGTTTCACTTTTGCACAGGAGTACCTTAGGTACAGCAGATCCAATACCTTTGCTTTTGTGTGCTCACTTTCACTTGTGTGAAGTGAGCAGCACTATTATCATCCTACATCATCAGCCAGCTGAGCACATTCCATGCTCATAGACTTATCTGTACATAGGAGTGCCACTCAAGATTATCATTATCAATCACATTGGTGGTAAAATATGCCCATTAATAATACTGTCAATAAGTTGACATTAGATTTACCCAAGTGTCAAACAATACAATACAGGGGTTTCCTCCTGTATCCAAATCTGAGTTCCATGTCCTCAGATTTGGGGATGCTGTATGGTATGTTGCAAAGCAGGCCGCACGGCACTGTACACACCTCAGTTTACAGTCTTTATCAACGCTGTATACAATACCTTGATTGTTATATGAACCGAACAAAATGTGTTCCTTGTTCCCTGTATTTGTTTTTTTTACCTTTCGTCTGTTACATTTGGCAATTTGGTAAAAAGGCTGAGTCACACTTGCTGTTCACAAAACAAACCTGACAAAAGACCATTGCTATTAATAGTTTTTCTGCCGTCCACGCGCTGCTCGTGGACATCCCGTTAGAATACCACTGCCGAAAACGCGGACGGCTCGTATCACGCGGAAATGTAGATTTCATTCTTTAATCCAACTATTAGTCCGTGCGCATCGTCTGATGATCATCCCGTTGCTGACTTTCATTTGGGACAGAATTGGGGACAACTTTTTTTTTTCCGTCCCATTGACATGCATTCAATCCAATGCATTCAAACGGCTCTCCTCCGGTTTGCCCCCTCAATGTCGCTGGCGCATGGGTTAAGCAGCCAGGGCTACACAGCTCTTCCTGACTTGTGACCCGGATGTTTTTGGGTACATCGCCAGATGATCGATTAGGCAAGACAACAGACACAGCATAACAGAAACAGCACATCCTGTTTAGGAGATCTGAGCTTCAAAATAAGGCTTTTTTTACCGATCGAACTGGTTTGAGCCGCGGCAGTGGAGAGGAAACAAAGAAGATCCGATCGCGGTCAATGAGTTAATAAGTGACCCTGTGTGGTCGGTTAAAACTGAGGTTAAGGTTAGTGACCTACAATGTGCGGGGTTGGTTGAAACTGAGGTTGGATTGCAGGTTAAAACTATGTTTTCACTGTGGTTCCTCACATGGATCGAAGGATGGACTCTCGCATGTCGTTGACCAGTGGTGAAGGTTGGCGGGAGCACCCCCCCCCTCCTGCCATGTGCATGATTGCACTCAGAGAAGTCTCTCCTGACGGTTCGCACGACCAGAGCCATAGAGTACCGTATTTTCCGGACTATTAACACCGGATTATAAGGCGCACCTTCAATGAATGGCCTATTTTAGAACTGTTTTCTAGAATAGAAGTTACTGCAGTCAACATAGGATAGAAGCTACTGCATCTAACAATCCATATATAAGCCGCACTGGATTATAAGGCACACTGTTGTTTTTTGAGAAAATTAATGGCTTTTAAGTGCGCCTTATAGTCTGGAAAATGCGGTATAGACATGCGCAAACTCTGTTCACTTCATGGGGCCAGTACAATGGCGGCTGTTCTACAGACTGCTATTGCGAATGTAGACATTACTATTATTATTATTATTGTAATCTTTATTATATATTAATGTAAAGCACCTTTAAAATAATATCAAAATGAATTTTGGCGAATTAAAGACACATAAAAGTAGATTGGATAAAATCAGAAATATATTTTTTTTACAAGCAATTTCATAAAAATGCAGATCTAGAATGTTACCCTTTATAGATCTGTTAATTATTATTATCAATAAAATGATAATGTCTATTATTTTAGGGGGCACTTGCAACTCACTGTAGCAAATGTTACAGAGGATGGATTCTAGTGGTTAGGCTACTCTAGGCTTGGTGCCTGAGCAATTGCCTGCAGAACATAGTTAAGTATGAGATCAGTATTGATCTGTAGTGGCTGGGATTCATAGATGTATTTTGGAACGATCTGCTTGATGATGTTTGTCACCAAGCTGACCTACAATGCACATGACCTGTCTTAGGAACTCTTAGAAAGATTACAGCTCAAATCGATACCTTGACGTTTTTGATGGGCTCCTGCCATGTGACTGATAGCTCTCATTGACCCCTGTCATATATCATTGTGCTGATGCTTCTACTTGTTTTCCTCCTGAATAGCCTCGACACCCAGGCTTTCATTTTCGTCAGCATTGCACGAAAACGGAAAGCCTGGACTAATTTTCGGGTTGGGCGTCGTTCCAAATGATGTGATGTAGCACAGCAGGGCAGGGGAGGGGATGGCGATGACGCCGTGTTGGTCAGCTCATCTGCCGTCCAAGCTTGGACGGCTCCCCGCCCCCACTAGGCCAAAATCATTTTAGGTTAGGCCAGGCTAGCTCCTGACTTACTGGGCAACAAGTTCTAATCAGTACTATTTATTGATAAATTTGTATTCATCTTTCGTTTCATTATTCAGTTGTTAGATTTCCCACTGTTATGATACACTGTTGGTCTATATTACTTAGGAAAGTAACTTCTTTACTTTACTCGTTACCCCTTAGACAAAGTAATATCATTACTTTACTTATTACTGGATTTGAAGAGTAATATATTACATATTACGTTATTACTTTTCCAAGTTCTCAACACCGCTTTTGAAAAATTAGAGAAGTACAACATAATCCGTTTATTACAAAATAAAGCAGCAATGCGATTTGTAGTGTACATAACTGCGCAGGATGCAGTGTGTGGACTGGATCTACAATCTACTGCACATCTCTATTGTTACAGTACCTGTCAATAGCTTGTACATCTGTTCTATTTTTGCATGCAACAACAAGCTCATTTTAAAAAAAGTAACTTGGCGTTACTTGCAAAGTAATGCGTTACTTATTACCCATTTTTGCAGAGTAATCTCGTTACTTTACTTTTTGGAGCAAAAGTAATAATATTACAGTAATATGTAATCTAAAATTAGTTACTGCCCAACACTGGTTATGATATACTGTTGTACTAGCATTACATCGTCTAATGATACTGTATGAAGGTTATCCTTATGCTTATCCTTAGCTTTGATTCCTGTTAATATCTTGCACCTGATTTACTGGTATATTATGTGCCGATCCAAGAGCCAATCTCTCACACAGAAAATACTGCAGCACCTGTACAAGTTCACAACCCATCACGCTCCAATGCGTTTTGCGAATGTAGATTTGCCATTTTTAGAGAGACATAAGAGATATATTTTATTTTTTTATAACAGATTTATTTTCCTATCATTTTAATTCAAAGACTATATCTTGGCTCTATCATTATACTTCAGTTTTCTAAGTTTTCTCCTGAGGTGATTGAGTCTTAATCTTCCAAATATCTATTCAGTAAACATGTGATGGAAATGAGCCTCTTGTATGTTTACTCAAAGAGACAGACTTTGAGAGAACGGTAATCAAAGACATATATACATGATGCAAATATTCTTCTTGGAGCCTGCTGCTGCTGTGTGTTTTGCCTCAACAGGAGATGGAGAGTATTTGCAGTAGGATGTGGATGAGGATACTTTGAGGAGTGCTAAGAGATTTTCTTTGTTTGGTATCCCCGATTAACTCCAGATGGCAGAACAAAGAGGAGATTATTGTACAGAAGTATAATATTCTGGTTTTCTTTAATAAGAGATCATAAACTTGTGTGGGTGTTTTATTTATTTTTTGTAATTTATTTTTTTCACAGGAAGGGGTGGAGGTGCGAGTGGCACGAATATTCAACACGTTTGGCTCACGAATGCATATGAATGATGGACGTGTTGTTAGCAACTTCATCTTGCAGGCACTACAGGGAGAACCTCTCACGGTATGTTATGTGAATATGAGTAGTCCATCAGAGGTTGCAAAGTCCCAACCACTGGTATGTGTACTGACAGTGGTACACTAGAAGGGAATCTCAAGTTTTCCCGACAGTGAATCTATAACCGTGCATGGCCAGGATCAACGCAATGTTTCAATCACTACAGACACTCTTCAGGCCTGAAAGCTATATAACAATAATTGCTATTGGAATTTGGAGCTTTAAATTCATACGCACCTCAACTTCTTTTCTTGAGTTTGTGTGCATGACAATAGGCGTTTAGAGTCATTTGTGTTTCCTTTAGTTTTATTAATGTATAATAATTTGCCTTGTACAGAAAGTATAACATGTAACAAGATTATGTCTTTGTGTTTTAGTTAATATTATAGCTTCACCAAATTACTTGGAAGTAAATGGAGGTTACTCCATTTTCTAGAGTAAATGGAGTAAAAGTAGAATTTAATTTTACTTTCCTTTGGGTTGAGCTCTGACTGAATCACCAGATGGCCCTCAATAATGAACAACCTGATCTTCTTGTAGGTATATGGTACAGGATCACAGACAAGAGCATTTCAGTATGTAAGGTAAGTGTCTTTATTTTATCTACATAAAAAATCGGGACTCCTTAATCGCTGCCTTCCACTCCCTCCTTTCTGGCATCAGGGCATTGAGACTGTGTTGTTGGCTCCACTATAGTACTTCTACCTAGATAGTGCACGTCTTTCCTTGCCGGGTTGTACCCTGGGTTTGCTCTTACAGTGCCAAATTGCATATCACCAGTTCAGCCTCATCCTCTCTTTGTCTGTGACCCGTGGTAGTTTTTCCCCACTGTAGTCTGTTCATGGGCATCGGTTTTACTGAGGATTGTAAGTTTAGGGCTAAGGTTAGGTATAGGACTAGTTGTGACGGATGAAAAAAGGTTTCACAAACTTTTGTCCAACGCTTTGGACAATGAAGTTGACCTTTTGTAAAATGGTTGCCAGGGTTCCCGAACTACAGGTCCATTCCAAAAAATTAGAATATCAAGGAAAAGTTGGTTTATTTCCACAATTCCATTCAAAAACCCGAACTTTCATTAATTATAGATTCAGTGCTCACATTGTAAATGATTTCAAGTATTTATTTGTTTATTTTTTACACAATTTTGGCTTCCAGCTCATAAAACCTACCAAATCAGGATTTAAAAAAAAAGAATATTTTATGAGACCACTAAAAATGTGTTTTAAACAAGAAATGTTGACTATCTGAAAAGTATATTAATGTATGCAGTTAGTACTTGGTCTTGGCTACTTTGGAACAAATTATTTCATTAATGGGGCGTGGCATGGAGGTGATCAACCTGTGGCACTGTTGAGGTGTTATCAAAGCCCAGTTTTGCTTCAATAACAGCCTTAAATGAATTTGTATTGTTCAGTCTTATGTCTCACACCTTCCTCTTGACAATACAACCCAGATTCTCTGTTGGGTTAAAGTCAGGACAGTTGGCAGGTCAGTTAAGCACAGTAATATCATGGTCAGTACAGCAGTTACTGTACTAGTAGTTTTAGCTCTGTGGGCAGGTGCCAAATCGAGCTGGAAAGGAAAATTAGCATCTCCATGAAGCGTGTGTGTGTGTGTGTGTGTGTGTGTGTGTGTGTGTGTGTGTGTGTGTGTGTGTGTGTGTGTGTGTCTGTGTGTGTGTGTGTGTGTGTGTGTGTGTGTGTGTGTGTGTGTGTGTGTGCGCGAAAAATGTTGCATGGCAACAACATCCGCATAGATGATTTTACGGCATGTCTCTCCCCTGACACTGACTTGTATACACAGGGACAGATCCTCCTTTAGCGTTTGATGGGATTATCAGTGCTTATTTATTCAAAGGCATTGAGACGGTGTTGATTTGAAACTTAAAAGTCTTTGCATGAAAATCCTGCATGCAAATACATGAGGCAGGTGCGTGGATTTGATATTGATATTAGCAATGGGTGGGCGTGAATAGCCATGTGGCGTGTTTTCAAGTGCACATTAGAATTTGCATTGACCGGCAAGACCATTGACATAGGCACACAAATACCAACATGTATGCAGAAATCCATAGATTTCTGCCTCATGCTTGAAAAGAAGCAGTCTTAATTTTGTGTATGGATGGATATGAAAGAGCACTCTTCCTCTATCACTATGTCACTGGCATCTTGGTCTGAAATTGTGCTGGCACAATAAGCTGCAGGCACAATCTGCTTTCCTCAAAGTTGCTCTTTGGAGAGAAGAGATTTACAGACTGAGGTCATCGTTTGAAGCTCCACTATCTTGTCAAACCAAACATTTCAACTCGAGGCTTGTATAATTTTAATTAATACCACATGAACAACAGAAAGCCAGGCACTTCATAACCTCTCCTCAAACTTGAATTTGACTTAAAATGACCTGGCAAACCTCACTTGATGAATTATTATATTTCTGAGTCTGCGGAATTCTCACAAGGCCTTTTGGACCATACCGGTTAGCTGGATTCACATTATCATGCATTTATTGAAGACCGGTCTGGCCCCAAGTGCTGGCTGGGCATTTTGCAAAAATCAAAACATGGAAGAGACTAATTCACATAGCTGGTAGTTACCTTCACCTCTCTCATCTCATCATTTAAACACACAAACCCCCTATGTGATCGAAAACGTGATTGATTTGCAACCTTACTCGGATCGTACATATCCCATACAGTGTTCTCTCACATCATGACATTTGTATTCTGTCATACAGCTTCCTCAAAACCCTGTGATTTTTAAAGCCTATTAGCAGTGTACTGTATGATGTTAAATTAGACTCCTCTCATGAGGCAAAGGAGAAGAAGATGAAAGAGTCGATAGCTAGATGGCCGGATAGCTGATTTCTGAAACGGCCCCCGAGATAGATGGATGGTTGCCATGTTGGGGGAATTGTCTGTGAATTGGTCAAGGCAAATCAGTGCATTGATGTGAGATAAAAGCCCATGGCGTGGTCCTCTTCTGGGGCCTGTCCAAGCCAATACGGCAATTGTGGTCGAGTCGACTTCTCTATTCGCTCTCCAGTCAAACCATATTATTTAATTTCTTGATTTTTTTTCTTGAATTCAGGAGACCTGCTTAATGTTACACCCTGCCTAACAGTAGGTACAAATTTGAACATGGCCACGTTTTCAGGATTACATGTTGACATCCGCTTCTCCTCTTCTCCAAGTGTTTTCCTCCTGTTTAAGTTTTAAGAGTTGCTGTTGGGAGCAATCGTCCCACGTCCCCCAACCTCACCATGTGAACTTATTGTATCAACCACAGACAAAGGCAGAGGTCATGCATTGCAGTGAATGCTGTTGTGGTTTTATCGCTGGAAAACAGAGTGTTTTGCCCCCACCGTGTTCCTTTCAAAGCCCCTTTGTTATGTGGAGCTGCTGTGGCCATCGGCATCCTCTGTGCTCACCACAGTGAGCTGCGTCGGTGCGGCTATTAGATCTACGCAGCCTGGGGCGACGGGAATTATGTCTGCATCTAGACACTTTAAACATGCTTTTAACTGCATTCAAACTACAGTGTGCTCACTGACACACAAGCACAGTACTAGCCAATATGTTATGTCTCTCTCTCTGGTGGTTTCAAAAGGCGTTTATGTGCATTCCTGTGCTACTAGGGCTGTAACGAAATATCGATTACCATAAAAAAAAAGTATATCAAAATTAAAACGGCAAATATCGAATCGTATCCTTAGACTTTGTAACGTATCATATCGTCAATGGAAGTAATCCGTATCAAATCTTTTCTATTGCATATAGCTACAATTGGTCTCAAAAATGTGTGTATTCTGTGTTCATGTCAAGGTGTCGGTTTGTCCATTACAGTATGTGTTCAAATACGATGTCCATCTATTTGCGAGAGTTTACCTTTTTATATCCCTAATAATACGGTAAATCTTTACTTAAAAAAAACTGCCCTATCCACAAGTTTCAGAACACATTTAAATGTATTTGATAAATAGTTGTATATCAATTTCAAATCATTGAATCCTATCGTATTGCCAGAGTTTAACCAATATCATCCATGTATCATATTGTCAACCATGTATCGTGTCGGTGTTGAAATGTAGCGTTACACCCCTACGTGCTGTGGTGCACACACGCACACACGCACACACGCACACACGCACACACACACACACACACACACACACACACACACACACACACACACACACACACACATGTCGGGGGGGGGGGGGGGGTCATATCGTTTCCCTTTGGCATGCTGAAAGGTGGATTTTCAGGTTCGTTTTAAAGGATGCCAAGGTTTTATTGAGGGAGGGAGTCGGGGCATTCCACACTTGAATGAATCCGCCCATGTTTCTTTTGCCATCAGTGTCCACTGATCTTGGGACCATTGTTAGTCGCTGTAGGCTCAGCTAAAAGGCACCCTGCTGAGTTGTGGTATCGCTGACTTTGGGGCACTGAACCCAGCCAGGCTGGCCCCAGCTCTCTGACCCCCTGGAGCCACAGGGGTAAGAAGCTTAGAATAGACTTGATCTGGATCCCAGCATACCGTGGATCCAGATTAGGCTCACCCAGCCCAAGCAGCCTATAGGGCATTATGGGCCAGATTAGCATTTTGACCATAGCCAGCTTCATTCATTATTTATTTGTCATTGGGGTTTACTCCGGCAGTACCTGATGACATTGAACCTCGAGAGAGAGGAAGTGGATGTGACCACTTCATGGCACATTACTTTTGAGTCGTGACATGTTTACATAATCAGATTGGGTTGTAAAGTGTACTTGATGAAAGATTCTTGCAGTTTGATCAATCTAGGTTAAGGATCTATGATCTATGGAATGTACTGTTGTATTTCATCATGAAATGATATTTAAGAGATATTCATATTTTGAAGAGCCAAAAACCACAAACTGGTTGTTCCCTACTGTTACACGCTTGGGAGTGTGTGTTGCGACGGACCAGATAACTCTCTCTCACTTGGAGACCACAGAGTATTACCTTGACCATCGCTACATGGGGATATAGATGTTTGTCCTTTTCCCGATACCCAAAGTTGCTTAACATAATATAGGAAGTAACCAAATTATAAGAAGAAACTATGAAAGCAGTAATGCAGTAATTGTTAGATTAAAATTAAGAATTCATATAACTTATAAAAAGAATGGCAGAATAAGTGTGTTTTATGTTGTAGTACCCATCACTAGAAGCTTGAGTCCAGGTGAGTTAAATAAAATAAACTACGTTGGTTGGCAGAAGTATTGATTTGTATTCTCTGACTACAAATGCCAGAGAAACCAGGTTTCCAGCTCAGTGCTTTACCTCGAACAGCATGAATTCACAAGAGAGGCGGATGTGTGTTTAATGTGGCCAGTCTCTGATAGGACCATTGCATGTAAAATGTCTGTACACCACTGCCTTGTGTTTGCAATATGTGTAATGTAAAGTGGGCCTATATTTATATTGAACTGTATGCCTGTGTTGTACTGTATATATGTCTTAATGAACAGAGAGACACCATTACATACATACAAAAAAGCGGCTATAAGCAATGTATTTTCAATATTTCACAATATTTAAATTACCTTCTTTTTTGGTATTCAGACATTCGACAATGGGTAAAAGGCCTCCCCACAAATGTAGTCTCTGTGACACATCTATGGGCCGCAATTTGCATTCAGAGGTTTTTCTAGAATCTTTGTCAATGGTCAATTTGCCTGCCTACTTTGTCTCTCAATTGTCTTCCTGAAATCACAAGTCTCTTATACAGCCGAGGGGAGTTCCTTCATGTCTGCTGAAGAGGATGTTGTTGCTTTTTCACATGTTTCCCCTCAGGGTGCCAAAACAGCGTTGACGCATTGTCACAACAGGTCTGAAAAGGTTTCCATTAGCATAGTGTTCATATGCTATTATGCAGTATATACACATGCATTAATGCAGCTGTTAGAAGGCGTAATTTATACAACCATACAGTATGGCATCGCTCGACGGCAAGAACAGATTTGGCAACTGACAAATGTCTCTCTTTAAGTATAAAATAGCTTGTACATTGTTCTTATTTGCAGGCAATAGACTTGGTCTAGAAGGGAGTGGAACCAGCATAGAGCTCTTGGGAGACCCTAAATGATTAATAAGTCCTCTGATACTCCCCGGCTGCTCTGTATGTCAAACACATAGTGTACCTACGCTCATTCTCCGAGGCTAAATCATTATTTCATTCACCCAGTCCCAGCGATTTTCACTTTTTTCTCCCTACCATTTAATTAATCACAGAAAATTGATCCTCCACACGTTAATAATTTGTATTTTTCCTTTGATGATCCCATAATGATGGACCAGGGAGAGGAGCTGCCCCAGGAGCAGTAAAATACATCTGAAAAATATGTCTGTAATGGCATCGAATTTTACTGATTGGGCGCCTACTGAGTTGCAAAAAAACTAGTTTTCTGGCCTTCATAGCCCATACATCAAAACAGAAAAGCCCAATCTGATTACATTAAATGGCGTTGAATGACTCACTTTGGTGGGGGCACAGTGCTGTCGCCTCACAGCTAGAAGTTCCTCGGTTCGATTCCCACAAGGGACGCAGTGCATGTCTCCTCCTACATGTCTTCAGTGCCCGTATAGCCTACTTGTCAGCCCATAGGGCCCCATTGTGAACCCGAACATGTTGAGTACACCAAGGTTTTATGTTAGAAATGTTAAGTAGGGGTCTTCAGCGGGGAGAAACTGCCAGACGCTACCTTGCATATGTTGAACAATTTTCCTAATTGGCATAATGTGACCATAGCATTAACAACCTACAGATGGCAAAAAAGTGAAAATGTCATCGTGATTTATGTAATAAATGTCTAACTAGGGGGTTTTCATGATGCTGAATCCTTTTCGAGCATTAGTTTTGCAAAAAGTATTTTGTTTGAAATAAAAAGGATTGCAAAATAAAAAGGATTGCAAAATAAAAAGGATTGCAAAATCTTGGGAAAAAAATAAACTCACTTTGGCAAGTCACTTTGCCACTCGATTTCACTTCATGCATGTGCATACACTATAAACATGACATGGTCTTTTCCCTCATCTGTTCCACTGCAGTGATCTGGTGAACGGCCTGGTGTTGTTGATGAACAGTAACATCAGCAGCCCTGTCAACCTGGTGAGCACATTCTTCAATTCTTCTGTAGTTCTCAAATCTCTTCCGTTCAGTTCATTTATTGGTCTTTTTTCAATATACATTATACAATATGGTACACTATGATAAATGGTAAATGGTGCATTTATATTACATTGATTCATTCACACACACACACACACACACACACACACACACACACACACACACACACACACACACACACACATTCATACACTCATTGCGGCAGAAACCATGCAAGGTACAACCAGCACATGAGGATCAATTAGGGGTTCAGTGTCTTGCTACAGGACACTTTGACAACTCTGGGGGAACCCGGTTTGAACCAGCAACTGGTGACCACCCGGTTACGCTAACCCTGAGCCATGACACACAGCAAGCTTTAGGCCCATACTTCCGAGCAGACTTCAGAAAGAGTCCAACTACTAACCAGGGGCGGATTGGCCATCTGGAGTGCAGGAGTTTTCCCGGTGGCCTGCGCCACCTAGTGGCCTGGACAAGATCCAAAATGCAATAGTGGCACTTCCAAAATGCACTAGAATGTGCTAGATGCTCGCCTGAAACATACAGATCAAAATGACCCTTAATCTTATACATTCTCTAGTTGTGTAGACTAAGTTGGGCTAATTCACATGATGAATATTTTAACTCTTGAGGGTGTAAAAATTAAACCAAATGGACCCGCAAGGGTCCATTTGGTTTCATTTTTACGCGCTCAAAGAGTTACATCTGGTTAACCAGCTGCCCCCTCCAGGGTGGCCTGGCAAAGGCAAAATTGTCCCGGTGGGAAAATATGTGCCAATCCGCCCCTGCTACTAACGTTGGAATGGGGTGTTGGCATAAAATCACACCTGTGTGACGTGAGGGGCACTCTTATCATCTTGCAACATCGATTACGACATAATGTTTGTGCTAGCGACAGGTGATTCTTTTATGAATACCAACAATTTGTGTAGGGACCCTCGCTAACCCCCACCCCCCCCTAAGCACCCCTCTTTGAGAACCAGTGCTTTCAGATATCAGTCTAATTTTTTACTGGTTAATCCAGGGCAGAACTGTACCTTACTAGTTGTTCAGATCCAGGCTCTATTTTCTATTCCCAGGGCAATCCAGAAGAACACACCATATTGGAGTTTGCCCAACTCATCAAAAGTCTTGTCGGTAAGCGTCAGGAGCTTCTTCCCTCTCAGCCCCTCTCCACTCATTCCTGTCTTTTTCCTGCATACCTATTTCTTTTTCTCCTCCTATGCCTGTGGTTCTCAAGCAATTTCATGTCAAAGACCCCATGTTACGTTGGGTCGGTTAGCTATTTTTGAATAGCTTAAGTAAGAAATAGGACACTAATTTCCGTGGGGACCCACTGGAACCCCTCCTCAAAGACCCCGGCAGGTGACGGTCCGGACCTGTAGTCAAGTCATGTCAGGGTTTCATGTTGCACTGCTCTCCCATTAACCGGGCTGAGTGCGGTGAATAATAACCAAATGTCCTCCTGTGCTGGTCCCGTTACTTTAAAAAAGTAATTAGTTATAGTTACTCACTACTTCTTCCAAAAAGTAACTGAGTTAGTTGCCCAGTTACTCTAAAATAAAAGTAATTAATTACCAAGAAAGTAACTATTTCCGTTACTTTAACCAAAAGGTGTTGTATGTCAAAGAGTTTGAAATTTTCAGAGCAATATGTTCAATATGTTTATAGTTAAAGTAGGCATGCAGGCACTACTGCACTAGTAGGCAATACTAGGCATTGGTATGGTTAGGTATAGTTAAGGTACAGTATTTTTCCCCTCTTTTGTTTATGTCTCACAGACACATTATTATCAAATATTAATAATCTTAACTAGTGTACTAGTAATAAGTCTTGATGCAGTTTGTGTCAGGCACAGCTGCCACAGCATGCTCTTATTCATGGGTCAGTGGGTAAGCAGAGCCATGCATAATGTAGCCTATGCCATGCGTTCTCAAGGCAAAAAAAATACCCCATTCCCCGACCAGTAGAGTATAAACAGAGTTACGACATCTCCGTTCACTTCCATGGAAAGGTCTAATGGCGGCTGCTCTACATAGACTCCTATTGAGCACGGGGGCGCCAGTTTCTGACCCCTCAATGTCGCATTTCTGATATTAGATGGCTTTTCCTGAGAATCCCTATACGCTTTGTTCCTGCCGTCGTGTATTTAGCCCCTCTAAAGTTATTTAAATGTTATCCTTTGTCGCACGTGTTTTGGACCTGCTTCCATGGAATACTGTAACTCTTGTTGGGGAATTGAGGATTTATACTGGACCACACTTTTTTACGTGACAACGTTACAAACGCATGGAGGGCATCAGAGACTACAGACAACTTTCTAGTAAGAACACTTTTACAGTACATTTGGGTGGAAGAGATTAAAGCAGGTGCTGCTGTAGCAAGTGTAGAAGAACATTAACGCGCTACTAGCCTACTACAGCGTACACACACACACACACACACCACACACACACACACACACACACACACACACACACACACACACACACACACACACACACACACACACACACACACTCTGTGTGCTCTGCACTCAGCAACAGGCACGCATGCTTCATTACACAGCGGAGCCCAAGTCGACCCCAAGTTGAACTGAAAAGTCAAGTGTTCTTCCATTCTTCTAGCTATCTTCCTTCATGTAACGATCTGTATTCGACTGTCAGCAACGGCAACGCCGTTATAGATATGGGGAAAATAATTAGTTAGATTAGTCCGTTGCTGAAAAAATAACGGCACTACGAAACGCCGTTTATTTGAACGGCGTTATGTCCAGCACTGATAATAACCAAATGTCCTCCTGAGCTAATCAATCAACGGTATAACGTAAATGTTAATATTCACTGAAAACATATAAGCTACAAGCAAGTTACACATTGACCAAAAACACACCTCATTAGTTATGACACAATAACGGAGCCATCAACACGTCATGAGTCATGACTGGTGCATGGGTGGTACAGTATGTATGTCTGTTCTGTCAGACACAGTCTGTGACGCACACTTTCATGTGGGCCGAGGGGCGATGATTGGTATAATTAGATGGTACTAATTATAGCTAAGTTGGTAGTTGACAATAATATTGCTAATAATTGTAGCTCTGTTTGGAAATGTTACTGTTCACATTTTGCGAACAGGGACTGAACATAACTGCATCACTTCAGAGGAATTAACTACTACTTGCCAACGTGTTGAAAGTGAGTTACATAAAATCCTTTATTTCAGCGACTAAGTATGTTCTCTCCCTCTCTGACTCAATCACTCGCTAATTAAATCAATTGACACTTGGCGCTGCGGCTTTTTTTCTAGTGGCTCTTTCACTGTCTTTTTCTTTTTTTCGTGAACATTATGAAATTGTTTGGGTGGCATAAGGCTGTGCTTTCATTTACAGCCGTCCTATGGGACACAGACTGAGTAG
>CM076978.1:36533055-36558055 GCA_039105355.1 Benthosema pterotum | reverse complement strand
CTCTAATTCCAGCTACCGCCGGCACTCGGTACGTTTATGGTTATGTTTATGATTATGTTTATGATTATGTTACGTTATTGTTTAAGAAATGGAGATCAGCGGCTGCTTTAATTTCTGTTAATTAGAATTTTACAATATAGGCCTTTAGCAGATGCTCTTAATCCAGAGCGATTTACATCAAGCGGAGACATTGCGATGCATTATACAGATTAAAGTTTGCAGTTTAAGCAGAATTTACAATACACATTACAATATCCAATGTAAACACTAAAACATGGTAATACATTATAAGTCTTATATAAATCACTGCTGCAAGTACTATGGGTTTGGTATGTAATACAAGTGCTATGGGCTGAGATGGAGTCTGATAGTGGTAGTGAGTCTGTGGTTCTGATTGCAGTGGGAAGTGCATTCAATACTTTTGGAGGCAGGAGGGAGAAGAGCGGCGTGAATGGGCGTGTGGAGTGTTGTCCAGGCGTCTTTAGCGGGGGTACTGCTAGCTTGCCAGTATCGGCTGAACGGAGTAAACGGGAGGGCTTGGAGGGTTATATGAGACCTGTAAGATATAGTGGAGTCAAACCTTTTGTTTACTGAAATTAAGTGCAGTATATTGTGTGTCGTGTTAACACCCCCCCCCCCCCGCCACCCCCCCCAGTGAGCCAAAGTCAGATCCAGTTCCTTCCGGAGAACCAAGACGACCCACAAAGGCGACGACCCGACATACGCAAAGCCAAGATGCTACTTGGTTGGGAACCTGTGGTACGTGTTCAATACTGACAAATGTTTGGGCTTGCTTTGCACTGTATGCTGAATAGATTTACATATGCTACGGACTAATTGTTGTGCACTGATGATCGCTGTCTCACCAATAAGAGGCCTGTTTGTATTAACAGGTGCCCCTGGAGGAGGGCTTGAATAAAACGATCCAGTATTTCAGCAGAGAACTGGAGCACCAGGCCAACAATCAGTACATCCCCAAACCCAAAGCGGCCCGTATGAAGAAAGGACGACCCAGACACAACTGAGAACAGCGTTGGCCACCATTAAAAGACTCCTGCAGCAGTGAAGGAATGTAGGACTCTTGACTTTCTTGAAGGACAATTCTGCGGGAATGTAAGAAGTGCACTCTGGGAAATCTGTGTATTTCAAGACGCCAAGATAAAAGTCTAGAGTCCTGGGACGGCCACCTGCTCGTTGGTGTTGCTGTTTTGCTGGCTTTTTTCCCCAACTCAGGGAGCCACAGAATAACGGCTTCCCTCCCAGGGGACATGAAAGTCACACGGGCGCCACATGGGTGGCCCTGAGGGTCCTGGAAATAAAAGGCAAGAAACACCAGGGTACGGACGTTTGGGTATTATTTGTGAATTTATGCTTTTGCTATTTAAATGTCGCTTTGGAAAGTGTTAACGCTCACAGTGTGTGCCAGTGTTTTTGTTTCATTTGGTTTTAATTATTTCATGTTGTTGTGTCTCTGAGAGAGTACCTCACCAACGACTACAGAAGATTATTTGTTGTTGTTTCTTTGCCGGAGGGAAAGCTGTCTTTTTCCGTCTCTTTGAGGTGCATCAAACACTAGTGTCTTGCAGCATGCTGCAAGCTTGGACAGCTTGTGACACCTCAAGCACCTGCAGAGGAAAGACTGTGTTGCATTTCAAGAAACCACAAATCCCATGTTCGTCTGTGAAAGATAAAATGTCCAAACAGTGAATCCTATAATCAGTTTCAGGTGCAAATGTTATTTTAATAAAAAAGGAAAAAATCCAATATATATACAGTATATAGAGAGGTTTAGCTTGTTTGCTTTCTCCATTGTTGTGTGCTTTTCTGAGTTATGTGTGTAATCTGTTGTGTGCGTGCACAGACATGACATTTTGAATTCCAGGTGACGTTATTTTTATCCCCTTGTGAGGTGCAGAGACAGCAAAGCCCTACCTTTTTATTTACAAGAGTCCTTTGTTGGGAAACTTGGCAAACGACAGGAATTAGGACAGGCTTCACACACTGGCGCTGAGGTAAAGTTATTAATGGAGTGGAGAGACGATGGTGATCATTAGGGCCAACATTGACATTTTAATATATTCTCTTCAATGTACAGTACATGTGTATAATGGTGGGACAGAAGGGAATGATGTACAGTATGCTGTAGGAGAGTTATATAAATGTCACTGACTAACATTGGTTACTGTTCACTCAAAGTAACAGGCAAACATATTTTTTTCCACACAGGAGAGGCACCTAGTAATTAATTCACATGGAAAGGTGAGCAGGCAGTTGGAGATATGGCCTGTCTCTGTTCACAAAAAACAAAAAAGTATTCAATTCAATCTCACCAATTATACAACCAGCTGGCATAACCCGGCGGAATACGAATTTGTGTGCTCATGCATGACATCACAGATACTGTATGCACGCGAGTAGAGTGTGACTCCGCAGATCCACTCAACCAATGTAGATGTAATGCAACTCCCTGTGTTAAAAGAGACCGTGTCGTATAATGCATATTTCAGACCACACAGCATGGACGAGCTGTGTGTGCAGGTGTGTGCGTCACTGAGGGAGTTAGTAGTAGTCATAGTTGGCATCAGATCCGTGTCTGTAGGCACCGGCATCTCGTGGAGCGATGGGAGAGTTCTCATCATAGTGGTGCTGGCGGCCTTGGTCAGTGGCATGTGCATGGTCCTTCCAGTAGGCCAAGTCAGTCTCCAGCCTCTAATAATGGGGGTGGGGGGTGGGGTGACATGAGCTCATTAGACTCGACCCTCAAGGAAAAGACAAGCATGAAAGGACAACATCCTTTAAATGGCCACAGTTCTTTTCAACACGGAGGCAATGGCTAATGGCATCACAGTCCAGATCCATGGGGGCCTTTGATGACATGCTGTTGTCTGAAGCAACAAGTGCTTTCGAGTGTGGGACATGCGTTTTTCCATTACTCGGTTTCTTTTTCTTCTCTTTATGCCCTGCCTGTCACCTCCATTTCCTGCTGTCCCTTGTGAATTCCTCACAGCTGCTGTTCTCTGTTGAGTCCCCTCTTATTGCGCAAGGAACGCTGTCTCCCCTATCTATAATAAACTATTGAAATGTCAAGATGTTGCCGTGCCCAACAACCACATGCAGATATTGTGCACAGGGCTATTGTCCGTTTATTATTTATCAAGATGTAATCAAATCATTCAGTCAAATCAATTTGCTGCACCCCAAGATGGCTTACAACCAAAAGGAGTTTAAACAAGGCTATCAGTATCAAAGTGAAAGTAAATAAGCGGTGGTGGTGAGTGTAAACACCCACAGAGCCAGTGGCTGTATATTTCCTGTTCATCAACTTGTGCATACTAATGATTGTTTTTCTGTTCATCAACTTGATTAATGTTGATTTGAACAATAATTGTAGGTAAGGCAAAACGAAAATAGATTTCAAGTGCAACTAATAATTTGATGACTGGCAGAGTGAGTCAATATAGAGAATCAGTCTCTGCCAGTCGTCATATTATTGCCCCATGAGTGCCACAACAAACGTCTCCATGAATTTGAGGCTTTGTGTATTGGGGATGGGGTTGTGTAATTTCTTGGTCGCACTGCTATTTAAGGTCTGTAAGCAGGAACTTGTGTGAAAACATACAGTATTGTCAATTTACAAATTACATATTAATCTGATAATACAATAAAAAATGGCATTAAGGTGGAGAAAATAATTCCCAAATTTTGGCAATTTTTGGGGGGTGCAGCCCACTTGTTTAGCAGTGTTACATATCCCAGTTTAGCAGTGTTACATATATGTCCTATCTTTACAATCCATTTTATGTTGTTGTAAAGAAGACTAATCAACTTTAAATTACAATACAAATTATTAAGGTGGACAAAATAATAAGCCTACCCAAAGTTAGGTTTCCGAACTTATGTGGGCCAATTTATACAGTGTATTCAACTTTTCTTGTCACATCGGACATCAGATATTTCCACAGATTATTTCGCAGATTGTCCATGTATAATATTGACAAACCCAGATCAGCCTGTTTGCTCACCTGCTCATCAAAGCCCATGTACATAAACTGTCTAATCCATTGTTGTACATCTGGTCTGCTGCGATCCCAGACATTTCTTTTGCTTCTGCTCAGCTTTGCCAGGAACTCCTTAGCCTTGGAGGGAGTGACCGCTATGGCAGACTTTGAAGGAGCATTCCCGGCCTCTGCCACTTGAGAGAAGAAGCACAGAAGGATAGAGGCTTTAGGAGACAAAACAAAAGCACATGGAAATGTGTGCAAACAAAAATAAATTCATGCTATTGAGCTGAGCTTGAATGCAGTAAGTATAATGAGTGTTACCATCTCTCTTCCTCAAGGTCCTGAGCAGGCTGCTTTCACTGGAAACATCTGTCAATATAGAGTTAATGAGGACTGCCATGTTTCATCGAGACAAATGAATTACATACTGTCAGACCAGGTTTGTCTGCTTTACTATGTAAAAATATGGTACATTTACTGTCACAAAGGGTATAATTTATTGCCAAAGTACAGTTCCAGTGTTTGACAAAATGTGATTCTACATATACAAAACGATTCCTACTCGGAAGTGGTGTTCTGAAATTCTAAATGGCTCTATTCTATCCTTGTCTTGACAAAAGACCTAAACATTGTTTCTTTTTTTTTACCTTTTTGTGCCCCACGTTTGGGGTTAGATTTCCAAATTGCTAAATCTTGTCCACATGTGTCAAATGTCTTCATTCATGTCAAATGTATCATGGTTGAGATTCATTGGGTGGAAGTCAAGTACACAATCATACCTACGGTGAACATGCAGACTGTACACCAGTACATTCAGTGTTCACCTAAACTAAATATTGAGTTTGTGGCACTAAGGCACACTTCAGATGTGTACAATTTACAATTTACGCAAACCTACATCTCTGCGTGTGTTAGCTACACCTCCATATAATGGTCACTCCTCTATAACATGCCACCATATATGGTCACACACCTCATAACATCACACCCTATGTGACATGTCACGCCAGGCAAGACAACATGAAGATCACAACCACTGACCTCATCCAACCTCCATACATGGAGAAGAGAAGACTGCATCTGCATGTATGGAGCCAGCCAGCAACTAGCCAGATGGTGCAATTACATTTTAAAGTTACACATGGAGGTATTTAGAGGAAATTGTTTGCAGGTCATCTCTCTGTGTTTCTTTCGCAGTAAAAAGCTGTGTAACAAACAGAACAGCAGAGAGAAAGGGTGATCAGAGGGAGAGCCACATTACCTGCAGCTGCACAGCCAAGATTGGTGAGTAATTACAGGAAAAAAACAACAAAGCGTCTCAGGTATTTGGCCGCACTGCAAGCTGCCAAAACAGCGTCAGTGTGCCTTGGCATAGATTGTACAAGTCTCTGGAACTCTAATGAAAGGGATTGGAACACCACTCTAACAAAATACATTTCTCCTCATCACTAAACCCTCAAATATGCATTTGCCTCTGCAATGAGGGGTTTGTGCAATGAAAGCCATTCTATTACACGTTATACATTTAGTCACATTTGTTTAACGCCTTAAGTCGAATGAAAAAAATGTTTGAAGGTCAACAATACAAATTACACTATAGGTTTGTGGATTTATTTATTTTTACTACTGAGTGGCACCCAGACACTCATCAAGTGACCAAAAACCACAACTCTTACCATGCAAGCAATCATTCAATACTTTTGCAACCACTAAGTTAATGGAAAGTACATTATTTCCCACAGCTCTAATTCCAAAAAATCCAAACTAACCATTTAACTACATGTGGTTTCATTTCTCACCCATTAATTCAAACTACCTTCTCTATGTTATAGAACAGTTTTCAACCAGTGGTCTGGGGACCACTAGTGGTCGAAAGATTGAAAAGCAAATGTGCCAGTATACCGAAAAGCTGTTTTACTCACCTACCTACCTGTAACACCTGTCTTTCTAAATTGTGATTGCATGGAAAAAAGCTCAGTGTAGAAATGGCAGAGTTTTATACCGGTGTACTGCAAGAGACGAGTGATACCACCAAAAAAGTGTAAAACAGTAAGGCAACAACAAAATACAAGACATAAAAGTGCTGTGTGCGTCTCACCTTTGAGGGCCAACAGCGCCAGCAATACAGAAAGCCCCATTAACCTGAAACAGAGCTGCTGAGTAGCCATGGTGCTCCCCTCAGCCTTTGGTGCCGACGTTCTAATAGAAGCAACAAACACAACCCTGGTGTAAAAAGTGAGAGGGAAAGAGGGGGCGGGAAGCCAGATGATCCAAGTGGAAACTGGCCCATGGCGGTGGAATGTCGTCTACCTCCTTTCCTACAGATACAGGACTCTCTGCAGCTGGGAGAAGCTTTCTCCCTCAATAACTAAGCGAATGTTCATGTGTGTGTTTATGCTAGTTTTCCATCTAAGAGGCAATGACGGATTAATGTGCAAATAGGCGCCCAAACCAATCTTTTTGTTTTGTATTCATTAATATGACAATCTCATTACAGCTACAGCATTTTAATAGGCATTTGACCAATCTGGGAAAGTCGTTACCAAGAGATTTCATCAGCAATGTGTTGAATATGTGGTGAATAATAACTTATATTGAGATTCAGCTCCTGTGGAAAACCTCATAAAAATGGGTCAAAATCGGTGCACCAGTCACAACCTATAGAAGGCAAAACATAAGGCAAAATTTCATAATTCTAGCATATGATCTACTGTATCTAACTAGGGGGTTTTCATGATGCTGAATACATTCTAAGGATTAGATTAGTTTTGAAAAAAAAAAAAAAAAAACACTCCTTAGGGCAGGCTGAAAACGGCTATAGCACTTGCCCAAATGTGCTGACGGGTATGGCTGTTTTTAGCTCAAGGGTTGTTGTTATGGATTCAGCATTGTGTAAACCCCCTAGTTAAAAGGCAAACATTTTTTGATACATTTGATTTTAAATTTAGGGTCGATTCCCCTTTAATTTTTCATGGGTTTAGAGTCATCACTCAAGCTCCCACATGTGTAAGCCCCAATGCAGCAGATTGCTGGGAATACGGTTTGCTTATTTGCCGGAGCAATGAGGCATATGAACAATCTGGCCAGAGAAAAGAAAAATACGCTTGGCTGGGAAATTCTGATACCATCCCACCATACTGCGCGCCCCCGCAGCTGCCAGTTGGGTATTGTGGTTAACGGGTAGATATTTTCAAAATCTATGCCTGTGCACTACACAGTATTGGCACAGAAATGATCCTGTCAAACATCAAAATGCATGAAAGCAGTATGATGAAGGAGGTCCTAATTAGTGACTATATTGGACAAAATGCTATTGCATAATGCTATCCCAACCCATATTCTATAATCTATCACATCACATATCATAATAACCCTTATTCAATCTATATGGATGGTAGTCTCCCAGATATTTAAAATTAACCCATATCTGAATTCTGAATCGGAAGTTTGGATGAACCTAAAGTTGTTTTCAGGGAGAGTCCCGTTTCTACGGAAGGAATGCTATAACAAAGGGATACGTACCCTAGCTAATCTTGATGAGACATTCATTCTAGAGTTTAATCTCCCCAGGACACAGGCCTGGCAATACTTACAATTGAAGCATTTACTGGTCAAATCATTCAGCTAATATATTGCGTAAAGTGTTTAGCCTGGCTGGGCTACAGTGCGTTGCGTTATTATGCGATGGCCTTTAACCAGGCCCATAATGGGACCTCTGCACTGAAGAGGGTCTGGGAAAATTATATTCAGTTTCCAGTTACAGACAAGCAATGGGGCATACTCTTGTCAGAATATCAAGAAAACATCTCTGAACATTAGAATTAGGTCAATTCCATTCAAAACACTAAATCGGTTCTACTGCACCCCTTCAGGATTACATAGGATCAGAATAAAACATACATACAATCTGCTGATTATTACAGGCTTATTTGCACAAAATGTCTTTAAGCTGAATTTGTATCGGTTATGCAATGTGTTCCATCCATTACAGCTCTAAAGTTAATAGAAGATTTGAAAAGATTTGTTCAATTAAATTCAAAGAAGCTTCATTGGCATGAGAAAACAAATGTTGACATTGTCCTAGTAAATGTCACAAATACAATACAATAGAAAATGGGGAAAGTACAGTTGGAGTTTTGTATAGTTTTGTAAACAGAGTTACTGTATGGCACAGTAATTGTGACAGCATTGTTTTATATGTTATAACAGGAGAAAGACCCCCCCCCCCCCCATATGCTCAAACATAATCCCAATTCCCATCAGTTGTGATATATTAATTATACATACATAGGCTACAGATGGTTATGGAGCTAATGGGAGCAGAAATGAGATCACTTCACTTGCAAAGAAATGTGGTTCTGTATTTCAGATTCAGGTGGAAAAAAAAAGAATTAGTTAAATCATAATTCTTCATTTGCAGTACATAGAAGCGTGAAATGAGGTCTCACAAGTCTCCACGTTCTCTGCGAGACATGGATAAATAGGATGAATCATGAATAATTTACTACCTAATATTATTAAGTAGTGAATATGACTGTGAAGCAACACATCCATTTTAAATTCATCTCTAATCTGTTCCTAAATACCTCTATCACACCCCAGGACACACACATGCACGCACTCAGAGCGAGAGAGAGAGAGAGAGAGAGAGAGAGAGAGAGAGAGAGAGAGATCTGCTTTTTTGCTAAAGCCTCACTTGTCCTTTTTCGCTTAGAAAAGGGGTGCTAGATTTCATGTTGTTAACTTGTGAATTTTGTTGCGGAAACATTCATATTCATTATTTCATGGTGATCTGCATGGTTTATTTTTTGACGTCTCCCATGGTCAGCACCTCTCACTACTGGTATGTACTTACAAATATTCACTTGCAAGGGTCAATTTGTTGACTCAGACTGTCAAAGATATAATAATGATGATGCAGATAATAATGATTGATGTGATCATTTGGCTATGTCTGCCTAGAGCCAAAAACAAGAGGTTTCATGGCAGAGATTTTCTCACAAAGCATGTGATAGAAGTGATGGTGTTACACATGATTTACTGAACTGTATGGCCGATGCAACCAAAGGAAATCTATAATGGAAAAAAGATGAGAACACACTAGAACAAACAAACAAAAACGAACTGCTCAAAAATCAATATGAGAAGTGTAATACATCTAGAGGTGAATGTGAAGTAGTAGTACAACGTGTACTATAATCTGAAAAGCATGATTTTCATCTTTTTTTAATCACTGAAAACCATGAAAAGCAACATTGTTCAAACAGATGTTCAGGAGGAGAAATACACCAAAGCATGGGCACTACATAAACCCTGCCCAAAACACCTAGAAACATTATCAAGCTTTATTCATCAATCTTGCCTGCATCACACATAAGCTGCTTTCCTATAGCCTTCTTCCATCTCACCTCCCATATTTGCTGTTTTCCCTGCTCCCCTCTTTCTCAATTTCTATTCAAAAGAACGAATGAGAAAACACATTTACAATCCTAAACTGGAACAAAACAATCAAAACAAAACTCTTTTTTTTTTTTTCCTAATCTCTCTTCCTCTCCCACTTCTCAGGTTCTTGCTGGGGTAGTCTCTACATCCAGTCCAGGATCAGCAACCCTTCCGGAACCTAGACCTGTTAACCTGGTCCTTCCTTATTCTGTAGATAGACATAGGAAATGGGGAGAGATGGACAGTGACACATAGCATAGGCTGTCAGGTTCAAACTCGGACTCCAACGGAAAAACAAATACAAAATATAGAGATTCTTTTCTTTTTTTCAAAAACAAAAACTCTTTCTTTTTTGTCGAAAACAACTATATATTAGTATGCAGAGGCGGCCTTAATGCTCTCTCAACCCTTTCAATTGAAAGAGGCCCCGAGCCTCCCAGGGGCCCAGAGAGAAAGAGAGATGATGCCTTTAAGCAAAATATACTTATCTGTGTGTTCTTTTTTGATGTTAGAACAGAAAAAACAATTAAGTGACTCCATCTCACCACTAGGAGATGCAGGTGGTTTGGCATTGTGGTAAAATTTGGGGGGTATCAATTATCAAACCCACCTAAACCCTCTAAATGTACTGAAAACAAGGCTAACATCATACCATGTCTAACTGACATTACTAAGCACAGCACACTAAGCAGACCAATAAGGTGTTCCTATGGAATGCCTTTACAGACAAATCTAACCATGCCTGACAGATTCTCCACATTGCATAAAATAATGAACCAAAGGGACCCTTGTGGGCCCACTTGGTTTCATTTTCACTTTTCACAAGTCTACACAACTAGAGAATATAGAAGATTAATGGTAATTTGATCTGTATGTTTGAATTGTGAATTGTGTCATGTAGTGGCCCAATTATCTTGTAGTGCGTGGTGTGGGGGAAAAAAAGTTTGGAGTTACTACCTGTATTAGAATAAAGACAACCTGTGGCAATGCAAACTGCATTAGAGGGAGGGGGATCTCAGGGTGAAATGTAGAAAAGGGGGCATCTATGACAAGAATTAAAAGGACCACAGACACCAGATCTTATTTGAATGATATTTGCAGGTCCGTAGCTGACCATTTGTTTGGCCTACTTGTAGGATGTTCGTGTTGTCCTCCCATACCGACGAGAGTGCTGTGTTTCCTCATGCAGATCGTCTATTTTTGCAATTTGTGAGGACACACACACATGACCACTTGTTTTTACACGCCGTAAACGTGGAAAATATTGTTATTTTGAGAGTCGGCATGGCACATTTTGTTGCCCCCCTTGGCGTGTTGCCCTACTTGCGGTGCATATTAAGCATATACTGTACATAACAGCGGCACTGGATGTTTGGGAGACTGTCCATTTTGTTTTTTTAATGTCCATGGTGTCATTGCCACTGAGCTCACTTAGTTCCTGGACTACATGTTGTCACAGTAAGATAACTCTCCCCTTATCCACAAGGAGAAGCAGTGCACCAAAGCACTATGGGAATTATTTTATGCAGAAGGATAATCTTCCTGCTTTCTTTGTCACACACCATGGTGGACAATGCACGTCAGGGGCGTCCAAAAACAAAACAAGCAAACAAACAAAAACATTAACCACATGAAATTGCCAGAAAAGTCTTCCAAGTAGGCTATTATTAAAATAAGATCTGTTGCAAAGAGGTTGATGTATCCCTTGGCTTTAGCATGAACCTGTTGGTGGGTGACAGACACCCAAGGCATTGTTCCGATCTTCACACTTCAGTGGAGGTTGGAGGGGAGAATCTTCCTACTATTCTGTTTCCCTCAGAGGTTCTGTGTGTGTGTGTTGATGTAAAGAGCCTGTATGTTGAAGTAATAAGCCCCATACAGCCCTATGGGCACTCTGACACTATGTGATCTCTTTTGTACCTCAACAGCTGACACATTGTGACTCAATCAGATGATGGATGCACAACATTCTACAACTACTGTCTGGGACGGGTTCAGGCGAGGTTCGATTTGCAAGAAAGAAAATACCTTTGATACCTTTGTTTGACAATGCTGCAGCTGCTCCTCTGATTAGAGCCTTCTCATTGGTCCCACACCCACATACTGGTTAATACTCAGTGACTTAGTGACTGACTTTTGAAGTGGTGCCAACCACTTCCGCTGAGAGCAAAATATGTAAATGCATCTTTATCTTTGCTTATTACGTAGCAGATTGAGTGAATACGCTGTTAAACTCTGTTTTTATAGATTGTAATATTAGTATGATCACCATCCTCATAGCTTGTTTTTATGAAGTGTATTAGTATCAGCATCATCACCGTTACAATGTTGATTTATACTATATTATTTTCATCATAGGCCTACAGTTCAACATGAAAGGGTGTTGAATATAGCCGGTCTGCAAGCTTGGGTATTTCTGAAGAGATGATGAAGGGTTTAATGCTATGCTGTGTAATTTTATGTACACAGCATATAAGCTGCACCGTATGACAATCCTCATAATTTCCCTTTAGCCCCCCCAAAAGCCCTAACCCTATATTTGGATGATTTTATCATCTAGGACATGATGTGAATATGCACAACACACCGGTAGTTGGTACTGCTGTGAGCCTGTGGTTTCAGGCACAGGGTTCGAATCCCTGCGGTGTGAGCTTAATGTTTCACATTTTGTCCTATATGTTTACATATAATTTCAGTTAGCAATCAAGGTATTTACTTGTAATACCTGAATGCACTTTTAATTACACTTCATCAAGCATGGGAGGGCTTTCATTATCAGTTAACATTTCTGTATTTTGAATGTATAGTTAGTTTGCTGCATGTCTCCCATCTTCACCTGTGTCTTTAAATGAATGTAGAAAAACCTGAATCAAATATTTTCCAAAAGGCAAACTCCTGGTCAAATTGACACAAAGTGTGACAATATGGGCCTACAGTGCCAGTTGTAGTTGAGGTAATTTTGGATACTTTCCTCCTTGAAAAACAAAAAGAAAAATCCTTGAGGGTAACGAAAAAGGCATGCTATAGTATAGTATGTAGTTTTCCACAATTTCGACATTTTTCAAAAATCCACAGAAAAGGATGAAAAACATCCTATGTTGTCCAAAACCGTGTACAATAGTTTGTCAAAAACGACGAATAACAAAATACTATACTGTTGCCAGGTGTCATCATTTTTTGAAAATAGTCTAAAACGACAAAAAAGACTATATTTTCTATGTCGTTTTTTCTCGATTTCGACATTTTTCCAAAACCCTCAAAAATGCTTAAAATGATGAAAAACGGCATGCTATAGTATGTTGTCCAAGAACGTGTAGTATAGCCCGTCGTTTTTTTTCCAAGTTTCGTCATTTTTCGAAAAACGTCAGTAACGATGAAAAACGACATACTATACTATGTCATTTTTTCTCAATTTTGCCATTTTTCAAAAATCCTCAAAACTATGAAAAACGGCATGCTGTGCCAGACCGTGTACTATAGCCTGTCATTTTTTCCAGGTTTCGTCATTTTTTTGAAAATCGTCGAAAATGAGGAAAACCGTCATACTAAGTTGAGTTTTTTTGTGAATTTTTACATTTTTTGAAAATCTTCATGAATCCTGAAAACAATGAAAACGTTTTTTATCAGGTGAACGATGAAAATATACTATACTGTCATTTTTTTTTTTCAAAGCATTCCATTTTTCAACATTCAACGCAAAAACGCAAGGCTATAGCCTTATGGTCTTGCAGAGCATTCCATTTTTCATCGTTTTGAGGATTTTTGAGGATTTTCGAAAAATGTCGAAATTTAAAAAAAAAATGCAAGGCTATAGCTTTATGTTTTTTCATCGTTTTGAGGATTTTTGAAAAATGACAAAAATGACGAAATCTGGCAAAAACGCAAGGATATAACCTTACAGTCTTGCACAGCATGCCGTTTTTCATCGTTTTGAGGATTTTTGTGGATTTTCGAAAAATGTCGAAATTTAAAAGAAAATGCAAGGCGTAAGGCTATAGCCTTATGGTCTTGCACAGTATGCTGTAGCCTTACGTTTTTTCATCGTTTTGAGGATTTTCGAAAAATGACAAAAAATTACGAAAACTGGCAAAAACGCAAGGCTATAGCCTTACGGTCTCGCACAGCATGCTGTTTTTCATCGTTTTAAGGATTTTTGAGGATTTTTGAAAAATGTCGAAATTTCGAAAAAAACGCAAGGCTATAGCCTTACGCTTTTTCATCATTTTGACGATTTTCGAAAAATGACAAAAATGACGAAAACTGGCTAAAATGCAGTCTCTAAATTAAAAAAAAACGCATGGTTTTGAGTATTTTCGAAAAATGACAAAAATGACGAAACCTGGCAAAAACGCAAGGCTATAGCCTTACGATCTTGAACAGCATGCTGTTTTTCATCATTTTGAAGATTTTCGAAAAATGACGAAATCTGGCAAAAGCGCAAGGGTATAGCATCACAGCATGCCTTTCTTTCTCAGCATGCCGTTTTTCACCGTTTTGAGCATTTTTGAGCATTTTCGAAAAAATGTCGAAATTTCGAGAAAAAAACACAAGGCTATAGCCTTACGTTTTTCATCGTGAAGATTTTCAAAAAATGACGAAATCTGGAGAAAAGCGCAAGGGTAAAGCATTACAGTCTTGCTCATCATGCCGTTTTTCACCGTTTTGAGCATTTTTGAGCATTTTCGAAAAAATGTCGAAATTTCGAGAAAAAAACGCAAGGCTATGGCCTTACGTTTTTTCATCATTTTGAAGATTTTCGAAAAATGACGAAATCTGGCAAAAGCGCAAGGGTATAGCATTACAGTCTTGCTCAGCATGCCGTTTTTCACCGTTTTGAGCATTTTTGAGCATTTTCGAAAAAATGCCGGAATTTCGAGAAAAAAAATGCAAGGCTATAGCCTTACGTTTTTTCATCATTTTGAAGATTTTCGAAAAATGACGAAATCTGGCAAAAGCGCAAGGGTATAGCATTACAGTCTTGCTCAGCATGCCGTTTTTCACAGTTTTGAGCATTTTTGAGCATTTTCGAAAAAATGTCGAAATTTCGAGAAAAAAAACCCAGGCTATAGCCCTACGTTTTTTCATCATTTTGAAGATTTTCGAAAAATGACGAAATCTGGCAAAAGCGCAAGGGTATAGCATTACAGTCTTGCTCAGCATGCCGTTTTTCACCGTTTTGAGCATTTTTGAGCATTTTCGAAAAAATGCCGGAATTTCGAGAAAAAAAATGCAAGGCTATAGCCTTACGTTTTTTCATCATTTTGAAGATTTTCGAAAAATGACGAAATCTGGCAAAACGCAAGGGTATAGCATTACAGTCTTGCTCAGCATGCCGTTTTTCACCGTTTTGAGCATTTTTGAGCATTTTCGAAAAAATGTTGAAATTTCGAGAAAAAAACACAAGGCTATAGCCTTACGTTTTTTCCTCATTTTGAAGATTTTCAAAAAATGACGAAATCTGGCAAAAGCGCAAGGGTATAGCATTACAGTCTTTCTCAGCATGCCGTTTTTCACCGTTTTGAGCATTTTTGAGCATTTTCGAAAAAATGACGAAATTTCGAGAAAAAAACGCAGGGCTAGCCTTACATTTTTTAATCGTGAAGATTTTCAAAAAATGACGAAATCTGGAAAAAAGTGCAAGGGTAAAGCATTACAGTCTTGCTCAGCATGCCGTTTTTCACCGTTTTGAGCATTTTCGAAAAAATGTTGAAATTTCGAGAAAAAAAACACAAGGCTATAGCCTTACGTTTTTTCCTCATTTTGAAGATTTTCGAAAAATGACGAAATCTGGCAAAAGCGCAAGGGTATAGCATTACAGTCTTGCTCAGCATGCCGTTTTTCACCGTTTTGAGCATTTTTGAGCATTTTCGAAAAAATGCTGAAATTTCGAGAAAAAAAAACGCAAGGCTATAGCCTTACGTTTTTTCATCATTTTGAAGATTTTCGAAAAATGACGAAATCTGGCAAAACGCAAGGGTATAGCATTACAGTCTTGCTCAGCATGCCGTTTTTCACCGTTTTGAGCATTTTTGAGCATTTTCGAAAAAATGTCGAAATTAAAAAAAAAAAAAAAAGCAAGGCTATAGCCTTACGTTTTTTCATCATTTTAAAGATTTTCAAAAAAGTGACGAAATCTGGCAAAAGCACAAGGATATAGCATCACAGTCTTTCTCAGCATGCCGTTTTTCACCGTTTTGAGCATTTTTGAGCATTTTCGAAAAAATGACGAAATTTCGAGAAAAAAACACAAGGCTATAGCCTTACATTTTTTCATCGTGAAGATTTTCAAAAAATGACGAAATCTGGAAAAAGTGCAAGGGTAAAGCATTACAGTCTTGCTCAGCATGCTGTTTTTCACCGTTTTGAGCATTTTTGAGCATTTTCGAAAAAATGTCGAATTTTCGAGAAAAAAAAACGCAAGGCTATAGCCTTACGTTTTTTCATCATTTTGAAGATTTTCGAAAAATGACGAAATCTGGCAAAAGCGCAAGGGTATAGCATTACAGTCTTGCTCAGCATAGCGTTTTTCACCGTTTTGAGCATTTTTGAGCATTTTCGAAAAAATGCTGAAATTTCGAGAAAAAAAACGCAAGGCTATAGCCTTACGTTTTTTCATCATTTTGAAGATTTTCGAAAAATGACGAAATCTGGCAAAACGCAAGGGTATAGCATTACAGTCTTGCTCAGCATGCCGTTTTTCACCGTTTTGAGCATTTTTGAGCATTTCCGAAAAAATGTCGAAATTTCGAGAAAAAAAACGCAAGGCTATAGCCTTACGTTTTTTCCTCATTTTGAAGATTTTCAAAAAATGACGAAATCTGGCAAAAGCGCAAGGATATAGCATCACAGTCTTTCTCAGCATGCCGTTTTTCACCGTTTTGAGCATTTTTGAGCATTTTCGAAAAAATGACGAAATTTCGAGAAAAAAAACGCAAGGCTATAGCCTTACATTTTTTCATCGTGAAGATTTTCAAAAAATGACGAAATCTGGAAAAAAGTGCAAGGGTAAAGCATTACCGTCTTGCTCAGCATGCTGTTTTTCACCGTTTTGAGCATTTTTGAGCATTTTCGAAAAAATGTTGAAATTTCGAGAAAAAAAAACACAAGGCTATAGCCTTACGTTTTTTCCTCATTTTGAAGATTTTCAAAAAATGACGAAATCTGGCAAAAGCGCAAGGGTATAGCATTACAGTCTTGCTCAGCATGCCGTTTTTCACCGTTTTGAGCATTTTTGAGCATTTTCGAAAAAATGCTGAAATTTCGAGAAAAAAAACGCAAGGCTATAGCCTTACGTTTTTTCATCATTTTGAAGATTTTCGAAAAATGACGAAATCTGGCAAAACGCAAGGGTATAGCATTACAGTCTTGCTCAGCATGCCGTTTTTCACCGTTTTGAGCATTTTTGAGCATTTCTGAAAAAATGTCGAAATTTCGAGAAAAAAAACGCAAGGCTATAGCCTTACGTTTTTTCCTCATTTTGAAGATTTTCAAAAAATGACGAAATCTGGCAAAAGCGCAAGGATATAGCATCACAGTCTTTCTCAGCATGCCGTTTTTCACCGTTTTGAGCATTTTTGAGCATTTTCGAAAAAATGACGAAATTTCGAGAAAAAAACACAAGGCTATAGCCTTACATTTTTTCATCGTGAAGATTTTCAAAAAATGACGAAATCTGGAAAAAAGTGCAAGGGTAAAGCATTACAGTCTTGCTCAGCATGCTGTTTTTCACCGTTTTGAGCATTTTTGAGCATTTTCGAAAAAATGTCGAATTTTCGAGAAAAAAAAAACGCAAGGCTATAGCCTTACGTTTTTTCATCATTTTGAAGATTTTCGAAAAATGACGAAATCTGGCAAAACGCAAGGGTTTAGCATTACAGTCTTGCTCAGCATGCCGTTTTTCACCGTTTTGAGCATTTTTGAGCATTTCCGAAAAAATGTCGAAATTTCGAGAAAAAAAACGCAAGGCTATAGCCTTACGTTTTTTCCTCATTTTGAAGATTTTCAAAAAATGACGAAATCTGGCAAAAGCGCAAGGATATAGCATCACAGTCTTTCTCAGCATGCCGTTTTTCACCGTTTTGAGCATTTTTGAGCATTTTCGAAAAAATGACGAAATTTAAAGAAAAAAACGCAAGGCGATAGCCTTACATTTTTTCATCGTGAAGATTTTCAAAAAATGACGAAATCTGGAAAAAAGTGCAAGGGTAAAGCATTACAGTCTTGCTCAGCATGCTGTTTTTCACCGTTTTAGCATTTTTGAGCATTTTCGAAAAAATGTTGAAATTTCGAGAAAAAAAACGCAAGGCTATAGCCTTACGTTTTTTCCTCATTTTGAAGATTTTCAAAAAATGACGAAATCTGGCAAAAGCGCAAGGGTATAGCATTACAGTCTTGCTCAGCATGCCGTTTTTCACCGTTTTGAGCATTTTTGAGCATTTTCGAAAAAATGCTGAAATTTCGAGGAAAAAAACGCAAGGCTATAGCCTTACGTTTTTTCCTCATTTTGAAGATTTTCAAAAAATGACGAAATCTGGCAAAAGCGCAAGGATATAGCATCACAGTCTTTCTCAGCATGCCGTTTTTCACCGTTTTGAGCATTTTTGAGCATTTTCGAAAAAATGACGAAATTTAAAGAAAAAAACGCAAGGCTATAGCCTTACATTTTTTCATCGTGAAGATTTTCAAAAAATGACGAAATCTGGAAAAAAGTGCAAGGGTAAAGCATTACAGTCTTGCTCAGCATGCTGTTTTTCACCGTTTTGAGCATTTTTGAGCATTTTCGAAAAAATGTTGAAATTTCGAGAAAAAAAACACAAGGCTATAGCCTTACGTTTTTTCCTCATTTTGAAGATTTTCAAAAAATGACGAAATCTGGCAAAAGCGCAAGGGTATAGCATTACAGTCTTGCTCAGCATGCCGTTTTTCACCGTTTTGAGCATTTTTGAGCATTTTCGAAAAAATGCTGAAATTTCGAGAAAAAAAACGCAAGGCTATAGCCTTACGTTTTTTCCTCATTTTGAAGATTTTCAAAAAATGACGAAATCTGGCAAAAGCGCAAGGATATAGCATCACAGTCTTTCTCAGCATGCCGTTTTTCACCGTTTTGAGCATTTTTGAGCATTTTCGAAAAAATGACGAAATTTCGAGAAAAAAACACAAGGCTATAGCCTTACATTTTTTCATCGTGAAGATTTTCAAAAAATGACGAAATCTGGAAAAAAGTGCAAGGGTAAAGCATTACAGTCTTGCTCGGCATGCTGTTTTTCACCGTTTTGAGCATTTTTTGAGCATTTTCAAAAAATGTCGAATTTTCGAGAAAAAAAAACGCAAGGCTATAGCCTTACGTTTTTTCATCATTTTGAAGATTTTCGAAAAATGACGAAATCTGGCAAAACGCAAGGGTTAGCATTACAGTCTTGCTCAGCATGCCGTTTTTCACCGTTTTGAGCATTTTTGAGCATTTTCGAAAAAATGTTGAAATTTCGAGAGAAAAAACACAAGGCTATAGCCTTACGTTTTTTCCTCATTTTGAAGATTTTCAAAAAATGACGAAATCTGGCAAAAGCGCAAGGGTATAGCATTACAGTCTTGCTCAGCATGCCGTTTTTCACCGTTTTGAGCATTTTTGAGCATTTTCGAAAAAATGTCGAAATTTCGAGAAAAAAAACGCAAGGCTATAGCCTTACGTTTTTTCCTCATTTTGAAGATTTTCGAAAAATGACGAAATCTGGCAAAAGCAAGGGTATAGCATTACAGTCTTGCTCAGCATGCCGTTTTTCACCGTTTTGAGCATTTTTGAGCATTTTCGAAAAAATGTCGAAATTTCAGAAAAAAAACGCAAGGCTATAGCCTTACGTTTTTTCATCATTTTGAAGATTTTCGAAAAATGACGAAATCTGGCAAAAGCGCAAGGATATAGCATCACAGTCTTTCTCAGCATGCCGTTTTTCACCGTTTTGAGCATTTTTGAGCATTTTCGAAAAAATGTCGAAATTTCGAGAAAAAAAACGCAAGGCTATAGCCTTACGTTTTTTCCTGATTTTGAAGATTTTCAAAAAATGACGAAATCTGGCAAAAGCGCAAGGGTATAGCATTACAGTCTTGCTCAGCATGCCGTTTTTCACCGTTTTGAGCATTTTTGAGCATTTTTGAAAAAATGTTGAAATTTCGAGAAAAAAACGCAAGGCTATAGCCTTACGTTTTTTCATCATTTTGAAGATTTTCGGAAAATGACGAAATCTGGCAAAAGCGCAAGGGTATAGCAGTCTTGCTCAGCATGCCGTTTTTCACCGTTTTGAGCATTTTTGAGCATTTTCGAAAAAATGTCGAAATTTCGAGAAAAAAAACGCAAGGCTATAGCCTTACGTTTTTTCCTCATTTTGAAGATTTTCAAAAAATGACGAAATCTGGCAAAAGCGCAAGGGTATAGCATTACAGTCTTGCTCAGCATGCCGTTTTTCACCGTTTTGAGCATTTTGAGCATTTTCGAAAAAATGCTGAAATTTCGAGAAAAAAAACGCAAGGCTATAGCCTTACGTTTTTTCCTCATTTTGAAGATTTTCAAAAAATGACGAAATCTGGCAAAACGCAAGGGTATAGCATTACAGTCTTGCTCAGCATGCCGTTTTTCACCGTTTTGAGCATTTTTGAGCATTTTCGAAAAAATGTTGAAATTTCGAGAAAAAAAAAAACGCAAGGCTATAGCCTTACGTTTTTTCATCATCATTTTGAAGATTTTCGAAAATGACGAAATCTGGCAAAACGCAAGGGTATAGCATTACAGTCTTGCTCAGCATGCCGTTTTTCACCGTTTTGAGCATTTTTGAGCATTTTCGAAAAAATGTCGAAATTTCGAGAAAAAAAACGCAAGGCTATAGCCTTACGTTTTTTCATCATTTTGAAGATTTTCGAAAAATGACGAAATCTGGCAAAAGCGCAAGGGTATAGCATTACAGTCTTGCTCAGCATGCCGTTTTTCACCGTTTTGAGCATTTTTGAGCATTTTCGAAATATGTCGAAATTTCGAGAAAAAAAACGCAAGGCTATAGCCTTACGTTTTTTTTTCGAAAAAATGACGAAATTTCGAGAAAAAAAACACAAGGCATAGCCTTACATTTTTTCAATCGTGAAGATTTTCAAAAAATGACGAAATCTGGAAAAAAGTGCAAGGGTAAAGCATTACAGTCTTGCTCAGCATGCTGTTTTTCACCGTTTTGAGCATTTTTGAGCATTTTCGAAAAAATGTCGAATTTTCGAGAAAAAAAAACGCAAGGCTATAGCCTTACGTTTTTTCATCATTTTGAAGATTTTCGAAAAATGACGAAATCTGGCAAAACGCAAGGGTTTAGCATTACAGTCTTGCTCAGCATGCCGTTTTTCACCGTTTTGAGCATTTTTGAGCATTTTCGAAAAAATGTTGAAATTTCGAGAAAAAAAACACAAGGCTATAGCCTTACGTTTTTTCATCATTTTGAAGATTTTCAAAAAATGACGAAATCTGGCAAAAGCGCAAGGGTATAGCATTACAGTCTTGCTCAGCATGCCGTTTTTCACCGTTTTGAGCATTTTTGAGCATTTTCGAAAAAATGTCGAAATTTCGAGAAAAAAAACGCAAGGCTATAGCCTTACGTTTTTTCATCATTTTGAAGATTTTCAAAAAATGACGAAATCTGGCAAAACGCAAGGGTATAGCATTACAGTCTTGCTCAGCATGCCGTTTTTCACCGTTTTGAGCATTTTTGAGCATTTTCGAAAAAATGTCGAAATTTCGAGAAAAAAACGCAAGGCTATAGCCTTACGTTTTTTCATCATTTTGAAGATTTTCGAAAAATGACGAAATCTGGCAAAAGCGCAAGGATATAGCATCACAGTCTTTCTCATTATGCCGTTTTTCACCGTTTTGAGCATTTTTGAGCATTTTCGAAAAAATGTCGAAATTTCGAGAAAAAAAAACGCAAGGCTATAGCCTTACGTTTTTTCCATCATTTTGAAGATTTTCAAAAAATGACGAAATCTGGCAAAAGCGCAAGGGTATAGCATTACAGTCTTGCTCAGCATGCCGTTTTTCACCGTTTTGAGCATTTTTGAGCATTTTCGAAAAATGTTGAAATTTCAAGAAAAAAACGCAAGGCTATAGCCTTACGTTTTTTCATCATTTTGAAGATTTTCGGAAAATGACGAAATCTGGCAAAAGCGCAAGGGTATAGCAGTCTTGCTCAGCATGCCGTTTTTCACCGTTTTGAGCATTTTTGAGCATTTTCGAAAAAATGTCGAAATTTCGAGAAAAAAAAGCAAGGCTATAGCCTTACGTTTTTTCATCATTTTGAAGATTTTCGAAAAATGACGAAATCTGGCAAAACGCAAGGGTATAGCATTACAGTCTTGCTCAGCATGCCGTTTTTCACCGTTTTGAGCATTTTTGAGCATTTTCGAAAAAATGTTGAAATTTCGAGAAAAAAAACGCAAGGCTATAGCCTTACGTTTTTTCATCATTTTGAAGATTTTCGAAAAATGACGAAATCTGGCAAAACGCAAGGGTTTAGCATTACAGTCTTGCTCAGCATGCCGTTTTTCACCGTTTTGAGCATTTTTGAGCATTTTCGAAAAAATGTTGAAATTTCGAGAAAAAAAAACACAAGGCTATAGCCTTACGTTTTTCATCATTTTGAAGATTTTCGAAAAATGACGAAATCTGGCAAAACGCAAGGGTATAGCATTACAGTCTTGCTCAGCATGCCGTTTTTCACCGTTTTGAGCATTTTTGAGCATTTTCGAAAAAATGTCGAAATTTCGAGAAAAAAAACGCAAGGCTATAGCCTTACGTTTTTTCATCATTTTGAAGATTTTCGAAAAATGACGAAATCTGGCAAAACGCAAGGGTATAGCATTACAGTCTTGCTCAGCATGCCGTTTTTCACCGTTTTGAGCATTTTTGAGCATTTCCGAAAAAATGTCGAAATTTCGAGAAAAAAAACGCAAGGCTATAGCCTTACGTTTTTTCCTCATTTTGAAGATTTTCAAAAAATGACGAAATCTGGCAAAAGCGCAAGGATATAGCATCACAGTCTTTCTCAGCATGCCGTTTTTCACCGTTTTGAGCATTTTTGAGCATTTTCGAAAAAATGACGAAATTTCGAGAAAAAAAACGCAAGGCTATAGCCTTACATTTTTTCATTTTGAAGATTTTCAAAAAATGACGAAATCTGTAAAAAGTGCAAGGGTAAAGCATTACAGTCTTGCTCAGCATGCCGTTTTTCACCGTTTTGAGCATTTTTTGAGCATTTTCGAAAAATGTCGAATTTTCGAGAAAAAAAAACGCAAGGCTATAGCCTTACGTTTTTTCATCATTTTGAAGATTTTCGAAAAATGACGAAATCTGGCAAAACGCAAGGGTTTAGCATTACAGTCTTGCTCAGCATGCCGTTTTTCACCGTTTGAGCATTTTGAGCATTTTCGAAAAAATGTTGAAATTTCGAGAAAAAAACACAAGGCTATAGCCTTACGTTTTTTCATCATTTTGAAGATTTTCAAAAAATGACGAAATCTGGCAAAAGCGCAAGGGTATAGCATTACAGTCTTGCCCAGCATGCCGTTTTTCACCGTTTTGAGCATTTTTGAGCATTTTCGAAAAAATGCTGAATTTCGAGAAAAAAAAACGCAAGGCTATAGCCTTACGTTTTTTCATCATTTTGAAGATTTTCGAAAAATGACGAAATCTGGCAAAACGCAAGGGTATAGCATTACAGTCTTGCTCAGCATGCCGTTTTTCACCGTTTTGAGCATTTTTGAGCATTTTCGAAAAAATGTCGAAATTTCGAGAAAAAAAACGCAAGGCTATAGCCTTACGTTTTTTCCTCATTTTGAAGATTTTCAAAAAATGACGAAATCTGGCAAAAGCGCAAGGGTATAGCAGTCTTGCTCAGCATGCCGTTTTTCACCGTTTTGAGCATTTTTGAGCATTTTCGAAAAAATGTCGAAATTTCGAGAAAAAAAACGCAAGGCTATAGCCTTACGTTTTTCCTCATTTTGAAGATTTTCGAAAAATGACGAAATCTGGCAAAAGCGCAAGGGTATAGCATTACAGTCTTGCTCAGCATGCCGTTTTTCACCGTTTTGAGCATTTTTGAGCATTTTCGAAAAAATGTCGAAATTTCGAGAAAAAAAACGCAAGGCTATAGCCTTACGTTTTTTTCATCATTTTGAAGATTTTCGAAAATGACGAAATCTGGCAAAAGCGCAAGGATATAGCATCACAGTCTTTCTCAGCATGCCGTTTTTCACCGTTTTGAGCATTTTTGAGCATTTTCGAAAAAATGTCGAAATTTCGAGAAAAAAAACGCAAGGCTATAGCCTTACGTTTTTTCTGATTTTGAAGATTTTCAAAAAATGACGAAATCTGGCAAAAGCGCAAGGGTATAGCATTACAGTCTTGCTCAGCATGCCGTTTTTCACCGTTTTGAGCATTTTTGAGCATTTTCGAAAAAATGTCGAAATTTCGGGAAAAAAACGCAAGGCTATAGCCTTACGTTTTTCACATCATTTTGAAGATTTTCGAAAAATGACGAAATCTGGCAAAACGCAAGGGTATAGCATTACAGTCTTGCTCAGCATGCCGTTTTTCACCGTTTTGAGCATTTTTGAGCATTTTCGAAAAAATGTTGAAATTTCGAGAAAAAAAACGCAAGGCTATAGCCTTACGTTTTTTCCTCATTTTGAAGATTTTAAAAAATGACGAAATCTGGCAAAAGCGCAAGGGTATAGCATTACAGTCTTGCTCAGCATGCCGTTTTTCACCGTTTTGAGCATTTTTGAGCATTTTCGAAAAAATGTCGAAATTTCGAGAAAAAAAACGCAAGGCTATAGCCTTACGTTTTTTCCTCATTTTGAAGATTTTCAAAAAATGACGAAATCTGGCAAAAGCGCAAGGGTATAGCATTACAGTCTTGCTCAGCATGCCGTTTTTCACCGTTTTGAGCATTTTTGAGCATTTTCGAAAAAATGTTGAAATTTCGAGAAAAAAAAAAAAACAAGGCTATAGCCTTACGTTTTTTCATCATTTGAAGATTTTCAAAAAATGACGAAATCTGGCAAAAGCGCAAGGGTATAGCATTACAGTCTTGCTCAGCATGCCGTTTTTCACCGTTTTGAGCATTTTGAGCATTTTCGAAAAATGCTGAAATTTCGAGAAAAAAAACGCAAGGCTATAGCCTTACGTTTTTTTCATCATTTTGAAGATTTTCGAAAAATGACGAAATCTGGCAAAACGCAAGGGTATAGCATTACAGTCTTGCTCAGCATGCCGTTTTTCACCGTTTTGAGCATTTTTGAGCATTTCCGAAAAAATGTCGAAATTTCGAGAAAAAAAACGCAAGGCTATAGCCTTACGTTTTTTCCTCATTTTGAAGATTTTCAAAAAATGACGAAATCTGGCAAAAGCGCAAGGGTATAGCAGTCTTGCTCAGCATGCCGTTTTTCACCGTTTTGAGCATTTTTGAGCATTTTCGAAAAAATGTCGAAATTTCGAGAAAAAAAAACGCAAGGCTATAGCCTTACGTTTT
>CM076978.1:36436321-36532555 GCA_039105355.1 Benthosema pterotum | reverse complement strand
TTTCAAAAATGCTCAAAATGCTCAAAATGATGAAAAGGAGCATGCTGTACAAGACCGTAGGCTATAGCCTTGCGTTTTTGCCAGATTTCGTCATTTTTTTGAAAATCTTTAAATCATGAAAAACGGTAAGGATATAGCCTTACGTTTTTTCAAAATTTCGACATTTTTCGAAAATGCTCAAAAATGCTCAAAATGATGAAAAACAGCATGCTGTTGAAGACCGTAAGGCTATAGCCTTGCGTTTTTGCCAGATTTCGTCATTTTTTGAAAATACTCAAAATCATGAAAAACGGTAAGGCTATAGCCTTACGTTTTTTCAAAATTCGACATTTTCAAAAATGCTCAAAAATGCTCAACTGATGAAAAACAATGCTGTTGAAGACCGTAAGGCTTTAGCCTTGCGTTTTTGCCAGATTTCGTCATTTTTTGAAAATCCTCAAAATCATGAAAAACGGTAAGGCTATAGCCTTACGTTTTTTTCAAATTTCGACATTTTTCAAAAATGCTCAAAAATGCTCAAAATGATGAAAAAGAGCATGCTGTACAAGACCGTAAGGCTATAGCCTTGCGTTTTTGCCAGATTTCGTCATTTTTTGAAAATCCTCAAAATCATGAAAAACGGTAAGGCTATAGCCTTACGTTTTTTCAAAATTTCGACATTTTTCAAAAATGCTCAAAAATGCTCAAAATGATGAAAAAGAGCATGCTGTACAGGACCGTAAGGCTATAGCCTTGCGTTTTTGCCAGATTTCGTCATTTTTTGAAAATCTTCAAAATCATGAAAAACGGTAAGGCTATAGCCTTACGTTTTTTCAAAATTTCGACATTTTTCGAAAATGCTCAAAAACGCTCGCAATGATGAAAAACAGCATGATGTGCAAGACCGTAAGGCTATAGCCTTGCGTTTTTGCCAGATTTCGTCATTTTTTGAAAATCCTCAAAATCATGAAAAACGGTAAGGCTATAGCCTTACGTTTTTTTCAAAATTTCGATATTTTTCAAAAATGCTCAAAAATGCTCAAAATGATGAAAAAGAGCATGCTGTACAAGACCGTAAGGCTATAGCCTTGCGTTTTTGCCAGATTTCGTCATTTTTTGAAAATCCTCAAAATCATGAAAAACGGTAAGGCTATAGCCTTACGTTTTTTCAAAATTTCGACATTTTTCAAAAATGCTCAAAAATGCTCAAAATGATGAAAAGAGCATGCTGTACAAGACCGTAAGGCTATAGCCTTGCGTTTTTGCCAGATTTCGTCATTTTTTTGAAAATACTCAAAATCATGAAAAACGGTAAGGCTATAGCCTTACGTTTTTTTCAAAATTTCGACATTTTTCAAAAATGCTCAAAAATGCTCAAAATGATGAAAAAGAGCATGCTGTACAAGACCGTAAGGCTATAGCCTTGCGTTTTTGCCAGATTTCGTCATTTTTTGAAAATCCTCAAAATCATGAAAAACGGTAAGGCTATAGCCTTACGTTTTTTCAAAATTTCGACATTTTTCAAAAATGCTCAAAAATGCTCAAAATGATGAAAAGAGCATGCTGTACAAGACCGTAAGGCTATAGCCTTGCGTTTTTGCCAGATTTCGTCATTTTTTGAAAATACTCAAAATCATGAAAAACGGTAAGGCTATAGCCTTACGTTTTTTCAAAATTTCGACATTTTTCAAAAATGCTCAAAATGATGAAAAAGAGCATGCTGTACAAGACCGTAAGGCTATAGCCTTGCGTTTTTGCCAGATTTCGTCATTTTTTGAAAATCCTCAAAATCATGAAAAACGGTAAGGCTATAGCCTTACGTTTTTTCAAAATTTCGACATTTTTCAAAAATGCTCAAAAATGCTCAAAATGATGAAAAGAGCATGCTGTACAAGACCGTAAGGCTATAGCCTTGCGTTTTTGCCAGATTTCGTCATTTTTTTGAAAATACTCAAAATCATGAAAAACGGTAAGGCTATAGCCTTACGTTTTTTCAAAATTTCGACATTTTTCAAAAATGCTCAAAAATGCTCAAAATGATGAAAAAGAGCATGCTGTACAAGACCGTAAGGCTATAGCCTTGCGTTTTTGCAAGATTTCGTCATTTTTGAAAATCCTCAAAATCATGAAAAACGGTAAGGCTATAGCCTTACGTTTTTTTCAAAATTTCGACATTTTTTGAAATATCTTCAAAATCATGAAAAACGGTAAGGCTATAGCCTTACGTTTTTTCAAAATTTCGACATTTTTCAAAAATGCTCAAAAATGCTCAAAATGATGAAAAACAGCATGCTGTTGAAGACCGTAAGGCTATAGCCTTGCGTTTTTGCCAGATTTCGTCATTTTTTGAAAATCCTCAAAATCATGAAAAACGGTAAGGCTATAGCCTTACGTTTTTTTCAAAATTTCGACATTTTCAAAATGCTCAAAAATGCTCAAAATGATGAAAAGGAGCATGCTGTACAAGACCGTAAGCTATAGCCTTGCGTTTTTGCCAGATTTCGTCATTTTTTTGAAATCTTTAAAATCAGAAAAACGGTAAGGATATAGCCTTACGCTTTTTTCAAAATTTCGACTTTTTCAAAAATGCTCAAAATGTTCAAAATGATGAAAAAGAGCATGCTGTACAAGACCGTAAGGCTATAGCCTTGCGTTTTTGCCAGAATTTCGTCATTTTTTGAAAATCCTCAAAATCATGAAAAACGTTAGGCTATAGCCTTACGTTTTTTTCAAAATTTTGACATTTTTCAAAAATGCTCAAAAATGCTCAAAATGATGAAAAAGAGCATGCTGTACAAGACCGTAAAGTCTATAGCCTTGCGTTTTTGCCAGATTTCGTCATTTTTTAAAATCCTCAAAATCATGAAAAACGTAAGGCTATAGCCTTACGTTTTTTCAAAATTTCGACATTTTTCAAAAATGCTCAAAAATGCTCAAAATGATGAAAAAAAGCATGCTGAGCAAGACCGTAAGGCTATATATAGCCTTGCGTTTTTGTCAGTTTTTGTCATTTTTTGAAAATCCTCAAAATCATGAAAAACGGTAAGGCTATAGCCTTACGTTTTTTTCAAAATTTCGACATTTTTCAAAAATGCTCAAAAATGCTCAAAATGATGAAAAACAGCATGCTGTTGAAGACCGTAAGGCTATAGCCTTGCGTTTTTGCCAGATTTCGTCATTTTTTGAAAATACTCAAAATCATGAAAAACGGTAAGGCTATAGCCTTACGTTTTTTCAAAATTTCGACATTTTTCAAAAATGCTCAAAAATGCTCAAAATGATGAAAAAGAGCATGCTGTACAAGACCGTAAGGCTATAGCCTTGCGTTTTTGCCAGATTTCGTCATTTTTTGAAAATCTTCAAAATCATGAAAAACGGTAAGGCTATAGCCTTACGTTTTTTCAAAATTTCGACATTTTTCGAAAATGCTCAAAAATGCTCAAAATGATGAAAAACAGCATGCTGTTGAAGACCGTAAGGCTATAGCCTTGCGTTTTTGCCAGATTTCGTCATTTTTTGAAAATACTCAAAATCATGAAAAACGGTAAGGCTATAGCCTTACGTTTTTTCAAAATTTCGACATTTTTCAAAAATGCTCAAAAATGCTCAAAATGATGAAAAACAGCATGCTGTTGAAGACCGTAAGGCTATAGCCTTGCGTTTTTGCCAGATTTCGTCATTTTTTGAAAATCCTCAAAATCATGAAAAACGGTAAGGCTATAGCCTTACGTTTTTTCAAAATTTCGACATTTTTCAAAAATGCTCAAAAATGCTCAAAATGATGAAAAAGAGCATGCTGTACAAGACCGTAAGGCTATAGCCTTGCGTTTTTGCCAGATTTCGTCATTTTTTGAAAATCCTCAAAATCATGAAAAACGGTAAGGCTATAGCCTTACGTTTTTTTCAAAATTTCGACATTTTTCAAAAATGCTCAAAAATGCTCAAAATGATGAAAAAGAGCATGCTGTACAAGACCGTAAGTCTATAGCCTTGCGTTTTTGCCAGATTTCGTCATTTTTTGAAAATCCTCAAAATCATGAAAAACGGTAAGGCTATAGCCTTACGTTTTTTCAAAATTTCGACATTTTTCAAAAATGCTCAAAAATGCTCAAAATGATGAAAAACAGCATGCTGTTGAAGACCGTAAGGCTATAGCCTTGCGTTTTTGCCAGATTTCGTCATTTTTTGAAAATACTCAAAATCATGAAAAACGGTAAGGCTATAGCCTTACGTTTTTTCAAAATTTCGACATTTTTCAAAAATGCTCAAAAATGTTCAAAATGATGAAAAAGAGCATGATGTACAAGACCGTAAGGCTAATATAGCCTTGCGTTTTTGCCAGATTTCGCCATTTTTTGAAAATACTCAAAATCATGAAAAATGGTAAGGCTATAGCCTTACGTTTTTTCAAAATTTCGACATTTTTTGAAAATGCTCAAAAATGCTCAAAATGATGAAAAACAGCATGCTGTTGAAGACCGTAAGGCTATAGCCTTGCGTTTTTGCCAGATTTCGTCATTTTTTGAAAATCCTCAAAATCATGAAAAACGGTAAGGCTATAGCCTTACGTTTTTTCAAAATTTCGACATTTTTCAAAAATGCTCAAAAATGCTCAAAATGATGAAAAAGAGCATGCTGTACAAGACCGTAAGGCTATAGCCTTGCGTTTTTGCCAGATTTCGTCATTTTTTGAAAATCTTCAAAATCATGAAAAACGGTAAGGCTATAGCCTTACGTTTTTTCAAAATTTCGACATTTTTCGAAAATGCTCAAAAATGCTCAAAATGATGAAAAACAGCATGCTGTTGAAGACCGTAAGGCTATAGCCTTGCGTTTTTGCCAGATTTCGTCATTTTTTGAAAATACTCAAAATCATGAAAAAACGGTAAGGCTATAGCCTTACGTTTTTTCAAAATTTCGACATTTTTCAAAAATGCTCAAAAATGCTCAAAATGATGAAAAACAGCATGCTGTTGAAGACCGTAAGGCTATAGCCTTGCGTTTTTGCCAGATTTCGTCATTTTTTGAAAATCCTCAAAATCATGAAAAACGGTAAGGCTATAGCCTTACGTTTTTTCAAAATTTCGACATTTTTCAAAAATGCTCAAAAATGCTCAAAATGATGAAAAAGAGCATGCTGTACAAGACCGTAAGGCTATAGCCTTGCGTTTTTGCCAGATTTCGTCATTTTTTGAAAATCCTCAAAATCATGAAAAACGTAAGGCTATAGCCTTACGTTTTTTTCAAAATTTCGACATTTTTCAAAAATGCTCAAAAATGCTCAAAATGATGAAAAAGAGCATGCTGTACAAGACCGTAAGTCTATAGCCTTGCGTTTTTGCCAGATTTCGTCATTTTTTGAAAATCCTCAAAATCATGAAAAACGGTAAGGCTATAGCCTTACGTTTTTTTCAAAATTTCGACATTTTTCAAAAATGCTCAAAAATGCTCAAAATGATGAAAAAGAGCATGCTGTACAAGACCGTAAGGCTATAGCCTTGCGTTTTTGCCAGATTTCGTCATTTTTTGAAAATCCTCAAAATCATGAAAAACGGTAAGGCTATAGCCTTACGTTTTTTCAAAATTTCGACATTTTTCGAAAATGCTCAAAATGCTCAAAATGATGAAAAAAGCATGCTGTGCAAAACCGTAAGGCTATAGCCTGTGTTTTTGCCAGATTTCGTCATTTTTTGAAAATCCCTCAAAATCATGAAAAACGGTAAGGCTATAGCCTTACGTTTTTTCAAAATTTCGACATTTTTCGAAAATGCTCAAAAACGCTCACAATGATGAAAAAAAGAGCATGCTGTACAAGACCGTAAGGCTATAGCCTTGCGTTTTTGCCAGATTTCGTCACTTTTTTTGAAAATACTCAAAATCATGAAAACGGTAAGGCTATAGCCTTACGTTTTTTTCAAAATTCGACATTTTTTGAAAATGCTCGAAAATGCTCAAAATGATGAAAAACAGCATTCTGTTGCGTAGTTTTTGGAAACTACATGTGTGCAGACCGTGTACTATAGCCTGTCATTTTTGCCAGTTTCATCATTTTTTGAAAATCGTCGAAAACTGACGAAAAACGACATACTATACTATGTCGTTTTTTTTTTTTTGTTTTTTTTTTTCAAAGATCCTCAAAACTATGAAAAACGGCATGATGTGCTAGACCTTGTACTATAGCCGTCATTTTTGCCAGATTTCGTCATTTTTTAAGAATCGAAAAAACGGCGAAGAACGACATACTTTACTATGATCTTTTTTAATTTTGACATTTTTCGAAAATCCTCAAAAATCCTCTACGATGAAAAGAGCATGCTGTGCAAAACCGTGTATTATAGCCTGTTGTTTTTGCCAGGTTTCATCATTTTTTGAAAATCTTTGAAAATAACGAAGAACGACGAAAATTGACGTACTATTTTATGACGTTTTTTTTTTCAATTCTCAATTTCAACATTTTGCAAGACCATGTACTATAAGCCTGTCGTTTTGCAGATTTCATCATTTTTCGAAAATCCTCAACACACGACAATTTGTGACATACTATTCGAAAATCGTCAAAATCATGAAAAAGGGTAAGGCTATAGCCTTAAGTTTTTTTCAAAATTTCGACAATTTTTCAAAAATGCCTCAAAAATGCTCAAAATGATGAAAAACAGCATGCTGTTGAAGACCGTAAGGCTATAGCCTTGCGTTTTTGCCAGATTTCGTCATTTTTTGAAAATACTCAAAATCATGAAAAACGGTAAGGCTATAGCCTTACGTTTTTTCAAAATTTCGACATTTTTCAAAAATGCTCAAAAATGCTCAAAATGATGAAAAAGAGCATGCTGTTGAAGACCGTATGGCTATAGCCTTGCGTTTTTGCCAGATTTCGTCATTTTTTGAAAATACTCAAAATCATGAAAAACGGTAAGGCTATAGCCTTACGTTTTTTCAAAATTTCGACATTTTTTGAAAATGCTCAAAAATGCTCAAAATGATGAAAAAGAGCATGCTGTACAAGACCGTAAGGCTATAGCCTTGCGTTTTTGCCAGATTTCGTCATTTTTTGAAAATCCTCAAAATCATGAAAAACGGTAAGGCTATAGCCTTACGTTTTTTCAAAATTTCGACATTTTTCAAAAATGCTCAAAATGATGAAAAAGAGCATGCTGTACAAGACCGTAAGGCTATAGCCTTGCGTTTTTGCCAGATTTCGTCATTTTTTGAAAATCCTCAAAATCATGAAAAACGGTAAGGCTATAGCCTTACGTTTTTTTCAAAATTTCGACATTTTTCAAAAATGCTCAAAAATGCTCAAAATGATGAAAAACAGCATGCTGTTGAAGACCGTAAGGCTATAGCCTTGCGTTTTTGCCAGATTTCGTCATTTTTTGAAATACTCTCAAATCATGAAAAACGGTAAGGCTATAGCCTTACGTTTTTTTCAAAATTTTGACATTTTTCAAAAATGCTCAAAAATGCTCAAAATGATGAAAAACAGCATGCTGTTGAAGACCGTAAGGCTATAGCCTTGCGTTTTTGCCAGATTTCGTCATTTTTTGAAAATACTCAAAATCATGAAAAACGGTAAGGCTATAGCCTTACGTTTTTTCAAAATTTCGACATTTTTCAAAAATGCTCAAAAATGCTCAAAATGATGAAAAAGAGCATGCTGTACAAGACTGTAAGGCTATATATAGCCTTGCGTTTTTGCCAGATTTCGCCATTTTTTTGAAAATACTCAAAATCATGAAAAATGGTAAGGCTATAGCCTTACGTTTTTTCAAAATTTCGACATTTTTTGAAAATGCTCAAAAATGCTCAAAATGATGAAAAACAGCATGCTGTTGAAGACCGTAAGGCTATAGCCTTGCGTTTTTGCCAGATTTCGTCATTTTTTGAAAATCCTCAAAATCATGAAAAACGGTAAGGCTATAGCCTTACGTTTTTTTCAAAATTTCGACATTTTTCAAAAATGCTCAAAAATGCTCAAAATGATGAAAAAGAGCATGCTGTACAAGACCGTAAGGCTATAGCCTTGCGTTTTTGCCAGATTTCGTCATTTTTTGAAAATCCTCAAAATCATGAAAAACGGTAAGGCTATAGCCTTACGTTTTTTTCAAATTTCGACATTTTTTTCGAAAATTCTCAAAAATGCTTAAATGATGAAAAACAGCATGCTGTTGAAGACCTTAAGGCTATAGTCTTGCGTTTTTTGCCAGATTTCGTCATTTTTTGAAAATACTCAAAATCATGAAAAACGGTAAGGCTATAGCCTTACGTTTTTTCAAAATTTTGACATTTTTCAAAAATGCTCAAAAATGCTCAAAATGATGAAAAAGAGCATGCTGTACAAGACCGTAAGGCTATAGCCTTGCGTTTTTGCCAGATTTCGTCATTTTTTGAAAATCCTCAAAATCATGAAAAACGGTAAGGCTATAGCCTTACGTTTTTTCAAAATTTCGACATTTTTCAAAAATGCTCAAAAATGCTCAAAATGATGAAAAACAGCATGCTGTTGAAGACCGTAAGGCTATAGCCTTGCGTTTTTGCCAGATTTCGTCATTTTTTGAAAATCCTCAAAATCATGAAAACGGTAAGGCTATAGCCTTACGTTTTTTTCAAAATTTCGACATTTTTCAAAAATGCTCAAAAATGCTCAAAATGATGAAAAACAGCATGCTGTTGAAGACCATAAGGCTATAGCCTTGCGTTTTTGCCAGATTTCGTCATTTTTTGAAAATACTCAAAATCATGAAAAACGGTAAGGCTATAGCCTTACGTTTTTCAAAATTTCGACATTTTTCAAAATGCTCAAAAATGTTCAAAATGGTGAAAAAGAGCATGCTGTACAAGACTGTAAGGCTATATATAGCCTTGCGTTTTTGCCAGATTTCGCCATTTTTTGAAAATACTCAAAATCATGAAAATCGGTAAGGCTATAGCCTTACGTTTTTTCAAAATTTCGACATTTTTTGAAAATGCTCAAAAATGCTCAAAATGATGAAAAACAGCATGCTGTTGAAGACCGTAAGGCTATAGCCTTGCGTTTTTGCCAGATTTCGTCATTTTTTGAAAATCCTCAAAATCATGAAAAACGGTAAGGCTATAGCCTTACGTTTTTTCAAAATTTCGACATTTTTCAAAAATGCTCAAAAATGCTCAAAATGATGAAAAAGAGCATGCTGTACAAGACCGTAAGGCTATAGCCTTGCGTTTTTGCCAGATTTCGTCATTTTTTGAAAATCTTCAAAATCATGAAAAACGGTAAGGCTATAGCCTTACGTTTTTCAAAATTTCGACATTTTTCGAAAATGCTCAAAAATGCTCAAAATGATGAAAAACAGCATGCTGTTGAAGACCTTAAGGCTATAGCCTTGCGTTTTTGCCAGATTTCGTCATTTTTTGAAAATACTCAAAATCATGAAAAACGGTAAGGCTATAGCCTTACGTTTTTTCAAATTTTGACATTTTTCAAAAATGCTCAAAAATGCTCAAAATGATGAAAAAGAGCATGCTGTACAAGACCGTAAGGCTATAGCCTTGCGTTTTTGCCAGATTTCGTCATTTTTTGAAAATCCTCAAAATCATGAAAAACGGTAAGGCTATAGCCTTACGTTTTTTTCAAAATTTCGACATTTTTCAAAAATGCTCAAAAATGCTCAAAATGATGAAAAAGAGCATGCTGTACAAGACCGTAAGGCTATAGCCTTGCGTTTTTGCCAGATTTCGTCATTTTTTGAAAATCCTCAAAATCATGAAAAACGGTAAGGCTATAGCCTTACGTTTTTTCAAAATTTCGACATTTTTCAAAAATGCTCAAAAATGCTCAAAATGATGAAAAACAGCATGCTGTGCAAGACCGTAAGGCTATAGCCTTGCGTTTTTGCCAGATTTCGTCATTTTTTGAAAATCCTCAAAATCATGAAAAACGGTAAGGCTATAGCCTTACTTTTTTTCAAAATTTCGACATTTTTCGAAAATGCTCAAAAACGCTCGCAATGATGAAAAACAGCATGCTGTGCAAGACCGTAAGGCTATAGCCTTGCGTTTTTGCCAGATTTTGTCATTTTTTGAAAATACTCAAAATCATGAAAAACGGTAAGGCTATAGCCTTACGTTTTTTCAAAATTTCGACATTTTTTGAAAAATGCTCAAAAATGCTCAAAATGATGAAAAACAGCATGCTGTTGAAGACCGTAAGGCTATAGCCTTGCGTTTTTGCCAGATTTCGTCATTTTTTGAAAATCCTCAAAATCATGAAAAACGGTAAGGCTATAGCCTTACGTTTTTTTCAAAAATTTCGACATTTTTCAAAAATGCTCAAAAATGCTCAAAATGATGAAAAAGAGCATGCTGTACAAGACCGTAAGGCTATAGCCTTGCGTTTTTGCCAGATTTCGTCATTTTTTGAAAATCTTCAAAATCATGAAAAACGGTAAGGCTATAGCCTTACGTTTTTTCAAAATTTCGACATTTTTCGAAAATGCTCAAAAATGCTAAAATGATGAAAAACAGCATGCTGTTGAAGACCGTAAGGCTATAGCCTTGCGTTTTTGCCAGATTTCGTCATTTTTTGAAAATACTCAAAATCATGAAAAACGGTAAGGCTATAGCCTTACGTTTTTTCAAAATTTTTGACATTTTTCAAAAATGCTCAAAAATGCTCAAAATGATGAAAAAGAGCATGCTGTACAAGACCGTAAGGCTATAGCCTTGCGTTTTTGCCAGATTTCGTCATTTTTTGAAAATCCTCAAAATCATGAAAAACGGTAAGGCTATAGCCTTACGTTTTTTCAAAATTTCGACATTTTTCAAAAATGCTCAAAAATGCTCAAAATGATGAAAAAGAGCATGCTGTACAAGACCGTAAGGCTATAGCCTTGCGTTTTTGCCAGATTTCGTCATTTTTTGAAAATCCTCAAAATCATGAAAAACGGTAAGGCTATAGCCTTACGTTTTTTCAAAATTTCGACATTTTTCGAAAATGCTCAAAAACGCTCACAATGATGAAAAACAGCATGCTGTGCAAGACCGTAAGGCTATAGCCTTGCGTTTTTGCCAGATTTCGTCATTTTTTGAAAATACTCAAAATCATGAAAAACGGTAAGGCTATAGCCTTACGTTTTTTCAAAATTTCGACATTTTTCAAAAATGCTCAAAAATGCTCAAAATGATGAAAAAGAGCATGCTGTACAAAGACCGTAAGGCTATAGCCTTGCGTTTTTGCCAGTTTCGTCACTTTTTTGAAATACTCAAAATCATGAAAAACGGTAAGGCTATAGCCTTACATTTTTTCAAAATTTCGACATTTTTTGAAAATGCTCAAAAATGCTCAAATGATGAAAACAGCATTCTGTTCGTATTTTTTTGAAAACTACATGTGTGCAAGACCGTGACTATAGCCTGTCATTTTTGCCAGGTTTCATCATTTTTTGAAAATCGTCGAAAACTGACGAAAAACAATACTATACTATGTCGTTTTTTTTGTTGTTTTTTTTTTCAAAGATCCTCAAAACTATGAAAAACGGCATGACTGCTAGACCTTGTACTATAGCCGTCATTTTTGCCAGGTTTCGTCATTTTTTAAGAATCGTAAAAAACGGCGAAGAACAACATACTTTACTATGATCTTTTTTAATTTTGACATTTTTCGAAAATCTTCAAAAATCCTCTACGATGAAAAGAGAATGCTGTGCAAAACCGTGTATTATAGCCTGTTTTTTTGCCAGTTTCTTCATTTTTTGAAAATCTTTGAAAATAACGAAGAACGACGAAAATTGACGTACTATTCTATGACGTTTTTTTTTCTCAATTTCAACATTTTGCAAGACCATGTACTATAGCCTGTCGTTTTTGCCAGATTTCATCATTTTTCGAAATCCTCAACACACGACAATTGGTGACATACTATTCGAAAATCGTCAAAATCATGAAAAAGGTAAGGCTATAGCCTTACGTTTTTTCAAAATTTCGACATTTTTCAAAAATGAAAATGAAAAAGAGCATGCTGTACATTACAAGACCGTAAGGCTATAGCCTTGCGTTTTGCCAGATTTCGTCATTTTTTGAAAATCCTCAAAATCATGAAAAACGGTAAGGCTATAGCCTTACGTTTTTTTCAGAATTTCGACATTTTTCGAAAATGCTCAAAAATGCTCAAAACGATGAAAAAAAGCATGCTGAGCAAGACCGTAAGGCTATATATAGCCTTGCGTTTTTGCCAGATTTCGTCATTTTTTGAAAATCCTCAAAATCATGAAAAACGGTAAGGCTATAGCCTTACGTTTTTTTCAAAATTTCGACATTTTTCAAAAATGCTCAAAAATGCTCAAAATGATGAAAAACAGCATGCTGTTGAAGACCGTAAGGCTATAGCCTTGCGTTTTTGCCAGATTTCGTCATTTTTTGAAAATACTCAAAATCATGAAAAACGGTAAGGCTATAGCCTTACGTTTTTTCAAAATTTCGACATTTTTCAAAATGCTCAAAAATGCTCAAAATGATGAAAAAGAGCATGCTGTTGAAGACCGTATGGCTATAGCCTTGCGTTTTTGCCAGATTTCGTCATTTTTTGAAAATACTCAAAATCATGAAAAATGGTAAGGCTATAGCCTTACGTTTTTTCAAAATTTCGACATTTTTTGAAAATGCTCAAAAATGCTCAAAATGATGAAAAAGAGCATGCTGTACAAGACCGTAAGGCTATAGCCTTGCGTTTTTGCCAGATTTCGTCATTTTTTGAAAATCCTCAAAATCATGAAAAACGGTAAGGCTATAGCCTTACGTTTTTTCAAAATTTTGACATTTTTCAAAAATGCTCAAAAATGCTCAAAATGATGAAAAAGAGCATGCTGTACAAGACCGTAAGGCTATAGCCTTGCGTTTTTGCCAGATTTCGTCATTTTTTGAAAATCCTCAAAATCATGAAAAACGGTAAGGCTATAGCCTTACGTTTTTTTCAAAATTTCGACATTTTTCAAAAATGCTCAAAAATGCTCAAAATGATGAAAAACAGCATGCTGTTGAAGACCAAGGCTATAGCCTTGCGTTTTTGCCAGATTCGTCATTTTTTGAAAATACTCGAAATCATGAAAAACGATAAGGCTATAGCCTTACGTTTTTTTCAAAATTTTTGACATTTTTCAAAAAATGCTCAAAAAATGCTCAAAATGATGAAAAAACAGCATGCTGTTGAAGACCAGTAAGGCTATAGCCTTGCGTTTTTGCCAGATTTCGTCATTTTTTGAAATACTCAAAATCATGAAAAACGGTAAGGCTATAGCCTTACGTTTTTTCAAAATTTCGACATTTTTCAAAAATGCTCAAAAATGTTCAAAATGGTGAAAAAGAGCATGCTGTACAAGACCGTAAGGCTATATATAGCCTTGCGTTTTTGCCAGATTTCGCCATTTTTTGAAAATACTCTCAAATCATGAAAAATGGTAAGGCTATAGCCTTACGTTTTTTCAAAATTTCGACATTTTTCGAAAATGCTCAAAAATGCTCAAAATGATGAAAAACAGCATGCTGTTGAAGACCGTAAGGCTATAGCCTTGCGTTTTTGCCAGATTTCGTCATTTTTTGAAAATCCTCAAAATCATGAAAAACGGTAAGGCTATAGCCTTACGTTTTTTCAAAATTTCGACATTTTTCGAAAATGCTCAAAAATGCTCAAAATGATGAAAAACAGCATGCTGTTGAAGACCGTAAGGCTATAGCCTTGCGTTTTTGCCAGATTTCGTCATTTTTTTGAAAATACTCAAAATCATGAAAAACGGTAAGGCTATAGCCTTACGTTTTTTCAAAATTTTGACATTTTTCAAAAATGCTCAAAAATGCTCAAAATGATGAAAAAGAGCATGCTGTACAAGACCGTAAGGCTATAGCCTTGCGTTTTTGCCAGATTTCGTCATTTTTTGAAAATCCTCAAAATCATGAAAAACGGTAAGGCTATAGCCTTACGTTTTTTTCAAAATTTCGACATTTTTCAAAAATGCTCAAAAATGCTCAAAATGATGAAAAAGAGCATGCTGTACAAGACCGTAAGGCTATAGCCTTGCGTTTTTGCCAGATTTCGTCATTTTTTTAAAAATCCTCAAAATCATGAAAAACGGTAAGGCTATAGCCTTACGTTTTTTCAAAATTTCGACATTTTTCGAAAATGCTCAAAAACGCTCACAATGATGAAAAACAGCATGTTGTGCAAGACCGTAAGGCTATAGCCTTGCGTTTTTGCCAGATTTCGTCATTTTTTGAAAATCCTCAAAATCATGAAAAACGGTAAGTCTATAGCCTTACGTTTTTTCAAATTGACATTTTTCAAAAATGCTCAAAAATGCTCAAAATGATGAAAAAGAGCATGCTGTACAAGACCGTAAGGCTATAGCCTTGCGTTTTTGCCAGATTTCGTCATTTTTTGAAAATACTCAAAATCATGAAAAACGGTAAGGCTATAGCCTTACGTTTTTTCAAAATTTCGACATTTTTCGAAAATGCTCAAAAATGCTCAAAATGATGAAAAACAGCATTCTGTTGCGTATTTTTTTTGGAAAACTACATGTGTGCAAGACCGTGTACTATAGCCTGTCATTTTTGCCAGGTTTTCATCATTTTTTGAAAATCGTCGAAAACTGACGAAAAACGACATACTATACTATGTCGTTTTTTTTTTTTTTTTTTTTTTTTTCAAAGATCCTCAAAACTATGAAAAACGGCATGATGTGCTAGACCTTGTACTATAGCCGTCATTTTTGCCAGGTTTCGTCATTTTTTAAGAATCGTAAAAAAACGGCGAAGAACGACATACTTTACTATTATCTTTTTTAATTTTGACATTTTTCGAAAATCCTCAAAAATCCTCTACGATGAAAAGAGGAATGCTGTGCAAAACCGTGTATTATAGCCTGTTGTTTTTGCCAGGTTTCATCATTTTTTGAAAATCTTTGAAAATAACGAAGAACGACGAAAATTGACGTACTATTCTATGACTTTTTTTTTCCTCAATTTCAACATTTTGCAAGACCATGTACTATAGCCTTGCGTTTTTGCCAGATTTCGTCATTTTTTGAAAAAAATACTCAAAATCATGAAAAACGGTAAGGCTATAGCCTTGCGTTTTTTCAAAATTTCGAAATTCCTCAAAAATCCTCAAAAGTCCTCAAAACGATGAAAAACGACATGCTGTGCAAGAACGTAAGACTATAGCCTTGCGTTTTTGCCAGGTTTCATCCTTTTTTGAAAATCGTCAAAATGATGAAAAAGCGTAAGGCTATAGCCTTGCGTTTTTTTTTTAAATTGACATTTTTTAAAAATCCTTCAAAATCCTCAAAACGATGAAAAACGACATGCTGCGCAAGAACGTAAGGCTATAGCCTTGCATTTTTGCCAGGTTTCGTCATTTTTTGAAAATCGCCAAAATGATTAAAAAACGCAAGGCTATAGCCTTGCGTTTTTTCGAATCTTCGACATATTTCGAAAATCCTCAAAAATCCTTAAACGATGAAAAGAGGAATGCTGTGCAAATCCGTGTATTATAGCCTGTTGTTTTTTGCCAGGTTTCATCATTTTTTGAAAATCTTTGAAAATAACGAAGAACGACAAAAATTGACGTACTATTCTATGCCGTTTTTTTTTTTTTTCTCAATTTCAACATTTTTCGAAAATCCTCAAAAATCTCCAAAACGATGAAAACGGCATGGTTTGCAAGACCATGTACTATAGCCTGTCGTTTTTGCCAGATTTCATCATCTTTCGAAAATCCTCAACACACGACAATTTGTGACATACTATAATATGACGTTTTTTCTCAATTTCGACATTGTTCGTTAATCCTCAAAAACGAAAAACTCCGTACAGCATGTTGTACAGCATGTTGTGCAAGACCATGTGCTATAGCTCCAAAACAATGAAAAAAGGCATACCATAGCAAGTTGTCCGACAACATGTACTACAGCCTGTTGTTTTTCTTTGATTTCGTCATTTTTTTGAAATCCTACAAAACGACTTAAATTACTGAAAATCACATACTATAGTATGCCATCCCAAACCCTGGACTATAGCCTTACATTTTTCGTCGATTTTGTCATTTTTCAAAAAGCCTAAAAAACGTCACAAATTCTACTATAGTATGCCGTCCAAAACATGAGTGACATACTGTATATAGACATACTATATAGGCTGTCATTTTAGCACAATTAGCATGCTATACAAATAAACCATGTACCGGTAAATACAACATATTGAGCAGGGCACCGCAGGGAGTTGAACCCTGTTCCGGTAAACCAGAAGTACTCCAACCAATGCCTTAGTTTTTGTTTTGTTGTTTATTTACAGGTTCAACGGCAATAACATTAATTTACATGGATTTGAAAAATTACCAAATCAAGGAAAAATGACTCAAAAACGACTAAAAACCATGGACTATCACTATAGTATGTCCTCCAAGTCCGAGGACAGGGCACAGTACAACACAACACGAACGAACCTGAAGAGAGGCATCAGAAAGGCCAAGGCGGTCTACAGGAGGAAGATAGAGGACCATCTGGACAGCAACAACAGCAGGCAGGTGTACCTGATGATCATTTATTGAAATCAACATTTCGTGCTGACAATTTATCTTAGCCAACGTTCTTTCACAGGTCAGAAGGTAGGTTTCAATAAATGATCATCATCGTGGCGAGTGTGTAGCCTTTTTCTTAATTGTTGATGTTCAGTGCATTAAGCTTTCTGCACCTCCTCCATATTGGTATGCGGTGCGCCCTTCTCCTGCGCGTTAGGTAATGCACAAGCTTATTGCCTGCCACCCGAATGGAAGAAGAACCACTGTGGAGGACTAGTTGGGACGATAAACAAACAATATGAAGCAATGTATTCTTTTTTGTGCTGTTTTTATAGTTAAAGTAGCCTTATCCCCGTAGCCTTCCATTATAAGTTCAAATGGACAACTAGGGGGAAAAGTCTGAATATATAATAATAAATGAATGTGTAATTTAAGCACTTTTATAGTGAATATACAGGCACTTCACTGTCAGACGGTATGGGTGTGCTATAAAAAATAAAATGGCCTGAAGACTTTAATCGAGAGTTATTGCTTGCAACAGGCAGGCTAATGATTAACCCATTTAATCCCATTCTTTACAGATATAAAAATATCCAAATATTGTCATTATAGTGACCCTTTGAAATATTCCATCATATTTTTTGGTAAATATGAAGAGGTGTGTTGTATGCATGGTCACAATTGTGACCGGTGGGATAATGTGTTGTATCAACCATGTTGTAGCAAATGTATAGCAAATGTAATGGTACAGAGTGATGTAAATCTTCAACCTACACAACAGCTCTTTGCCAGTTTTCAGCGAGTTTCTCAACACAACACGAATTGTTAAAGTTAAAATTGTTAAAGTTAAAAATAAAGTTAAATAAAGTTATTTTAAAACATATTTAGGAACAGACAAATGGCATATACTATGACAGCTTTGTGTTACAACATTTGTGATGCAGTCTTAAATGTGGAAGATTGTGATTGTGGAAGAGTTGTCTGGCAGGATAGAGACATGGGCGTATAACTTATGCGGACAGTAAGTTGGCATACATAGTGTCTGCTCTGGACTGGAGATGGTTCTGAAACTCTGAATCAATGTTTCTCTGTAGGAGGCAAAGCCATCTCGAGTAGCAGCTTTTGCCTGTGTGTCTCTGTCTCAGATAAATCTGGCAAACTGCTGGACACTACAGCACCAAATGTCTTGTGCAGTCTACCGGCCGTAAGCCAAAGAAGCAGACACACACATTGTCTTCCCAGATATATGGTTTCAATTCTTTTGTATTTTATTTAGACCTGCGGTGCTTCTGTATCAGATTGGCACACAAAATAAAAATCAAAGCACCACAAGCCTGGACTTTAGAACAAAGAATCTACCAGCATGCCTCAAGCCTATGACTGATGAAGAATTGTTTACTTCCAGTCACAGCAAAATTTTGCACAGATCAGTTACAGGTAAAACCACAAATGGGCCAGCACCACCATGATCAAATCATTTTGGCCTAGAGGGGCGGGTACCGGCTCAGACGGGCTGGTAGATCTGATTTGATTTCCCCCGCAACTCCAGTGCTGTGCTAGGTCACATCATTTAGAGTGATGACTCCCATTTCTAGGCCACCGTGGCTATTAATGTGACTATTTTGTTTTGCATGATGTGTGGATCGAATGTGTGCGAGTAATAGAACAAGTAAAGCTGTTGTGGAGAAATTTGAGGCAGAGGTTTTCAGTTGGCATCCATGGAGTGTGTGTGCACAGTTCATTGCGAGAGTTTAGCTGTACACAGACACACAACAGATACAAACAGCCTTAAAGATTAAAGGTAGGGGAAGTGATTTGAAATTCATGGTGTAGTACCAGCCTGGTGCACTAGGGGCCCCCAACAGTAGCTACACTATGTGAACCTGCTGCTCGCTCCTGATTGGAGGAGAATTGTGGTGACCTGGGGAACTTTTATTAGCTCCTCTGCTAACGTGGGGGAGGGGGAAACTCCATATGTGGTTTCCACACCTTATAATAGAGCATTTTAACAGAAAAAAAATATTTTTTGGGTGATATCTGACAAAAGTGAAATCACTTCCCCTACCTTTAAGGCTTAAACATTTTAAAGATTTATTTTCAGGAATTCCTTGTGTAGTTTAATAGCAAATTAAGAAATAAAAATAGGCTCTAATTAATTGTCAGTCATTCTTTTACCATGAACGCAACAATGGCAATTCTGACAATATATCACATCTTTTTTTTTGAAGGACTTTGAGATACAACACAAGGTAAGAATACACTTTTAGGGCAAATTCTCCTTTAATGTCAATGGGAATTTAATGTTTGTGTAGGATGTAGTGCCATTGCAGTCACGTAAATATACAGTATCCTACCAAGTGCTAGGGGAGGTACATGAGTCAAAGACTATGCTTGCTGCTTTGCAGGAATTCTAAACTTAAAACTTCTAAATTTGTAAACTCTGAACATATTTAGGCACAGACTAATTACATACTGTATACGGCAACTTCTTGTTGCACTTGTGATGCAGTCATAGTTTTGGACTCTGTATAGTATTCAAAGCTTGTGGAAGAGTTGTCTGGCTTGATAGAGACCATTGGCGATTTTAGGAAGGTGTGGAGAAAAAAAAAGAAAAAATTATAGAGTATAGGCTCTCTCCCTCCTGGGAGAGCCTAAAATCGCCTATGATAGAGAAATGGGCATATAACTTATGCGGATAGTAAATTGGCATGCGTAGGGCAGGGTCAGGGTGGGGGCAGGGTCTACTCTGGAGCGGAGATGCTTCTGAATTGACATGAACAAACTCCTAAGGGACCTCCCACGTGACAGGGATGTCCAGGAGTATTAAACACATTTTTACAACGTCTGCCTGTAGGAGGCAAAGCCATCTCGATTAGCGTCTTTGAGTCTGCCTGTGTGTCTCTGTCTCGGGTAAATCTGGCAACCTGCTGGACAGCACACGGAATGTCTTGTGCAGGCTGCCAGTAGGCCAAAGAAGCAGACACACACATTGTCGTCCCAGATATGTTTTCAATTCCATTTTTTTAGACCTGCGGTGCTTCTGTATCAGATCATGAACATGAAATAAAAATCAAAGCACCACAAGCCTGGACTTTCGAATAAAGGGAATCTACCAACGTGCCTTAAGCCTATGACTGATGAAGAATTGTTTATTTTCAGTCAGTCGCAGCAAAGTTTTACACAGATCGGTGCAGTTATAGTTAAAACCACAAATGGGACAGATATAGTGCCACCAAGCTGATGTTCAAATCAAGTGGCATTTCTTTCATATTGGGAATGTGCGTGAAAGAGTTCCATCTGCGTTCATGATCTGAGGCATTTTGTTCAAATCTTGCTAACTTTGGATGGCAATCTTAGCCAATAGCGTACAACGTACTTGCCAGCCCATAGAGCCATTGTGAACCCAGACATGTTGAGTACACAGAGGTTGTATGATAGAATTGTTGAGTAGGTGTCCCAGCATGTAGAGACTGCCAGATGCTAGCTAACTTACGTTGATCAATTTTCATAATTGGCATATGTGACAATGCCATTCAAAACCAATGAAATGCAAAAAAAAAAAAAAAAAAGCAAAATTGCTGACTAGGCTGACTGGTATTGCCATTTTTAGCCTGGACTGTTTTTGGAGTAAAACTAATGCTTGGAATGGATTCAGCATCATGAAAACTCCCTAGTTAGATGTATTGCATGCTACATGCATTGATTTTTTTGCACATTTTGTTTTACTTTTTTACCTTCTATAGATTTCTATAGACAATTATGAAAATTGCTCAACATATGGAAGTTATCATCCGGCAGTTTCATTTTGACAAATAGACTGCAATATCATAGTCATTGGCATCCATGGAGTGCTGTGTGCACAGCTCCGTACCAGAGATTAGCTGTACACTGACACACAACAGACACAAACAGGCAGAGTGCAAAACATACTCTCTCCATGCCTTCGGCTGGTGGAAACAAAAACATAAGGGCTTGATTTGGGTTTAGGACAAAGTTCTCAATAATTATAAAAACAGATTAAAAAGGAGTTCAAACTGCATTATTGTTGATCGTATTACACTTGTAGATTAAAGATTTGGTCGTTTTGGGTGTGGATAACAACGTTACATCTTCAGTGTTCATTTTGCCATGCAGTTTACAAACCAACTGAACCCTTCTGGGGTTCAGGTTTCTGCAGTGTGACGTGTGACGCAGGCGGCAGGCCGATTAGTGGGAGACACCTTTAGAAACCGACCTGGTCGCAAGCTAGCCTAATCCATTCTTGTTAAAGCTAATCTGCTTTTTGGATTAGCTTCAAATCGCTAAACTCCTGGACTAGCCACACACAGTGGACAGGCCAAGACACCACTTGGCTGCTCATTGCAGCTTTCCCCCCACTTTCACCCCCAAGCATTCTTGGCAATGGCAACGAGACATTTCATATAAAACATATTTTATTCAGTAATAGTGCCAACTCTTTATTTAGTCAGACTAATTGACTGCTGTATGTTATTATAACACTGTTATAATAACACAACAGGACATGTATACGGTGTGTATATATATATATATATATATATATATATATATATATATATATATATATATATATATATATATATATATATATATATATATATATATATATATATATATATATATATATATATATTATATATATATACACACACACACAGTACAGTATATTACTATAATTCTCTCTAAGATTAAACAGTCGTATAGTAACAATTAGCTATTTGTGATTTGTGCAGCTGACAGGTGGAGAACGACAAAAAAGGTGAATGTGGGCATGAAAAAGAATGCATATAAAAATAAACAGATTTGCAAAGGCATGACACTGTCACAAGAACGACTCTGCTCCAGCCAGAGTAGCGTCTTCTGCATTTCCCTTTGCGTGTAAACAAGAATCTAGTGCAAACTCTATGTCTGCTTGTGACCTGCTACTCAGAGACACACTGGCAGACGGCGAAACGGAAACCTAACGACGCATAATGAGCTGCAGCTGCGAGGAGGACCCGCTCAAGAGACGAGCGGCGTCAGACACAACAAGTCCACAGAGAGGTACGCGAGTGAATATCCAAGGAAATCATTGGAATTACCCCACTGTCAAAAGCTTTCAGGGTTGAAAAGCAGGGTGGCGGCCAAATAAGTAGTTCCAAGCGCATTGTTTGAGAAGCAATGCGTTACCAAAATGTTTTTGTTTAGATGGAAAAGGACATCCTTGAGGTGCCTTGTCCAAACACTGCTTGGTAATCAGTTTACATGTTCAGATTTTCCGTTCTATTTCAAATATTTTCGATTGCATTACATCGAAAAATCACTGGAACGCCTGCCCTCAGCCTTTTCCATCCTAAATGTGTTTTCACTTCGTATCTGGATCCCTGTTCTAAACAGGGCTTGTGCTCTTTCCTTCTCCCATAGTTTCTTGCTCTCTCGTGTCTGCCTCATCAATAATTTGCAAACATGCTTTATTTATTTTTTTCCATCAACCGCTTTAGTTGATTTTCCATTTCCCTGATTTTAGTCTTTGACAAGTCTTTCTCTTTTGATGGATCACCACACGCTTTCCTTCACCTGATATTAAGGAGGTTCAACAGAAGGATGTAATGATATCTTCTATACCTCCTCCTAGTTCCACCACCCAGCTGAACGGGCTGAATGGACCAACATGTACAAGTCACTAGTGCAGCAACAGGTATCGCCCTCAGCTGCCAGCTTCCCACATGATAGAGTCAGTCAACTGCATCCGTAGGAACTCCCAGCCGAGCCAGTGGCATTGTGGAGGAATCAAACTCCAGTATCCACCAAGATGACCCTGAAACGTCCATCTTCAGGTTTTTTTAACGATCGAAAGAACCTCAGCAAAGCAGAGGGGTTGTATTATAGTAGGACATAGGTGTACACTCAGCCTGTGGTTCTACCGATGAACAGTTGCGTGTACATCAATGCTTGGATCCAAACGGTGTCCATAATGCCCTGTGAAATATCATTGCGCTAGCTAGACCTACTGTATTTTTTTTAACCAACAATGTTAACTGGATATACAGTAACACCATTGACTACCAACAACAGCAGCAGTGTGCCAGTGTTAACAGGTCGGTCGAGATGCCACGTGAAGATGCACAGGTGTCCCAAGCGACTTGGTCCACCTATGTCACTCATCGAATAACAAAACAATAAGATAAAATAAGAAAAAAACAGATTTCCAAGTTATAAACATGACACATTGTGACACTATGTTAGGAAATCAGTTACCGCATGTGTACAGTCATGCATGGAGCATTAGAGTAGACACTACGAAAATCAGAAATTAGAAACAGCACATCTATCGCAAGTTCTTTGTTCTCGTTTGTTAGGATGAAAAGCTGCGTTGTGATAATATTACGCCTAACATACTTTTAGAGAGACAACATTGTGATTCGTCGACATTTCAAGTAATGAATGCGAGGGAGTCTGCTCCTTTCCTGAAGAGTAAAGTCCAGTGGATGAGCAGACAATAATGTCCCCCCGACATCGCACTCATTTTAGCACTGCAGCTCGCCCAGTCAAGAGAAGGCACAGGGTAGGAAGAAGCAACGGGATTGGATGAGAGCGAGGACCCAAGGACCCATCGAGACCATGTCCCGAGGGACATGGTGGCGGACGGGACGAAGGCCATCGGCCGCCAGGAATGTTCATGGAGGCAAACGGAGGGGGGGGGGGCTAAATAGGTAACCCTTTGCTAAATGACGGTCCATCTTCAACATTGGGGTGCAAGCTTTGCCTGCAATTGTGTCTGACCAGGAAAGTCTTGATGGGAAGCTTCGGTTGTTGTCAAATAAAGGCATGTTTCTGTTCAGGGGATAGAAGGAGAGTATATTGAGACCAGCTTGATATAAACATATGACATGTGTTACTTATAACCTCACTGCAGCAAATCTGCATAGCTACTAGAAGGCAGTGTTACCTTGCTGCACACAGACCAGAGCTCCGTTTCATGTCTGCGCTGCCGAGGAGCTCTCATTGCGAGTTTCCATGACACTGTAAGAGACACGTACAAATTAATCCATTAAAATCCACAACGCAGAGATTTGGCGTCAATGTGGCATGAAAATCAATCTAATGCCACAACAACATGCAATGCTTGATTTGATCACATTAGACCAGTGATTTTCTACGCGGTTTGATGAGATAGCAGAGATAACTGGCCAATGTTGATCAAAACAGCAATTCCTCTGCATTACCTAATTTACAAAAGATCTACACACAATTAGAGAACAATAATTTCACTCTTGAGTGTAAAATGAAACCAAGGTTGAGCGACTGAGCGAAACAAAATCTAAAAGGGAACATTTTGCAAACTCTCCATCATTTAGCTGGCGACCAACCAGATCACTGGTTGAAAACTTCTGTGTCATTATGTGGCATTAATGTCAAGGTGCTTTAGATCAGTTGTTCCCAAGGGTTTTTTTTTTAGTGCCAAGGGGTCCCCAGATAAGTGATAGTTATGAACCTAATCAACCCTTATGAGTCTGTAACTCAGAGACAGGCTCAAACTAGACTACAATACATAAAAAATGGCGTTTTTAGTTTAAATGCATGTCACGACGGGGGTCCCTGAAACGAAAACGGACGAGAGTCACTGCCAGAGCCATAGAAACGGTGATAAATGTCAATTTGGGGGTCCTTGATATGAAAAAAAAGATTGGGAGCGACCGCTTTAGATAAACATGAAATACTGGGAGAAGTTGTGCCAAGCAATAACGTAATGAGTCACAAGCGATTATGCTGACATGCAGTCATTGCCAGGCTGTGGGCAGACAGGAGTGGAGTATCTGTGCATCGTAAACGGCTCCCGTCACACTCAGGCCTTGAATATGGTTTAAAGGAATCCGATATCCATCTCCCCCACCGCCTTGGAACCGCTACGTTTCTGTTGTTACCTCCAGTTCGTTTCTAATCTTCACTACAGTCTCTCCCGTCTCTCGCACATCTCACATTAAAGGGGAAACATGAATATGCTGTATATGTACAGTATATATCATATAAATGTTGCATTTTAATACATTTTATATACTGTACACTCTGTATTTAACACAGCCACAATTATTTTTCATATTTTCTCAGGGTGCCATTTTGGCTGCAGTACCAGAAATGCCCACAAAAACAGCCTCCCCTCCCTCACTGCTTCCTCCCCCCGGCCACCTGATTGTTATTCCATGTCTCCTTAGAATATGCATGATCTGCCTGGTTTCAGTCACTTTTGTTGGTCTTCTTTGAGAAGGGGAGTGGATGCCATGCATACCAATGATGGAGGCAAAGTTAAAGGGAAGGGGGCTTGAAATGAAAATTGAGAATCACTGCTAGAACTGTACTAAAAAATGTTCTGTTACAGGGGTCCCAGGCACGTTCCGCTAGGAAGAAGAAGAGAAAGGACTCACGCTTGATGCTGCCGCACGAAGTCTGCAAACTGCCGGTCCTTAGCGTACAGCTCAACGATGCGAATCCGGTCTTGGATTTCCTGCAGGAGCCGCCACGTGAAATAAAGCAGGAGAGAATGTCACATCGGAGGGAATAACAAAGTATCCGTTAAAAAAACTAGACAACTTTCACTCACAGGAATGTTGGCATAAGATGAAGGCTTGGCTTAAGCGCGGAATATCGGGGTGGTCAGGAGGACATGACCTCCGTTCCAGATGTGGCGGCAATCAGCATGCAAATGTAGCGTACACACACAAACCGTCAGGCACAAACAAACACGCGCACGTCAATCCATGCACGACGGCACGTACCTCCTTCGTCAGCTCGCTGTTATCGTAGATGTGCCGCATCTCCTCGCTGCTGAAGTCGGTGGAGGCCTCGGCGCTGGCGCTGCTGTAGACGGGGGTCTCCGGGTAGCGGCGGTAGTAGTGGCTGTATCCCGTGGTGGCTTCGCTCTCGTACATGGGGTTGTACTTGGTCGCCCTCTCCAGGGATGGGAGGCTTTCAGCTCGTCTGTGCGTTGAGGAACACAAACGAGGTTTGAGTGACAACAAGTGGAAGAACAGAGCGCTACATCTAGTAAGCATTTATTGTAAATGATGGCCAAGACATTCGGCTAAAGTAAAGAAGCAGGAGTTTGGACATTAGAGCATTCACAGTGGGACAGAAGGCATTTTAACTTTATGCTTTTCCTTTATCAAACTCAGAATATTCCCCTCACACACCGGTAAAGGACAACCAAGGTTCATTTTTACTTTTGGAGAAAGTAAAAGGTGAGTGTTAAGCCTTTTTCATTTGCTGCTTTCTTTCGTTTTAGTAATTTTGGCTGTTTTTACAACTTGATAGAAATATCTACTTTTATTACACTCAGGAAATTACCTTTGGCCTCAAAGGATCACAGGATCAATTGCATGAAAGTGATCCTGAATGTGATCCCTTCATATTCAGTAGATCCTGTGATCTTTTCTGACCAAAGGTGATTCCCTGGGGTCTAGTAGGACTATAGTAGAAATTGCTATCAAAAAAAAAAAATAAAATAAAATAAAAGCAAAGGCAGCAAATGAAGAAAAGTAACATTTACATTTTACATTCTCTAATAACAACTGAAAACATGAACCTTGGCTGGAAAAAAAATAAAGTTGTCCTGAGAGAGCCTTGCTGTCAGGAAGCCTAGCGTAGGTGTTTAGAGATAGAGCAACCTAATATGCCATGGTTACTTGGAGCCGTCCAAACGCAACTCTTCTCATTGATAGGTTGTTCTCGGAGCCCAGCCAGACACAGAAACACTAGTCCAAGTTGGCGGCTGTGTGTGTGCGTGTGTGCGTGTGTGTGTGTGTGTGTGTGTGTGTGTGTGTGTGTGTGTGTGTGTGTGTGTGTGTGTGTGTGTGTGTGTGTGTGTGTGTGTGTGTGAGAGAGCAGAAGAAAGAGTGGGAGTGAGACGGGTGGTTGGGGTATGGGTGGGTTAAGTCTTTGGAGATGTTAGGCAGGCAGGAGATGGTGCTGTGGCTATTTTGGCTGCCTACTCGAGTGTGCAGTCACAGGATGTGTCTCGGTTAATGCTGCCTCTGCCCGTTCCTAAGAAAACAGACCCAGACTCCATGGCTTTAATCTAAAGCTGTCTGAGCAGAGCAGAGAAACTGCAGACACACACCAAGTGAACTCACAAATATTACCGTTGATTACGGCAATGAAAATGACACTTCACCATTACAGAGTGCTTATTAAACAATTTGTCAGCACTGTGGGGGGAAAAAAAGTTATTTAGACTTGCAGCTAGGATTCCTCAAAATTGGCTTTTTTGAGGATATGCAATTTCCAGTATTGTACATCTCAGAATTTCTGAATCCAATATCAACTGATCCCAAAATAGCTATAATAGCAATAGAAAACTTCTTAATTGCAGCGCAACTGATGGGCAAAGTCTCTTGAAGTCATACAATTTTGCCAGGTTGGCAATGTCAGATTTAAAAAAAAAAAAATATGGACAAAAAGAATGCAATATGGCATTTTGTCTTGATCTGAACTATATCATACCATAGCAGTGCGTTCTGAACACAGATACAATTATAGATTCACAATATAATGCAGGAACGATACATTGAGTTATCTTGTGGATCGTATGTTTTCACAATTGTATGTTGTGGATCGTATGTTTTCACAATTGCACAAGAAAGCAAAAGATAATGCTCAATGTAGTTGACTATGACATTTTGAATTCAGCAATTTAGAATATTTTCACAATAACTCAATAAAAATGCAATGCATTAACAAGCTTCGCAATTCAACTATACTAAACATATTCACCAATTACGTAATTGACAAAATTACATCAAAACCCAGGCTGCAGCCTATAGGCCAGTCCATTCTCTCTCACCGTATGGGGTCTTCGTCCTCGTCCTTCTCGTACTGGTCCCTCAGCGTCCTGGCCAGGAAGAAGATGACCCCGGAGGCCACCAGCAGGAAGCCGGCCACCGACGCGATGGCGATGCCCACCACCAGGGGCTCTGAGACGTACTCCTCGCAGTGCTCTCCTCTGTACCACCAGTTCTCTCCCACGCGACACCTGCAGGACGCAAAGTAAAGGACAGCTGTCAGAACAACACAAGCATAAACACACACCGAACCAGGCCTGGGCCATGGCTCAGAGGTCCAGGCACCCTGGCAGGTAACCCAGCACAAAAAAACACTGAACCAAAGACATACTGGTGGCTATGCTCCTCTGAGTGTCTGCTTTTTAACACAATAAATGTGTTAAAAAGGGATAAGGGGTTTAGCCGTGACTAAAATCTAGGCAGTGGCGTGCCCATCCCCTTCTTTAGGTTTCAGACGTCTCCAGGGGTCCTTGTCACTCCATACTGTAGTTATAATATTAGGACTTTTGGAGACGTCCTGGGCATATAATGTGTTAACAACTGGAACTTCCTCACATCCTTAGTTTTTAGTCATTGCAACATATTGAGAGCTTGCAGAACAGCTACCTCATAATGTGACAACGGAGGAATGCAATTTGTTTTTCGTGAGAGGCCAGGCTGACGCCATAGCAGCTTATCTGTTTTATTGCGGATTTAATTTGCATATAATGTTGAATAATTAGGTTGTGATTATCATATTTGTGTGATTTGACACAGCTGCTGCAGAAATGAAATAACGCAGCTCTGTAATGTGGCAATCATTTCCAATAAGTGCCAGATTGTTAGAAAATAGAGCAGCGGGAAAGGTCAAGGATTTTGACACAACCTGTCCATCAACAGTGCAGTGCTCTTGATCTATTCTAGAAGGTTACGGGCACCTCATTCACTTCTATGCAAAATCAGGTTGAATTCCTGCAGTTCTAATTTACCTGTATAATGAGAGACAGCGAAATCAATTTGTGACTGCGGCATACGTCAAACGGTTGCAACAGGTGGCCAACGGTCATGACTGGTGGCGCAATAATTAGAAATGAGTTGCGACCGTGTGCATTCCATTTTACTACTGGTCACTTTAGACATGTAAAAAAAAAAACGATTTTGCATCGATGTATCGATCCAACAGCCGACAATACGATGCATCGACACGTCCGCAAGAGTATCGATTCATGTTTAAAAATAAATGAAAAAAATATCTGGTCTATTTTATCCATTTGCTCCTGGACGTAATTCAGACTCCCTTGCTGCGGGTGGCGCTAAACCTATTTTGTCCTCCTACCTCGCTTCCTTTACCCTCTTTCATTGATTTATTTCAAATTTGAAACATTGTCTAGCCTGTAAGGTAAAAAAAGGGTAAAAAAATCGAATCGAATCGTGGTGTATTCTTGAGTATCGAAAAAAAAAACGAATCGTTGTGTAGGGAAATCGATACTGAATCGAATAGCCATGATGGGTGTGATTTACACCCCTAGTCACTACTAAACCTAACCCTAAATATAACCTTAGTAAAACCTACGCCTAAACCTGCGACCGTTGTGACCATTGGAGCCACCCGTCGCAACGTATGTCACGCTCGCAAAATGATTTCGCAGGAGTTGAAAAATAACATAAATTGGTTGCGTCCGTTTGGACACCTGTCGGGACCAAACGGTCGCAACAAATTTATGTTATTGTGCTGCAACGTATGCTGCAACCTATGCCAAGGTCGCAAATTGATTTCGCCCCTCCTGGGTATAATACGAACTCCATCTAAAGCTCTGGACCAGAACTAAATTCATGAAAAGGTGAAGTTCATGTTGTGTAAATGTTTGTTTCCTGTATCCATGGCGAGTGTTAACTCCTTTTGAGTTGGACAGCGTGAGGTAAACAGCCGCGCGGCAGCATCTGGCCGCGCCTGTTTGTTTTCATGTTGCGGAGGGGGTGTGAAGCGGAGCTCCAGGCGCACGCCTTGGAACGCCATTGTTTGCGCGTCTGTTCACAATCACGCTGCTGCTGCTCCACATACGATCGCCCCGAGGAGGAACCGCTGAGGACCGCATTCTATCGCCGACACGCTCCATTGACACACAACAAGGCCGCATTCACCGAGGACCACGCATGTTGTGGGGAATTATCCAGGCAAACATGTAACACCCCCCCCCCCCCCCCCCCCCCCCACATACACACACACACACACACACACCATTTGGAGATCGGTTTCAATTCCACGTCAGAAGGCTTTTCTTAACTTTCTTTGCATTTGATTTATTTCCCAAAAACCTCCTTAAATTAGCTGATTTACTTTTTTGGGAAATACCCAAATAAAGTTAAGAGAGCCTTCTGGAGTGGAATTCTCCTTTAAGCATTTTGTTCAACACCATTGCCCTACATTTCCATGAAATAATGCTGTTGTTGTGTCACAAATGTTGTTCTGGTGGACAAATACAACGAGTACCACAACATTCCCATAAATAGTCATTTTGGTACTCTTTATTGCGACTGTAAATTTCTCCTGCCGATGTTAACTGCAAGCCCTTTGATCTCAATGCAGGTTGAACCAGATTTATTTGAATTTCCACATGCACGCGCACAGACAGACACACACACGCAACCTGTCAAGCCCAGCTAGCCGTGCGTGAACCCACCTGCAGATGGCTCCCTGGCCGGGGATGATGTCACACTTGCCGTCGTTCTGGCAGAAGTCGGGCTTCAGCTCGCAGATGCTCTGACAGGGCAGGCCGTCCACACTGAAGTAGCCCGGGTTGCACACGCACTCCGCCTCGCCCGACCACCTGTTGGGCTTGCACTTGGCATACTCGTTGCATGCCTGGAACTTGCAGGGGTCCGCCTGGTCACCTGCGGAACAGGAGTCGAGACCGCGAGTCTGTTAACACTTCCGGAGCGATGCTAAAATCAGCCCGCTGTTCTGGTGCGTCATATTTCGATCACCAGACATCAGTATATCAATGGTTTTCACAAAAAAATGACTTTAGACTAAATATTGGAGAATATTTCAGTGGAGTCACAATAAATACATGTACAGTTGTATATAAATAAATAAATACCTTAAAGGTAATAGAGGCAACTTTTTAGCAAAAAATGAAATTAGATATATAGGGTTAGGGTTATTTTATATTTTATAATGAGCCAATAGAGTGGAGGTGAGGTGGAGTTAGATTCTGTTTTTAAACAAACACAAACAGTGTTAAGTTGCCTCTATTAACTATTAGCAAAGAGAGACTGATACTGCCTCTTGAGTCAACAAACGTGACCATACAAACTGGTCAAACATTGCCCGAAATTGTAAAGTTATATAAGAGGACAAAACAACAGGCCACTAAACATTGTCACTTGAGGCAAAGCACATCCAGGTGTCGAAATAATCTGTTGGTGCACGTGTGTGCATCGTGCATGTCGCCGTGTGTGTCCTTTCGCGCTCTGCTTTCTCACGCGCATGCGTTCTTTTATAAGTGGCCGGCGGCAATGTGCACGCATTCGCGTGCGTGCCTTTGTAAGTGCCACGCATGCCAGCGCCCCGCCGTGTCGTCCTGTTTGCGTTGTAATTAGTAGCAGGTTTGCTGCACAATCGGTTTGCACGTGACCATGCTACATGGAGATATACTGTACACACAAACATAGGCCTACACATTGACTCTGTGTGTGTGTGTGTGCGTGCGCGCTCACACACCCAGTCAGTCGTGGAAGCAGCTGGCACCATTTAAAAACACAGACAGACACTCACGCACGCACACACACACCTTCACCCCTCCTCGATCTCTGTACAGTGTCTGTCTGTTAGTACTTACATGGCGGAATTCAGCATTACGATTTAGCTGTGACTAGTTTAGACAGATTATGACGTGCACGTATAAGCACCGCGATGATTCATTGATTACGCAGCTTTGTTTGAATGCGCGATTATGATTGGTTGATTGAGGCATTCTCTGGCTGGGAAAAGTGACCCCGTTTCTCGCTGGGTGGGCGTCTCTCTCGTGGCTCAAGTTAGCGCGGGACGGCGGCCAATCGTCGTGGCCCAAACCTATGGGCCAAAAGTCCCTCCCTTCGTGGTGCAGAAATCTGCATCCTGGCTGGGAGAATAGGCAGTTCAAGCATCAACTGTTTTCACAACGGTTCCCTTGCCGGAAGTACAGGGGCTCTGACGCAATCGCCATAAGCAAAAAGCCATCCGCAATGGCGACTGGTTACCACGGTGATGCGTCTACGCACAGTATGTTAAACAAGACGTTGTGAACACTACGTTAAAGTGTAGGTTCTGGCGTAGTAGGAATGGCTGCTATGGCAAGCAGGTAGTGAACAGCGTCACGTAGTGAACAACGTCACCGCCATATGCTAAAGTCTCTAATGTTTGAAGCTATCCTGTCAATTCATCTGTTCATAGAGCCTTTGTCTAGGTGCTTCAAACACCAGCAAAGAAACTTCCATTGTGATGAATCGCCAGGGCAGTCCACCCTCTAATATAACTTTGTTCATAAGCAGTAATAGTCCTACATATCAATGAGAGGCTATATAAACCTATGATTGCCAGATACAGTATGTCTACCCTGAACACTACAGGCCTATTCAGAGATGGATTTTCGGTGGCCACCGCAACCACCGCGACCACCGTTTCCTACAATATGACGTCATACCACCGCAACCACCGCACCTCCCAGCCCTCCTCTCGGATTTTACTAACCACCGCACCTCCCAGCCCTCCTCTCGGATTTTACTAACCACCGCACCTCCCAGCCCTCCTCTCGGATTTTACTAACCACCGCACCGCACCGCGGTGGTTGCTTGTTTTTAACGGCTGGTTAAAAAAAAGAAAACACACAACAAACCACAGCGCGGTGCGGTGCTGACAGTGGACTATATAATAGCGCGCGGTGCGGTGCTCTGAGCGGTGGTCGCGGTGGCCACCGAAATTTCAGACTCTGAAAGAGCCTGAACACTACTGTGTCTCATGCAGTGGCGTTTCTAAGCAATTTGGAGCCCTAGGCAAGATTTTCCCTGGAGCCCCCCTTACCAAATGGACCCATAAGGGTCCATTTGGGAAAATCTCAGGGAAAATCTCCTGTAAAATGGTGCCCCCAAGGGATAAAATGAACTATTTTTAAACTAAAGAACATATTATGTGTGTTTTAAATTTTCAATTCTAGTTATAGAGGACAAGTATAATGTATTTATCCATATTAGTCTTATTTAGCCTGAAGCAGCCTAAAGCATGTCTGGTGGTCGCCCCCTTCCCCTTATGGCACCCTAGGCAACTGCCTAGTCTGCCTAATGGCAAAAACACCCCTGGTCTCATGTGACACAGTAGTGTCACAGTCCTTTTCCATACGCAGTAAAATCCTCTGTGTTAAATTAGCCATTTGCAACGGGCTGGTGGGGGGCATTCTGGGAATCAGAGGGTCACCGGATTGACCCCCTAGCTCACCCAATGCATTGCACACGTGTCGAGGAGTGTGCATCAGCTGGGTGAAGCCGTAACAGCTATTTCCCTGAAAAAAAGACTCGCTTTCCCCCCCTTGTTGCTTCAAGAGCGCACGGTTACATAATACGTATACGCTTATACACTAAGTTAACACTGGGGGATTATACTGTGCATGTTATGCAGAATGCACCTGAGAACGCTGCTTTTGCTCACTGTCTGGACCAAAAGGATAGTTGTTGATGATTTGTGTCGCCTTGGCCTTCAGCCCGAGAATCTCCTGATTATCTGGGCCTGCATGGTCTCTGTGACCGTGGCTTTTTACACACTTCTACTGAGAACTTCCCCAAAGGAATTGAACACCTGCTTTCCCAGACGCCGTCCACTATGCAAACACACAAGCGTGTCTGCGCGGACACATGTAACACACACAGACACACACAGGCACACACACACTGCTCTTCCAGGGTGACTCACTGCGGTATTGGTTCACCACGTCGTATTGTGTGAGATTGAACAGACACCCGTTAAAACACATCTGATGATAGCCTCAGTTGGTGCTTTCATGAAGCCTGACTGATATACATCATAGCCATGGGTACTATGTGCAGTACAATGCGTGCACCTTGTGATTTTAAATCATCTGCTGTTTGGCAAAGGCATAAACTTTCTCTTGTTCCGTGAAGCCATCTGTCGTTTTAGCATCGCGATCACTTGAACCACATTAACATTTTATATTCATATATATTACACTGACTTATACGATCATGCTGAAAATGTGCGCATTTTTTTTAATGTTTAGTGTTTTAAAGCAAATATGCTTAAGTTATTATACTCTACTATTTTAGCCCAAAATCTAAATATATACTGTATATAGCTATATTCTTTGGCTTTTTTTCCTCTACAGTACGTTGCTTCTACTTTGATGCTGCAGCTGTTCCCCGCAGACAGACACTCGCTTTGTCCTGCAGACGAAGACAGACAGGAAAGAGGGACAGGGCGACCTAAATACATCGAATTTTGGAGGTCTTTGACATGAGATAAGATTTACTTGAGTGAGCAGAGCGGCCTCACGCAAGTTAAACGATTGGTGCGCGGTCGAGCATTGGACGTTCCCTCGGCCTATATTTTTAGCGATCCTTGACAACACAATCAGGCATTTTTTCGTATAATCGGCATTGGATCTGAGCGGGTTAACGGGATAAACACTGTACAGATGTGTTGGCGTCCTCTACACACTTCAAAAAAACACCACAATGTGAAAATTCGCCGCACCTGACTCTACGTCCAGCGAGTACTTGTCGATGGCCAAGTTCATGGTCTGGTAGGCCGTGTTGCAGAAATCCTCCAGGATCAGGTAGACGCTCGTGGTGACACCGCGGGGCACGGGCTTGCCAAACTTCATCCGGCTGTTAACCACAATGCTCCCGTTCCTGAAGTTGAGAATCTCCAGGTTCTGGAAGTTGCTCAGATTGGACTGCAAGTAGGGGACGAGCTGCGGAGAAGAGGAGGAGGAGGAGGATGGACGGAAATATGTCAGATTTCAACGTTAAGAGTCGTCCAAAAACGCTCAACCGGGGAGAAATAATGCTAGGCAGGGTGGCCCGATTGTTAAGAGTGAGCATCGCCGTACTGTATGTGCAAAGGTTCCAGAATAAATCTTTTACTTTAGCCAAGTGTCCTTGTGCAAGACACTGAACATCCAGTGTTAGGGGTGTCATTTTAAAGGTACTACAGATGACTTTTAAGCCTAAATTTAAACATAACAGAGGCAACTTTTAGCTTAAAATCAAAATACCTGTAGATATATAGCTATATTTTATGCCTTTCCCCCCTTGACATTGCTTCTACTGTGATTCTGCAGCCATGGTTTGTTAAAGCCATATAGTGATCGAGGGGAAAAAAGCTAAATAGTGTATATAAATATACGGTACATATATTTTGAATTTAGGCTTTAGGCTAAAAGTCTTCTAAACTACCTTTAACAGTGATCTGATATCTATCATGATACATTGGCTTGATACATGGACGACATTGGCTCAATATGACAATATGACAATACAATACAATTCAATGATTTAAAATTGATACAGTAGCTATTTAGCAGAAGTGTGAAACTTGTAGATATTGCTGAATTTGTAATGAATAACTACAGCAAACGGTGAATCTCTGGAAAATACAGACATTCATGTAGTATTGCTAGAACTGCATATCAAAATGAAAATACAGTACAGTCACGCCAACGTAAATAACTACCTTCACATTGTACACTTCATGTCTCTGCTAAACAAATACTAGGAATAATGCCAAGCAAAAAGGTGTAATTTCACTATAGTTCACCAGCTCTATGAAGCGCTGCTCCAGGGCCTTGTATTCGGCTGAACTCTTATTGAACAGGTCGTCGGAGAACATCATGTTGGTGACCCGCAGGCTGAAGAACACCATCAGCGCTCTCCCCGGGTTGGCAGGCAGGGCCACGGCCCGGTCCGTACTGTGCACCACGCCAGCAGGCAGCCCCGCGCTGCCTTCCTCCACCTCAGGGGGCTGCACCTGGGACACCAACAGAGACAGCGTCAGGGGCGGATTTAGGCATGGGGGGGCAATGCCCCCCTAAATGCCCAGACTGCCCCACCACCAAACACGATATTTCAAATTATAAAGTGCTTATATTTAAAAAATAATTTGAAACACTACTAGTGCTACTAACTAACTACAGCTGTGGCACCACTAAACCAACAGCATTTCATCATTGAAAAACAGAAAACTCTCTGAGTCAGACCTTTAGCTTTACTGTATGCATGCTGTGTGTCTGTTGCAACTTCAACAACTGATGTTATTATTGATGCTTTACTTGACTAAGAAAAGTCATGTAACCGAAAATGATATGGGTGCAACTTCATTGCCCCTGGAGCGAAGTGACACGGGCGATGAAGCTGCCCCATACCAACCCATGGTTGGACACTTTCCAGCCGGACTCATTAACAAGGCCTGCTGTATGCAGTGGAAAAAATGTGTGTGAATTTGGAGATGGAAGGGTTGCCGAGAGACGAGATAGCCAATCAGAAGTTGTGGCGTTGCCAAGAGACCAGATAACCAATCAGACAGCTGGTACAAAAAACATCTCAGGCCAATTTAATGTTGTGTCCTTTCTTGTTTTTTTTCCTATAGGAAAACTACTGGTTTGTCTATCACATATTATGCTTAGCTGTGATTGGTCCATAGTAGTTTGGGGAGGAGCTTACTGAAAGGTCTATTGCAAGGTAATAAAATAATAAGCTGAACTTGGTCTGTGTTTGATGGCCACCTGGATGCTTTTCCAGTGGGAGTCACATGGTGTGACCAAACATTTGTGTTTGATGGGATGGAGATGGGAAGGACAAAGCTGTTAAACACCATTGTTTGGTCACACCAAGTGATTCCCATTGGAAAAGCATCCAGGTGAACACAGGCAGAGCACAGAAAATTTGTTTTTTGCGTGTGTAGAAAGCCCAATTGTTACAGTTTGTGTCGTCTCGTGGTTGCGTTTCATTGCGTCCACCTACCTCCACGGCGATAGAGACCTCCATGACCGGCACCCGGTCCGGGGCGGGCAGAAGGTCAGACAGGGTGAAGGATGACTCCCTGTCTGGAGACAGAACGGTTGGTTTGGCCGGTGCCGGCGCTACCTCACTGCCGACCAACAAAATCTCATCCTCTGTGAGGTCCTCGGTCGAGATCTCCGGAGCGTCCGGTGGCGGCGCCTGCTGCTCCACGACCGTTTCCTCTTCCTTCTCTACCGCTGCTTCCACCACGTCCTCCTCGTGTCCAGAAGGTTGAGGTTCGACCGGCACGGCCTCTGCGGCGGTGTCCGTCTCGGGTTCTGCCGGAACCTCCTCCTCGGTCACAACATCCACAACGACCTCACCCACCTCCTCCTCCACGGGCACTGACTGTACTTCCACCACAGTTTCGGCCACAACCTCTTCCTCTACAGAGTCGGGGATGCCATCATCCTGGTCTTCATCTTCTCCTTCCTCTGCGTCGGTTCCCTCGCCTCCCTCGATGCCCGGGGACGGCTCGGGAGGCGCGGCGTCCTCCTCTGGCTGCGCAGGGGAGGTTGGCTCAGCTGGGAGCTCCTCTACAACCTCCTCGGGCTCCTCGGGGGAGATAGGCTCAGCTGGGAGCTCCTCTGTGACCTCCTCAGGCTCCTCGGGGGAGATCGGTTCAGCTGGGAGCTCCTCTACAACCTCCTCAGGCTCCTCTGGGGAGATCGGCTCAGCTGGGAGCTCCTCTACAACCTCCTCGGGCTCCTCAGGGGAGGTTGACTCTACTGGGAGCTCCTCCGCGACGGTTTCCTCCAGCAGCAGGCTCTCCTCTTCGATCCCTGGAATGAGATAGACGTCGTGGCTTACATGCATGGCGGCAAATGATGTTTAGAGAGAGTGACAAAATTAACCATATTCATGAAGGTAGACATTTTTTCCTCTTTTTGTCATATAGCCAGGGTATAACTTTTTCCCACTCCCTGTTACCCCAAAGTGGGGTAACCGGGACCCCCAGGGGTCCATATAGCAGTTCCAGGAGGTACCCAGCTTAATGATACTAGGGTCTGTCGACCCTGATAGCACGTTTTAACGGCAGGCGATGGACAAACATCGTCGGCCAACATCCATTATTTGTGTATGAGAGCCGCCGATTCGGGCGATAGCAGCAGAACGGGCGACGGAAAGATAAAAATTGGTGCGCTTTTCCGCCAAATCGGCCGATGCTTGGCCGGGGATAGTCAATCAGTTTGGTTCCTAGTTCTGCCCCACTTCCTCCTCCACCATACTTTTTTATTCAGTGCACCACAGCACCGTCGTTTACGGTACTTATTATGCATGCCATTTGACCGTCGGCGTCGCTCATATCGGCCGACGTTCCTTGTCCATCACCCGCCGTTAAAATGTGCTGTGAGAGTGTGCGAATGGAATCCATTTGCGTGAGAACAAACAACAGGCCGCCGTGTCAAATGCACACTGACCGTCAGCCTCGGGGGCAGCCGCGGCGGTCAGTCCGACGTCGGGAAGGGCCTCCGTCTCGCTTTCATCCAGGATGATGACGTCATTCTCTCCCGCCGCCGCCACCACCTCGCCCTCGGGTGATTGGGGCAGAGGTTCATCTATGATCACGTCACCAGCGTCTTCCGCCTCCGGCACCACCTCCACCGCAGTCTCCTCGCCAGCGCCCTGCGCCGTCACGGACACAGTTTAGAACAGGGTGGGCAATTATTTTTCCCAAGGGGCCAAATGAGACACATAAAATATTGTGGAGGGCCAAGACAAAAGGCTAAACTAAAGTCTGTGTCATATTAATTTAATTTCAAGATAAAACTAAGAGTAAGACCAACCCTTTTGACCCCAGGGCCCACTATTTATTCAGTATTTGAGCCACGGACCACCATTTGATGACATTTTAGCCCCACAGACCCCAAAACATTCTTCAAGATTTCTTTTGTTTTTGTCCACAAGTCCAGGCTGGATTTGGGAAGCAAAACAGGATAACAAAAATGACCATTCTTTTACTCTCTGATTGAATGTGTAGACTTTGGGCTAATTCAGATGATGAATATTTTAACTCTTGAGAGTGTAAAAATGAAACCAAATGGACCCGCAAGGGTCCATTTGGTTTCATTTATACCCTCTCAAAGAGTTACATCTGGTTAACCAACTTTCCATATTTAACTTGGAACTCTCTCAAGGACCACTGGTGGTCCCTGGGCCGGTCAGAGTCAGCCAAAGGGCTGCATTTGGCCCCCGGGCCGCATAATGCCCAGGTATGGTTTAGAGGTAACTAGAATGTTACGCTGGGCATCACTCCCACCATGGATAAATGGATAAAACATTCTACACCAGAGGAGACGTTTCCACACTCTTTGTCATGATGTATTGTATATTTGACACACCATCATAAGAGATTAATGCAAATCACTTTGATTCGCTTTCTCATTTTACTACCAGTAAGAGGCTACGCGTCTTACTGGCGCCCAAAATATGGAGTTCCCCATGTTTGGGTCAGGCATGCCAAAATATTTAGTGTGTGACACATGCTCACACGCACAGACAGACAGACAGACAAGACAGACCGAGATTTCTGCCTGGCTTACATAGTGATCTCGCTGACTTCCCATATGGAATGGTCTATATACATGCGAACTCTTGAAAATATAAGAGAATAAAGTTAATATAAGATCCAAATTATTTTTTGTAACATATACTGTATAATGTTGCAATTTATATGAAAACAGATTCAAAACAGATATAACATCCATACCCACTGAGGACAAGATCTGATGCCTAAAAAAAGTCTAAAAGTAGACTAGACGTTGATAGATGTCTAATCAATGTCTACCTCTAATTTAAAATTAGATCTCATGCAAAGCAATGCTTGGTGAGGATCATAGAACAGAATACTTTAGCTTTAATAGTGCACTTTTCAGTTATGAATGCACACAGTTTCATCTTTGCATTTATCTTGCTATTAAGACTTTGATCTGCAAAGGAAATTACTGTATTTTTTGCCGTTTGACTGGTGCCTGTGTGTTGAGACACATTCAGGCCCTCAACCAACTTCTTTCTATTTCGGCCCCGCAGTGTATTTGCCATCCCTGTGCTAGCCGATTTGCTCATCTACATATGATGTAAATTATCCCTTCAATGTCAATGTCTAACTTGCGCCATATTTATGCGGAATGTTCACCTCATTTCCCCTTTCATTGTCAACTGCAAATACCGAGACGTGTGCGTGGGCAAGGTTTAACAGACATTTTGACCCGAAATTCCACTTTAATTGTCAATGGCACATCATGATACACATGGGGGGCAAAAGCTGTACATAGGAGGGCCCTAAAGGAACACAAGCTGAATGTGAAAAAAGCTGGACGGGGGGCTGGTATGGCCGACGAGGAGGTGCTTCTGTGGCACAGTAGCAGCGCGGCGCTCTTGCCAGTAAATCAATTACCGGCGGAGGACCGTTCCCCCTTCCATCTATATAATGGCCTCCATTTAATCACTTAGGAGGCTAGGAGCTGTGTATAAAGTGAAACAGCAGACCCAGAACGGGCCCAGAATGTCTGATTACTGTCATGGAAGCGCGCTCAGCCTCTCGAGACTGTACAAATAAAGATGTGAACGGGATCTAGACAAATTATGGTGTCCAGTGGGCTGAGATTGTTATTTTTGATCTCTCACCATACGCACATTATGCCGTCTACCCTTCTTGGCTCGCCGGCCACCGCGTTGTGGTGCTTTACTCTAACCCTGACCCCAGAATAGCAGTGGATTATTATAGCCAGAGCCAAACCTAATCCTCAAAACGTTTACCTCATCCGACTACCTGCTCTGGTAAGGTGTGGATAATGTATTTTCAGAAATTATGCTTTTTTTTTCTCTCTCCCCTACAAAACCTTTGTCCGTCGGTCTTTTTCCACAGGGGGAAAAGCGAAAATTTGTGGAGGGTCGATCCATTTGTTGAGTTGAGTTGATCCATATGGACCGTGACACACAAAATGGAGAATGACGGATGGCTAACACGTGTATATCGTATTAGAAATTAGGGCTTCAAGACTCACTGTGGCCTCGTTGACGGGGTGCGAGGTTTCGCCGAACTCCGGCACTGCAAGGAGAAGATGCAAAGCGTCAGCACAAAATATATACTGCAGATACATTAACCCGTGTTGTCCTGCCACTAGTTTCTACTTTCTGATATGAGATTCTAGTTTTTGACGCTACATTCTAGTTTCTGAAGCTCCATTCTGGTTTCTGACGCTAGATTCTAGTTCCTGACTGGATTCTAGTTTGATATTGACATAGATTACTCTGTTGTCAGTTTGCACTGAAATTTGTCTTGAGACACAGCAGCCAGATCCTAGTTTCAGGCGCTAGAGTTTAGAGGTTTCTGACTCTAGATTGCAGTTTCCGACACTAGATTCTAGTTTATGACACTAAATTCTATTTTCTGACATTACATTCTAGTTTCCGACACTAGATTATAGTTCTTCTGAAAAATCTATGTTTGTCAGTGATGCTCAACATATTTCTTGCCAGAATGATATTATATTATATTATATTTGACTGTATATTTGACTGACCCGCTTCTGAAAACATGTTCTAGGGAACCCCCAGAAGCAAAGGTTTGAGTTAAAAATGTTTTGCTTCTAAAATAATAAATTCAAAACTCAGTGCCACATTTTCACTATTTTTCAAAAATATCAGATCTACAAGCTATATATTGATATTTTTCAATAGTGTAAGTATAAATAGTGTAAGTGTAACATACTGCTTAGAACACCAAAGTGTGTTACAATAGAGAAAGGGTTAAAAAAAGGCGGATACTCCTAAACCCAAAACCCATATCCAACAAACCCCGTTATCGACGGCCGTGGTAGCGTCTCGTTCCATCATCTTTATCATCGGCTAAAACTGCAGGGCCTCCGCTCCCTGTGGCCGCGGCGCTGACAGTTGTCGTGCTGACTGTGCATTTACCTAAGTGGAACCCCAGCAATCAGCACTCAGTCCTGGCCCTCGAATGTCGTCCCCACCGGGGGCCAAAAACTATTACCGTATTACCACCAAAAAGCTGCCGCTTCGTAGCCAAGCAGTGCCTGTAAGTCCCCAGACGGACATGCCAGGAAGCCGCAGCACGAGAATGTTTTTAAAACCCGTCCTATCGCATGTCCCCGACCTATAACTAATGTCAGTGTCACATGGCATCCATCTTCGGAGCGCCTGCTAACACAGTAAACTAATGACACTTGCTCTCTCTCTCCCTCTCTCTCTCAAAAACACGGTCGAAGGATAAATCCCGCAGATGGAGGAAATGGTATAGTCATTATCATCGCCTCCACTTTTGTTCCATTTGCAGCAGAAAAAAGGGCCCAGGCTTGCCAGAAGTGAGAGCTAGCTAACCTACTTAATGCCCTGGCTAAAATGAATGGAGCAGTGATTTAGATCTCCCAGGGAGATTTTCTTGTGTGCAAAAAAAGGAGAGTGACAGAAAGCTAAGGGGAAACTAAATTGTGACAGAGGTACCCTCTCATGGTTATCCTACTGTAGATGTGAGTGGAAAACAAACTCAAATATAAACTGCCAGGCAAAGGCAATGGACTGAATACACAGTTAAAAAACAAATTGCAACAGTCCCTCATGGCTGAATTCAATTAGACAGACCATTTAGTGATGAGGGTTTTACGGCACACTGAAACAGCACACCCTTCCTGTAAACGGACGGCTGCTCACTGTTATTTGTTCACTTTTTAAGCTTTAGCTGTCTCTACGCTTGTGCCAGTGCCTTGTGATTGGTTGGGGGGGATTGCATAATATGAAAAAGAAGCAGATGAGAATGGTAAAAGTTTGGACTGTTTTTTACAAGGGGCTTAGTGTGAATATAGTGTGATCTGTGATGCAATGCCAGATCTGACATTGCATTGCTGACGATGGCATAAACCGTCTTTTCTTATCATACGCTCATTTTTTTCCCTCCTCCAATCCCACAACCAAAAAATATGCAGTACAACACATGTGCTGCAGTTGTGACCTTGTCGTTCTCCAAATGAAATAAGGTGGCCTGGGTATTTCTGGGTATAACTTTGTGGTTGGCTTTATAGAGACCAGGGATGGACTGGTCATACTCGACTTCCAGGTGGTGCGACCGTAGGGGGCCACTAGGGGATGCTAAAAAAGAAAAGTAAAAAAAAACAAGCCTGTATTGTACCTGTATCAGGTATCAGTGAGTGACAAATAAACCCTATCTTGAATAAGCTCAGTGGCCTTGTGGCAGGAGTGTCTGCCCTGAGACTGGGAGGTTGGGGTTTCGATTCCTGGCCGAGTCATACCAAAGACTCAAAGTCAGCATCAGGGTTGGACTGGGGGTAAGTCCCTGCAACATACTAGTGTCATGTTGTCCATTGGGTGTACTTGTAATTAAGCTGCCTCACACTGCATATGGGCCTCACGGCTCAACAAGGCTCACTATATCTTGAATCCTTTTGCTGGCATAATTCTTGTGGCAGCAGAAAGCACATTCTATGCAGTTCTATATGTTCTATACAGCCTGCTTACCGCTCTCCAGCACCTCCTTGTGCAGAGCTTCCGTGACGTAGCTCTGGACCTCGCTGATGGTGAGGATGATCGTGGGCCGCTCCGCCTCCACCTCCACCTCGCGGTAGGAGTTCTCCACCTTGTTGGACTGCAGGGTCAGGTAGTCCAGCTGCTCGGCGCTCACCCCACCTCCGTCCACCAGCATGGTGACCGCATAGTTCACCACTACGGCGTCCAGCCTGACAGACAGGACAGCACACTCATTCAAATCTATTTTTTTTTTTTGCTTCAGAAGAGATACATTCATCCTTTAGTTTCAATGCTCAGGGAGGTTTTTGCCATCAGGTAGACTAGGTAGTTGCCTAGTCTCACCATGATGGGAGGGGGGGCACTGTGGCAACCACCAGACATGCTTTAAAAGGATCCCAGGCTAATAAGCCTCATAGGTATCATTACCTGTTAGTGCATTAACTAAATATTCGACTAGTCGATTATTCAACTAGCAAAACACTATTCGACTATTCATTCACTATTCGTTATTCGGTAATAATAATTTTTGATATATATTTTTCAAATTTCTGCAGCAGGCATTGTGGATGTGTGCTGTGGTGTTGGTAGTGATTGTAGGTTGATTGCTCATTTGTCATGTCATAATGTATCTGAGTTACAGTAGTGTAATAGGCATGTATTTTTCAATGGGAAGTCCAGAATCACACATTTTATTGGCTAAAAAACAAATATGTATATCACTATAGACTAGTCGACAATTATTCGACTACCAAAGTATTCGATTCGACTAGCAAAAAACGTGTTTGGTTAATGCCCTATTACCTGTGAGGTAGCCTGGTCTAGCCCTCAATGATTTTGGCCTTGGGGGGCGGGGGTGTCGTGGGATCCACACGGCGGAAGTGCTGCGCTCTGATTTGATCTCACTAACGTGTCGTCATCCCCGGCCCCTCCCGCGCCCGTCCATTGCTGTTCTACGTCACATTATTTAGAGCGACGCCCACCCCGGAAGGTCCACTCCCACTTGAAGGCCACTTTCCAACGTGCGTTAGTCCAGGCTTTCCGTTTTCGCGCAAGGCGAACGAAAATGAAAGCCTGGGTGTCGAGGCTACCTGTGAGGCAAATCATACCTAGTCTATAACTAGAATTGAATATTTAAAATACATATACCGGTAATGTCTTTAGTTTAAAAAAACAGTGCCCCCTTACAAAATGGACCCTGACAGGTCCATTTGGTAAGCGTCCACACACGCACACATTGTGACACCTGCAAGGTGTGACACATGCTTGCACACACACAGACATTTCGGAATGGCTTAGATAGTAATCTCGCTCACTGTGTTCACAGTTATTATTAGGGTTATAGACATTGAGTATAACGAGACATGATGCCTGTTGACAGTGGCCTACCAACACGCAGGATAGTTCATGCATTTACAGTGGAATATTTATATCAGAAAACCATTCTGCCTTATCTATGTAATAAATGAATACAATAAGAACTGAGGTTTATTATCCTACTGACAGCCATATGGTGGACCCTGTTGTAAACAAGTATAATGCTTAATCATGGCGCCGTCCACAGTAGCAGTGTTTATTGACTTGTGGTTTCGTTTGAAATGTACCCTTTCTACATACTGTGAAATATATGAGCATCTACGCAACGTCCAACTTTGCTTTGCTTTAGGCGGTTGCAGCGCGCCAGTTGGTCCGGTCTTTGCATTTCGGGGGCTACTGTATTCAAAAAATGCGACTGGGGGATGTATAATGTCTCTTGGAGGGCCGCGCAGAGCCGCTTTCTCGCGGAGCATGAAAATTGTTCAGGCATTACTTTGATTTAGCGTCCAACCTGTTAAAAGAGTTGTAGCGCGCCCCGTGCATGACTGATGGCTCGGGGGTGATTTACTCCCGCTTGGAACGTGCGGCACGATTACGGTTCCAAAATGGCAGAGTCAGCAGAGTGATCAATATCATAATAATAAACATAGGAATCCCACAAGAGACTCCAGGCCTTGGAAAAAAAACATCTATCAGCCTTCATTTGACTATTGGGAGCCCCTCCACTCTGACCTAGTTTGTCGGGGCCCTGGCGCAGCGCTGAGCACGTGTTGGACTATAATCGCCCCTATTTAGGAGCAGATCCCATTTTTCCCCCTTTGCCGCTAGCCAGTATAGCCAGCCACACACATACCCTATATAAACACACACATGCGTAGCCCCTTTTACAACTAACGTATGTGGGTGTGCATGCAATTATCTAACAGAATAATAAAAGAATCACTCACACTCTAGCCGCCAGGGACGTGCAGAGAGCGTTAGAGGGGCCGGATAGGGGGGCAGCGATTTGGTACGCACCACGATACATGGTTGGCGATGCGATCTGACACAATTCACTGATTTGAAATAGGATATAGTAACTATTTAAAATACATTGACATTGTCTTAGTAACGATATGATGAATAGTTAATGTTGATGTTTTCATTTCGATATATTTCGATATCTTGAAATTAAAAATCGATTTTTCGATGCAGTTGCTATATCGTTACACCCTTAATGCTGACCCCAATGCTGAAATATGGGCCACGTTTTGATGCAACAATGACACGTCTCGAAGATGAGATGAAATGCTACACATGTGTCAAGTTTTGGCATGTCATTATAGGGGATATTTTTCTTTAAAATACTAAAAAAATAAATAAATAAATAAAAAGCGCTGTCTATCCCCATTTCCTGTTCTTTTCATGTTTATGTCTGTCCATCTCTCTCTCTCTCTCTGTCTTTCAACCTTTTCTCCAGCTTATTGATGTGTGTCCATATAAAGCTCTGGTAATCGTCTCTCTGGGAGAGCAGCTGCTCGCTGGTCCAATCAGCCCTGATCTCACTTATCAGGTGAGTGACCGTTCTGAGACCATTAAGACGCTCCACCCTTGACACACCTTCACACGCATGCACCTACACGTGTGCTCACGCTCACGGCATGCAGGTAAACAATCCGTGCATGTACAAACACACTCTTCTAACTAACAATGCTCAGCCTGCGCCGCTAATTTAGCTAGACGACTCAAGAGGGCGCCAATATGATCAGGTGACGATAGTCACATACATTCTTTGACTGATAAGAGATAAGATAAGATATAAACTTTGCTGTGTATACCTGCTCATTCCTAATTAACCTGCTGCTCATGAAGCTTTGCAAATCTCACAAAGAGCTTGACCCATGCTCAAATATGCTGAATAAACATATAAACATATATTCTAAATAAATTAACTGGACTGTCCCAATACCTACACCACCTCTACCTCCCACAGTCAGACTGTGTCTGTATCATAGGCGATTTTAGGCTCTCCCATGATGGACCATTGGTAACAAAATTGATCCTTAAACATCTCTAAATCGTGGGGAGGGGTCAAGTCGCCAAGGGTCTGTATAGTACTGGTTTGACCACTCACCTTAGAGAATCCTTTTGAGGCCTGTAAGAGACAGAGAGACACTCCTTCAGTGAGTTGTACAGTATCTATCTATATAAATTCCGTCTGTTCAATTTGCAACGGAAGAACCCTTGTTCAGACAGAGACAAAAAAACTCACCTGAAGTCCAGCACGGCAACATTCTTAAAGCCAGGCAGTCCCTCTAGAGCGTCATCAATCTGTTAACAAATAATAGAAGAAAAAAAAAAAATCAGTCCCTAGCCTGTTTTGTACTTGAAACCCTGCACTGATGTTTCACTGTTGACAATGAAGAGAAATTATTCTGTCAAGTTTGCTTTAACATTATGTTGTAATCAATGTTGCAAAATCATAATAGTGACCCTCACTTCATGTAATTTTTTTCTTAATTGTCATGGTCAATCCAAAACTCTTGAAAGTGCAATGCTTTTTGTTGTTTGCTACAGTGAAAAACCCTACAACGCTACAAAAGGTAGATCTGCTATTTTGTACAATGCAAAATCGCAGATCTACAAGCTTTGGTGTGTCACAACAATGCCCAACCAAGTAAAAAAAAAATGGCTGGAAAAGTGGCATTAAAATAACCACCGACACAGTACTCCGCGGTTAATATTTCAACTGATATTTATTTAGAACAGACATTTACAAATTAGCAGATAAATTAGGCTGGCAAGAGGTGAAAGAGCCTTGTGTTTCCTGTCTGGTGACTTTTTTTTTTTACAACCATTGCCTTCTATGAAAAACATCAGTGAACGTCATCGTCATATTGTCCTGCTGACTTACTGACCCACTTTATGCACCTGGCAAGAGGTGCACGAAGACAAAAATCCCACTGGGACCCCTCCAGTCCAGTACATCCTCCTGGCTTATCCAGCTGTCATATCTTTCCCCTGCTGTAGACCTACTTCTTATCTACTCTGAGTCTACACTTCCCACCATCCCCTAAACTCCTTTCCTACGTTTTTTCCACCCGCACGAGAAAGAAAGTTGTAAATCGTTGCCGTCAGAGAGTACACATTTTGTTCCATTTATGTGTCGTCATAAATGGATGGCCTGTTTTATATTTTGCCGTTTGACAGTAGTGTCACTCCAAAAAGTAGCAAAAAATAGCAAAGTCTACAACAGGGATGCCCAAAAGGTAGATGGTGATCTACCAGTAGATCACACAGGCCATGCAGGTAGATCACATGACAGTCCCCTAAAATGTATAGATCTGTAACTCTTGAGAGCGTTAAAATGAAACCAAATGGACCCTTACGGGTCCATTTGGTTTCATTTTACACTCTCAAGAGTTAGATTATATTTAAATGTCTGAATTACGTAATTTCAAGAGTCCACACAATTAGAAAATGGAAAATAATTGTTATTTTGACCAATATTTTGCTAGTTCTCTTTCCCAATTGTGGTCAAAAAAGTGAAAGTTATTAGCTTCGGGTGCAAGAAACTGAACTCAACATCACGAACGGTCAACTCAAACCTCAAATACTGTTTTCAAATGTCAGTAGTAGCATATACAGCAAAACCTTCCAATTCTCCCCCTCCATTTTTCATTATAAGTGCATTATTCTTAAACACTATAACAGTAAGTAACACCAGTCAGAAAGTCAAACTTCTTGGGGGCCTTGAGATCGATTTTGTCTGTAGATGTGTGTAGATCTTGTTGAGCCGGTCATTTTGAAAGTAGCTCTCAAGTCAAAAAAGTGTGGGCACCCCTGGTCTACATGCTAAAAATGACACTTGCGTGAAGTGATGGGCACTCTTATCATGCAGCCTGAGCCCCCACACCAGCTCTCAAAAATGTGTCCCAATATAATGGATCAATGTGGAACACGGGGGTACTTGAAATGCTAGTAGTAAAGGCATTTTATCAGGCATTTCACCAACATGGGGACTAAATCGTTACCATGAAATTTCTCCATCAATGTGTTTCCAATGGTGTCTAATAACATGTATTAAAATATTTCAATTCAACTTCCAAAGGAAACTTAATAAAAAAAAACAGGTTAAAGTCAGGGAACTAGTCAGAACCTATAGAAGGCAAAACTGCAAATTTGATTGTGTTTTATGTAGCATGTGTGATATGTCTAACTAGGGAGGGGTTCATGATGCTGAATCCATTCCAAGCATTAGTTTTGCGCAAAAAAAAAAAAAAAAAAAAATTAAAAAGACACTCATTAGCCTGAAAATGGACATGCACATGCATAATGATAGATACTGGATATGGTTGTTTTTAGCCCAAGAAATGTTTTCTTAGTAAAACTAGTACTTGAAATAGATTCAGCATCATTAAAAACCTCTATGGAAATTGTGCATGTTTTGCATTCTATCGGTAAGTATCATTTATTACATGTTATTAGACACCATTAGTAACACATGGTGAAGAAATTTCTTCAATTTATAACTTTCATAACTTTCCCTTGGTATAGGAGGAACTGTGCCCATATAACTGTCACACAACACTAGAAGGAGCTCATCTGACCTGAGACCTCTCCTTAAATTTGGAGAAAACATTGGGAAAAATACAATTAATCTATTATATTGCCTGTGGAATGCCAGAAAACTTCACCATTCCCCATCCATATTATAAACATCCTCATGCACAACGATAACACTATACTTTTTGGGAGTGAGTGTGTCTGCGATATGGAGAACCAGCTCTCATTTCATATCTCCATACAGCCTAGAAAGCAGCTCAGTCAGAGACTTAAGGCCAAAGCACGTCTTCTCCCATCCAACCTTGTAAATACACTTGACAGACCCGCAGAGGTACCATCGTACCTCCTCTGCACGCCGTGAATCATGTCAAATCTTAAAAACCATACCTTTCACACTGACAAGCGCTGATCTACCCAAAGCGATTCACGAGAACTGATTTAAATCACATTTAGAACTGATTTACAAGCTAACGACGCGCTGTGTCGTCAGCTTGTAAATCACGGTCTTCTAAATCAACTCTTGTCGGCAAGCAACACCATTGTGGGATCATGGAGTATAATTTTAACTTAAGGATACAGGGAGGGAAGGGAGGAGACAGAGACAGAGATAGAGAGAGATGGAGCACCAACTGTAACCAAAACAGAATGGAAACAAACCTTTTCAATGAACTGTCTGTCCAGGGTCTGGTACTGGAGGCTGGTGGGGTCTCGGAGCTCTTCGCTGTATGTCTCCCCGGTGAGCAGAATGCTCAGCTCCACCACCTGTTCCAGCACAGCGGGCGTGGGAGGCTGCACAGCAATGTCGTTGTCCACCTGCACGCGAAGGGAGGATAGTATGTTGTTTTTGTTGTCATTTTCACAGATTTTGTCAGTGTTAGTCTTTTGGAAGAGATGCTTGTTTGCTTCGGTCTCAACTTAGCCATTTGAACGAAATGCTTATTAGTTTTAGTTACATTTTAGTAAAACTCAAGAGATTTTAGTCATTTTAAGTCAGTAGAAACTGAAAAACGTTATCCCCATTTTAGTAAAACAAATACCAATGGTACAGTTAGCGTTCTAAGGCTAGACCTGGTTGCTTAGTTTTCCTCACAAAAGAAACACCGGTGCTGTTTTTGGCTCTGTGCGTGCATGTGTTTGTGCGCTGTGTTTGTGCGCTGTGTGTGTGTGTGTGTGTGTGTGTGTGTGTGTGTGTGTGTGTGTGTGTGTGTGTGTGCGCGCACGCGCGCATGCGCACACGTTTAGCAACCAAATGATGCAACATATTGAGAAAAATCTTCTGTGGGCTCTCAAAACAATGGGAACCAAACACAAAAAGTATAAAACATTTTCAGATCAGGGTCCGCGGCCTGATACTGCAGATAATTTGGGGTCTTTGACATGAACGACTGTCAAACGCTAAATGTTTAGATTAATGCCATGCTTTGATGCTTTTGTATGCAGGTTTGTCCGTGCTCTTACTTCTGTGACAACAGGCAGCACCTCCTCCACCTCTGGGACAGCAGCTGCTGCCCCCACCTCCACCTCCTCCTCCAGCGCTGTGTCTGTCTCCTCACCCACAGCATCGACAACTAGAGGGTCAGGTCAGAGAGAGGGGTGGGTGATGATCAGTGTTGGACAGTAACAAATTACATATCACTGTAATATTATTACCTTTTCCACCAAAAGTAGTGTACTGTATTTTCGCACTATAAGGCACACCGGATTATAAGGTGCACTTTTAATGAATGGCCTATTTTAGCACGGTTTTTATATATAAGGCGCACCGGATTATAAGGCGCACAGAATCAAAGCTATTGCAGTCAACATAAAATAGAAGCTACTACAGTCAAACGATCCATATATAAGGCACACTGGATTATAAGGCACACATTGTTTTTTGAGAAAATTAAAAGCTTTTAAGTGCGCCCTATAGTCCGGAAAATACGGTAACAATATTACTCTGCCAAAATAGGTAATATGGGTATGTTACCCTACCAAAACACACCTCATTACGTATTACAATCACGCTAATTGTTGCATGAAGCGAAAATAGAACATATTTACAAGCCATCCACAGTTAACAATAGAGATGCACACATTATTTTGTAGATCCTAATCCACCGCAGCATTCTGCACACATGATGTACACTACAACTTGTCGCTAAACAGATTGTGTTGTACATCTCTATTCATTTGCAGGTGGGAGGGGGAAACTTGGGAAAGTAATAAAGTCGTGCATAACATATTACTCTTTGATTCAAGTAACAAGTATAATTTTCTAAGGGGTCATACGTAAAGTAAAGATATTATTCCCTTAAAACCTAAGGTTTCTGAAAAACTTGAAATATTTATATATCAGCATCAAAAAAAGTTAATTATGGAATACTGTACATACTGTACAGGATCCAAATATGGATTCCCGGCCTGAAAGGGTTAAAGGGGAATTCCACCTATTTTCAAAATTTTCCTGAGAGGATACAAATGTGAACCAAATGGACCCTAGCAGGTCCATTTGGTTCCATTTGTACCCTCTCAGGAAAAAGGTCTCTGAAAGAAAAATCATTAACATGGTGAAATAGATCCTGATGATGTCATCAGATGCATTTCACCATGTTAATTGAATTTTTCAGACCTCCATTTTTAGGAAATACAGAATTGGGGGAACTTTTTTATCACAACGTTTTATCACAACACACAATGTTTTATCACAACACACAACATCTCTAAGGTATATTAATGGCGTATTAAAATGTTGAAAATGGGTGGAGTTCCCCTTTAAGTAATATTGCCCAACACTGGTCATAACGTTTTGTTGTTATGACTGACACTCATTAAGCCCCAGCATCACGATTACTCTCCAAAGGAACCAGCCTGGAGCCGTGCTCACTTTCCACTACACAAAGACACACCACTGTCTGTACTGTGCATATGGATGGAAAGTAAATGTTAGCGCCTGACAGACCCTTCTAGTGGGAGAGTTAGGATATTCGTGTACTCGGAAGCAGAGCCCGGAAGCAGAGCGGAACAGCCATGTCACGTGACTATACAGAGCCTCTTTGAGTTCTATCTGAGCATAACGCTCATGATAACGCTCACTACTCCTAGTCCCGCAAGACGTATCGTGAGACTTTGCTGGTCCCTATTAAATCCCATTAATTTCATCGACTTCCGGCTTGAGAGTGGACTCACAGGGCCCCTCCATGCTCCTCCAGCAGCGCGAGCGCCCTGGCGCATATAGTGAACGGGGATATCCTAACTCTCCCACTAGAAGGCTCTGACGCAAAGTGTTCAAGTGTTCACTTGAACTAATATGTTCTGTCATCACAGACACTGACCTTCTTCCTCCAGTGGCTCAGCCTCTTCAGGCTCATCTGGGGGCGGAGTGCTGTGGAAGGACAACAACCAACCAATATGTTAATGAGGAGCAATGGGAATATACTGTATGTACACATGTGCAGTAGAAATAGGGGGATCTAGTAGGTAGTGGGTAGGTACACCTAGCCTATCGCAGTGGTTCTCAAAGGACCCCTAGGTTTGACAACAATGAGGCTACAGAATGCCTTTTTAATGGCATTTCTATTGTGCACTGTTCAAGTGTTCTTAACTATCCTAGGGTTCTTAACTATCTATCATAGATGAAGGACCCCTGTACCAATCCTACAACCACTGCTCTAGTAGGTATACATTGTTGTAACTCAAAAGCAAGGGTTAGGGTTAGAGTTGAGAACAGAATGGGACGGCACAACTGCAATATGAACAGGTCAGGCTGGGTAACAAGCGTACGTACCCGCACATGGGCTGCTCTAAGGAGGTGGGGGGCTCACTGCTGGAGAACATCATGGACCAGAGACCCCAAGCAGGCATTGGGAGATATATAATGTCACATTGGTTACATCACACATTGACATGTGCAGGCTATCATGATTGAGATTAATTGATTGATTGATTGATTGATTGATTGATTCAAAAATCAACTCTCATAAGGTTTCAGCTCCAGAGACTATTCCATTTAATAAGCGTTAACTATTTAACCATTTCCATATGCTGATGTATAATAGAGGGTATGCACGTGCATAAAGTGAGTGGCAAATCGAATGGCAAAGTGATTTTAATGTTCTATGGAATAGGACTCTTCTGTTTCGGTATATGGGCTGTCAACGCGACTTATAGTTCTCTCATAACTTCCCGGTTATGATAATGATGAAATAAATAAACTAATCTAAACTAGTTGAGGAAAGGCAGTTGTTTTTTACCTTCTTGATCCTTGCAATGCCATTCTCTGAAAAAAGACACAAAGAAAAATAATTGAATGAGGTGGTGTGTAATATACGGTAATTAAACACACAGTGCAGTATGTACTGTATGTCAGACCCGGATGTAACATTTCGCAATTGTGGGGGCAGGACTTTTATTAGGAAAGTAAGCATCAATAATAACATCAGTTGTTGCTGAAGTTGCAACAGACACGCAGCATGCATAAAGCTAAAGGTCTGACTCAGAGAGTTTTCTGTTCTCAATGATGAAATGGTGTTGGTTTAGTGGTGCCACAATAGTAGTTACTTAGTAGCAGTAGTAGTGTTTCAAATCATTTTAACCCATTTAGGCCTAACCTAAGGTTCAAACAAATTGAATATTTGAATACTGTACATACTGTAAGGATCCAAATATGGATTCCCGTCCTTAAAAATATAAGCACTTCAATTTGAAATGTCTTTGAAATTTGTGTTGTTTTGCATGCCATCATGTTTGGTAGGGCAGCCTATATCCGGCCCTGATGTATGTTGTTTACGGTATGTATTCCTCTGGCATCTATCCACTCACAGCGTCGATGAGAGCCTGGTGCTCCTGTGACTGGCTGAAGTTGTCTCCGATGTCGTTCACAGAGACGTCCCCATCCTGGCATTGGGTCATCCAGCGTTGGTACTCTTCCTGCTCTGGTAGGCGGTCCCAGAAGATCTTGAAAGCCTCCCATACCGTCTCCTGGCACACTGGGAAAAACACAAGGGACAGGGAAGAGGCATGGTCAACTTACTGAAGATGAGACATGTAGCTTTTTCTATCTTTATGTTTATCACCACCAGACATTCTCCATTATGGAAGGAACAGCCTCTGACATGATCTCATATGGGTGACATTAAATTCTCTCATCGGGTGGTGAATCTTGTCTTGTAGGCACAATAGGTCATTCATAAGAAACACAACAAATAACCGTTTAAGGATATTTGGTATCCATTGCCATCAAACTAAGGCACATTTGTTCCATTTCCTAAACTGTATACTACTATCTACTGTTCAGAGGAAGTTTGATGACCAAATGCACCTCCGTGCCAAGTGCATGACCTGCCTCTCTTGGACTAGTCACCCTATTACCCACTGTGCCAAAGCCAGTTATGAATGAAAACTTTATTGCAGACACTCTGGTCCATATACAGATATACATACAGACATACAAGTACATACAAACACAAGAGAGGACAAGACCTACAATAAAAACATGTAAAAAGACAGAAATAGCCTGAGTAACAGACTATTTTCAATATAAAAAGTCCATATCAATTATAAACGTATAAACATTGCCTCCAGTGTTTCCAGAAACAAGAGGAAAATATTGTATCACTCTGTGTGAGATCCGATAAGGCCCTAATTAAAGAATTCTTAGATTCCTTCAGTCTACACATGAATTTAAACATAAAGTTCCTCAGTACAGCATGAAAGGTGGGTACATTGCTTGACACAAACATTTCACTTGCACTGGTCCATCTCGGGAGTTTGAGAAATATTCTAAATGCATCATTATAAGCCACCTGAAGTTTTTTCATTTTTGCACTGCTATAACTGCACCACAGGTGAGCTGTGTACAGTGGTGTGCAATAAGTTTTAAACAGAGCTATTTTAACATTATCTGTACACATAGAAAACTTTCGTGCCAGCATGTTTGCTTGGCCATAGAGCTTACAGCACTGACGCTGCACATCATCATCATCACAGAGATCATCGCTGATTATGTGTCCTAGGTATTTAAACTTTTTAACAACCTCTAGATCCTCACCTGACAAAACAAAAGCAGGAAAGGTGAGCTTGTGATCGCCCTTTGCTCTAATGATCATAACAACACTCTTTTTTGAGTTGAACTGTATATCAAATAGAAATAATCTGCACAACCCATTGAACCCGTACCAACCAATGTTGGCACCGAGTGAGGCCTGACTGACTCCTGTATTTATTGGCCACTATGTCAACGAAATCCAGAGAAAGTAAACCATTTAACCCTCACAGATCTTGCATTTGTGCACCCCACACCAGCTGTTTCTGAATGGGCAACCCCAAAACATTTGAGATGTCAAAGTTTGATCTCAACAAAAACGAAGATCAAAGCTCACAGACTCCAAGATCCAAAGACTCCCAAGTCTCTTCTGACTCTTTCTCCATATACATGTCATTTTCGCCTGTAACAAAGTTTCATACACATTATGAAGCTACTACATAATAATAGACCATTCACACCCTGCAAACTTTGTCTTCATTTTTTTTTCCTATGGGCAGGAAGTAGCAGAGGATCTAGAGGATCTAGACCATCTAGAATATCTAGATCTAGAACCTCACACAATAGATCCTGTATTCACACAATAGCTATACTGTATTCCCTGGGCGTGTGGTTGGTTTTGAAACAGAAATTGAAAAAGCTTTTTTTCACATGGCCTGTATGCTGCATTCACACTGGCATCTATAAAGCTAAAGGCTTTCATGTGTTGTTATTGGAAGCCATTGAATGATACAACCATCCAAAGAAGTTACATCCGGCGTTTGATTTGTAGCCGTTGTAGATTTTGCAGCAACTGCAGTCATTTCAACATCGGCCACAAAGAGACAGATATTATGTGTAGCTATGCATCTCTTGTATCCGCCACTGTGCACGTAGCCTCAGCAGATCACCTTGGCTCAGTTTTCTAAATGGATTTATCACGTCTTAATGTAATTACCAGACTCCCATGTCTTGGGCTTCTATGGAACTAACCATATCATGGACCACATGTTGGTCTGGCCTTTATTGTCTAACTATGAATACACAGATGCTGTGTAGTATTGTTATCATTGGACTATACATGACCTAACATTTTGGTAGCAGCGGGCCTGTCTGCCGAAGGATTTCCAGTGAAATCCGCAGTGTCAGTAACGCACAACTCTCACCCATCTGGCAGTAGCCACACTGCTATATTTCATCTTACCTTAATCTTGTTTCTGCTATCTTGAGTTAGCTTTAACTGAACCTGGGTGGACTCTCCTTTGAACAAGGTACCGTAAACATATCTGGTTGACTCAGCATCAAAATGGTAGCACCACGTATGCTTACCTCTGAGGTGGAAGTAGTTCAAATGGTTCGCAGCAACTTGCAGGGCAGTCTCCTGCGCACACAGCTTGACTCCGCTGGGGAAAAGGATGTTACGCTTGCGACGAGAGACCACCCCGTGGGGGACCACAGGCTCAGACAGCTGGACGACGTGCGGATACGCCTGAAGTAATACTCCGGCCGTCCCCTTTGGGCTCTCTGCACTCTGGAGGTCTGCGTAACCCATGGCAGAGCCTTCGAACGCCGCACCTGTGGTTAAAGCACAATTCAGGACTGCCACTTTTGCAAAACATGTAAGAATCGAGTACGGAAGCCTTTGTGATTTGGCAGATACATACCTGTCCTTATATCCAAGAATATGAGGGCGAAACTGACCGTGGCAGCGTAAAAAGCACATTTCCACCGCATGCTGGACATCTTTAGATCCTCGATATGTCGTAAATCCGCACGGTAAAGTACGTCACGTCAACGGGAACTTCCTCTCAGGTCACGTATGACAGAGGCGCCGACACCTTTGTATACGTTTGCATATCTTGGGAGTTCTACGGGTGCATTAAAGTAGCCTTGCATATACAGAATATTTTTAATACGACAATTGCATTCTTTTCTCTCCTTATCTGCTGTAGACTGAAGGGAGGCGTGTCCCTGTGGTGCTGAAAGAACAGCTCCTCAGTTACCTGTGCAACTCACTGCCCAGATGGCATTTGGAGAGGATTTTTTTCTCCCCTCTCTCCCTGCGCCTGTAATCCTGTTTACCGCTTAAGCCTTTCAGAGCAGATCGCCAAGAAGTTACTGGTCACAACCCTGGTCAGGGAGGGGGTGATGGTGCGTGATTAGTGCAAGGAAAAAGGTGGACAGGAGTCGTGGGGCAAAGGCCGCCTGCAGCGAGTTGACGATGATGCACTAATCCACACAGACGTTTGCTAATCGAGGGTGCAACAACGGTGTCACGTCATTCGAGCCCCGGGTCTCTAGAGGTCATCATAGCGGCTGCAGGAAGGATGGATGCAGCCTGGCTGCAGTCACTGGCACTTGTGTTGATTTAAAAATAACATATCGAACAAAAGGCACATGTGTGTGTCTCTGTGGGCCTTGTGATCTACTCCACAAAACACCTTGGAGGTATGCTGATCTGGGTTCACTCATAAGGCCCCTCTGATCCATCTGCTTCCCTTTACAAACAAGTCAAGAGACCAGATTTCTGGACGTTTTTCCAAGAACCGCAATGCCATGTCTGTGATGGTTAAATCACAAACAGCTACAAAGTTACAACATCAAAGTGCTTCTTTGGAGTGATGCTGCCCATGTCATCTACATCATATGTGCCCCGTGTTCAACCAACCTCCCGTCCACGCCTTCTTATTCGCCTTGAACATGACCACTTGACCACACATTACAGACAGACAAAACGTGTATTGGTCCGTAGTGGCTTGGAGATGAGCTGCAGCGTAAATCCCTCTCGGAACTGTATATTCACAGCAGTGAAAGTCAGAGGCTTATAGGCTATAGTTGACCTCCGCCCCCACTCTCACTTTAGGATTTTGTCTTGTTGAATAGTAAGGATTTCACTCTACTGTCACAACTAACTCAATAGACACGGTGCATAGATAATCCCAGCTCATGGTTCCTGATTCTAGTATGGAATGGCTACTACAGGCAAGTGTTTACAGGCATTGTTTACAGGTCAGCATCCACTCGACTCAATACACACAGTAGAACCTACAGTAAAGGTTTCTCTAATTGAGGACATCTAACGATACGCAACTTTTGTTCAGCAAATAAATTATGGACAGACAATGCTAAAATGAATGATATATCAAATTATTTCTTCATGACAATATCAAGTTTGCGTAACAGTACATTTCTGGGATCTACGATAACCTTAACAGACTTCAGGCACTTTGATGGCTCAGGGGTAGAGTGGCTGGATGGTAACCCCAAGGTTGCTAGTTCGAATCTGGGCTACCACAGTCAGTATCAAAGTGATCATGAGCAAGATTCTGAACACCAAATTGTTCCTGATGTGCTGGTTGTGCCTTGCATGGTTTCTTCCGTGATTGGTATGTGATTGTGTGAGAATGGGTGAATGCAATGCACTGTAAAGCACTATATATAAATGCACCATTGTCAAAAGACCATAACATAAATGCAAGTCACTCTACAAGTTTTAATGAATTTTCAAAAGAAATCCACAATTTTGGACTGCATAATGTACTGTATATAAAAACGTTGAACATCAGAAACAATTGACAAATAAATACCCAAATGAGAACCAATAAAATTGGATAGACTAGTCATTGGAAAACAGTGGCTGTGGGTTGCCATTTTAGACAATGTGCAGCCATATACATTGTAAATACTATTTGTATTGTATTAGTAAAAAAAAAAGTCAGATTAAAAACAATATACAAAGATGTGTCACTGAATAAAATTTGTGAATGGAAAAAGGTTAAAGATGTCATAAAATGGCCTTTTTAACAATTTAACTTCTAGTAGTCTAATTGTAAAACAGCTTCCCTCCCAATAATGAGATCCCCGAGATACGTTTTCAATGTTCAGTGCGCTGTCATCAGCGTGCACTGATGACAGCGCAAGAAGGTTAACTCATGCCAGTGTGCAAAGGCTTATGGGAAATTTAGTCCCTTTTGTTTCCAATAGGGAAGTTGCCTAGCTCTAGCTCCTGCACAAGCTCCTATACAAGGAAAAAAAAAATCAGTATTTTGCCCCAAATTTAGCTGGTGCGGCTTATATTCAGGTGCGGCTTATAATCCAGATATTACGGTACATCCTTTAAAGTGGATTTTCATGACAAAAACCCAGCGGTCGGTGTAGTGGCAGCTCAGAGGTAATATTAAACATAGGCACTCTCATCCGAACGACGGCCAGAAATGGTTCGCAGTCCAACCTGTTAACAACCTTTACTGTGTCTCAGCCAGTCTCTTGCTGACACACAGTGCTGAAGGATGTTTGTTACTGCATTGCCTGCTCATCACCTCATGTTTAAGTGCACTGTTTATAAGTTTAAAACTTGAAAGTTTGTAATGGGTCTGCTGTCATCTAGAATTATATCCACATCTGAGTACCGACCAACTCATAATGATAATCAGCTGGTGAATTAAATCCTGATTCATGGTTATACATAAAGGATTGATGATGTAATCATATGTTTTCGTTAGACAGGATGTAATTATGAGTGGACCGCACATGTGTGTGAAAATTATAAATTCCATTTCATGACATCTCTAAGACTACTCATTTTTGTAACACTCTCATTCTGCGTGGGAACTCCAATTGGAGTTCTGCACAGTATTCAAAAATATTCTAGAAATTCATGCCGTGATAAGAATAGTTGAAGTTTTTCAATAAACTTAAACCGGAATTTAGAAGTCATTTTTTTATAGGAATCGGCTTCAGTCGAAAATGGGTTAAAGGCAATGGGGCACACACGCATTTAAAAAAAAAAAACATAATATGGATGCATCTGTTGACAGACTAATGTACTGTTTGGTTTTAAAACGAACCAGGTTTGCGTTGTCAACGAACCAGTGAGATGTCCCTTCATATTCACATACTCAAAGATGTCAAAGATGTCAAAGATGACACGTTGACATCAGACTGCACCAATAGACCTTGCCGTAAGCCCCGCCCTCTTACCGTTGCCCAACCACGGGTTTGATACTTTCCAGTCGGGCTCATTCATCCCAGACCTTCAAAATCCCTTCCAAATCCGCCAACAAGGCCTGCTGCACGCAAAACAATGTTATGCTTAGCTGTGATTGGACCATAGCAGTTTGGGGGGAGGGGATTAATGAAAGGTCTATTCAAACCACAGCCACTCTTCTGATGTCAAGAACAGCAAGGTATCATACAGCTTAAAAACAAAAACTAAAAAAAATGCAAAGGAAAGGGAATATTTTCCATTCACATTTGAATACCTGTTATCTATTGCTCAGTATGAGCAGTAATTGGTGATTTCTACGCGAACGAGACACGATCACTGTGATGACAGGTTCTGTCGGCGGCAGAGATGAAGTACCAAGTCCCTGATCTCGTCTCGTTTCCTTCGCACCTGCTGCCGTGAGAACCAGCGTTGGAGGTACAGGGGAAGCTCAAAGTGAACCACTGGGTCCTAAAAGTGAAGAGATGTTTGGTGTGAAAAGGGCGTTCATTTCACTTCATTTATTTTGTAAAAAGGCCTAGGGTTTCGCCTACCCTTGCCAAGCTTAGAATGGTGCATGGGGTCAAATTTGCTTATTCCATCAAATGACATTTACAGCTATAATAACATCTCTCCATGACACAAACATAACATAACATTGTTTAAGGAAATAATATTCCCTACAGGTCCAATTGTGGTTTTAAGCTCAACCAAAACAGAGGACAAAACAGGAACAGAACACTTATGCCAATAGTACAATATCCACAATTACAGACAATATCCAGTATAATAATGTGATATAATACATTATGCGGGTAGCTCACACAACGAAAACACAGTAACTGTAATGGCATTACTGAATAGGAAAATTTCTTTACAAGTTGTTTCTCTCATGTAAAGTGAAGTAATTTAATGTAGGGCAATACTAACACTTTTTGACACTCACATTACTGTATAGTTACTGTGGGTTCACAAAATAACAACTGGACATTGGACACAAAAATGCCTTCTAGCCTCAGAATTACGAATTAACAGAATTTACAGAATTAAGAGATCTGTAGTAGTAGTGCAAGGTTCAAGTGTGTGTCAAGGAATATAGAAGGATGAAATAATGTCCCAGCTATAATAAACAAAAAAAAAACTAAGAAAAAATACAAAAACAGAAACTAGACAGAACTAGGACATACTATACATACTACAACTATAGCACACTACAACTATAACTATAACATACTACATACGGTACTACAACTAAGCTATAACTGTAACACCTATGGCAACTGCTTACTAACAGCTATGCTATGACAACTATGACAACCTAATATAAGTGAGGTATTAATAGACTACAAGGAGTAGTAGTACATTACCTCTAAAAAGCTCTCGACATACTGCAGCAGGTAGAGTCCGCAGTCGCTGGTATTGTCCTGCAGGGGGACCCGGCAGTGTGAGCTCTTCACCTGTTCGGCCCCAAAGTCCCTGGAGGAGCCCCTTCGGACCTCCCACTCCGTCTGCAGGTACCTGAAATACACACACAGAGATTATTGTAGACCTACACACTACACCCACAGATGCATGCATACGTTTCACGTAATAGAATACTCGTACTTACTCCCGCACCAGTTTGAAGACTCGCTCATGGTGGGAAATTTTAAGGGAGTCCATGATGAGAATGCAGGGTCTGGAGAGACATGCAGTACAGTTATTTCATGAGCACGGTCCAGTGTGACACTCGGTTTTACTGGAGTAGAGATGCTATTTTTTTGCTTGGAAAGGAGACAGCTTAGTAAGTGGTTCAGGAATTTGGTTAGGATGCCTCTCGAGCGTCTCCCTTAATGCACGTCCCACTGGAAGAAGATCCTCAGGGCAGACCAAGGATGGGTTGGAGGGTTTATACATGCAATATCTGCCGGGACCGCCTTTGGATTCTAGAGAATTAAGTTACTAAAGTCTGGAGCTCTCTGGTGGAGCTGTTGCCCCCCCCGACCCAACTACAGATAAGCTGTTGAAGATGGACGGAGGGATGAAAGAAATCTGGGATGTATGTGTTGCTTTTTTACATAGAGATTTACCTAGAGATTATTTAGTACACGACTTCCTGCTGAATGCTTTACAGGTTAATGAGGAGGGACAAGGAATTTTACACTGTATAATTCACTTGATACACAGAATGATAGAAAAAGAGCATAAGCTAAAAGAAGCATAAGCTAAAAAAAAAAGAATCACATTAACATGAGGGAGGCTGCAGTTAAATCCTTGGGGTAAACCCAACCACACTGCAATTCTGTCTGCAGCTGATATTAATTAACATGGCATGCTACACAAACTCAAACTCTCAACAGCCATACTTGGGAAGACAAAGTGAACAAAATGTATGAACAAATTCAGTCACTCAGCCGTGTGGATATATTTCACTCACCTCTTGCAAACAGTCTTCCTTTTGCAGGTCTTCTCTGTGCAGTTCTACGAATGAATCAGAAGATATAATTATTGAGAGAGAGCAAGAGAGACAGACAGACAGAATACAAGACAGGGTCTTAACGATATGACCCGATATGGCAAATCAGTGTTGCCCGATACCGATACATTTCCGATACAGACACATTGCTACTACTAATGTTTATTGCCATATTGGTAGTCCAGTACAAGAAACATGCCATACATATGAGCAGTGTGGTCCTGGGTCTTTTAGAAGTGGGGGGACAGCCCATAACACGTGTGCACGCACACAGGCATGCGCATTTGCGGTAATGTACACAACGCACACAGACACATACAGTATGTAGACTACCGGTATTTAGAAACAGGGTTTTACGATGCTTAATTGTATCCATAAAAGTAAAACATTAGGTCAAAAAAACATAGTTTTGCCCGCCAAAATATTTTAGACTACACCCTTGCATATGAGGCTAAAACTTTCTGTTTTCATAAGCATTGCAGTTAACATCTGGTTGTGGGCTGTTTTAGTATGGAAATCCTTTTTCATTTTATTTTTATTTAACCAAGTATTCCATCGAAACATAATTGTATGTCCTGACATTTTAAAGAAACCAAACTGCTTGACAATTGGTTGATAATTCACTGAGTTATGATTTTAATAATGGTTCACTTTAATAGTGCTTCATTGGCAATACATGGGGCATACATGAATTAGGAGCCACAGTTTCCCCTTGCAAATATTTCAGCTGTGTTGATGCAGCTCTAATGGCCACAAGAATAAGAAACAGATCAATTTGTGGACAGAAAGTAAAGATTCCAGGAGGTACCTACCAGTGGGCCAGGTGGTGGATCTTTGGTAGGGTCATCTGGAGCATCGGAAACACCTTTGAAAACAGTAGTAATCACGTCACAAGCTCAACAGTGACTGCAATACTGTAACCCAAAGAAACTTGCTTGATATTAATTCTAATCACAAACAACTGCAGTGATCTCAGAGCAGACACATGTTTGGTTAAAGCATATAGAGCAGGGGTGTCAAACTCAGATACAGAGTGGGCCAAAATGTAAAACTGAACAAAGCCACGGGCCAAGTTTGAACAAACTAACCTTTTAAAGGGGAATATTTTTTTATCCCACGATTTTGCAACCCATTTTTTCACCCAGTGGCAATTCCTAATGTGATCCTAGCTCTACACATCCTCGCCAAACTAACCTTTTAAAGGGGAATTCCACCCATTTTCAAAATTTTCCTGAGAGGGTACAAATGTTTGTACCCATTTGTACCCTCTCAGGAAAAATGGGTCTGAAAGAAAAATCATTAACATGGTGAAATACATCTTGGTGATGTCATCAGATGTATTTCACCATGTTAATGATTTTTTCAGACCTCCATTTTTAGGAAATACAGAATTGGGGGAACTTTTTTTTATCACGTCCACACAACATCTCTCAGGTATATTAATGACATATTAAAATGTTGAAAATGGGTGGTCTTCCCCTTTAATTTGATAATGTCTCAAGGGCCAAATGAAATTACACGGCGGGCCAAATTTGGCCCACGGGCCAGAGCTTGACACCCATGATATAGAGTAACAAAGACGCGCATACCAGACCGAGTGTCTTGACTTTCCGTGAGACTCGCTCCGTGCGTCGTTGCCTCGGTGGGTGAGTCTTCTTCAGCCTGGGTCTCAGACATGCTGTCCTGCACTCCTTTAGGCGAGGCTGGACTCGTCTGGACTTCGAAGCGCGGTGCCTCCAAACCAGGGAAGCAAATAACCACCAAATACCAGTGAGACCTGCATTGAGAGCGAGAGAGGAATATGAATCACAGGCGTTTTTGGGTGCTGTTCCGAGTGTGTTTGCGTGCGGATACTGTGCGACACTCACTCCTGATTGACAGGCACGAACAGGAAATCCTTGTTGAAGATGTCGACGTGTCGCGTCCAGGTCTTCACTCGTTGGTGACGCCGCTGTCTCTGACTTCTGAGGGCGAGAGAGGTGGAAAGCAAAAACGACGGTTAAAACACCATCTAATCTTAAAGGGGAATTCCACCCATTTTCAAAATTTTCCTGAGAGGATACAAATGTGAACCAAATGGACCCTAGCGGGTCCATTTGGTTCCATGTCTACCCTCTCAGGAAAAAGGGGTCTGAAAGAAGTCTGAAAGTCTGAAAAAATCATTAACATGGTGAAATACATCATCAGATGTATTTCACCATGTTAATGATTTTTTCAGACTTCCATTTTTAGGAAACAGAATTGGGGGAACGTTTTTACAACATCTCTAAGGTATATTATTATCATTAAAATGTTGAAAATGGGTGGAGTTCCCCTTTAAAGACATTTTGATGAAGTTCTGTCCCCAATATGTTATGCCTCGAAGAATAGTACCCAGAGAGCCCCTTTCAAAACACGCTCCCTCTTCTCTTCCCTCTCTCATCAACAAATGTAGGGAGGGGCGACTACTCACGAGGCACTGTTCACCACGCCGCCGTCCTCGCTGGCGTTGTCCCTGCGGGTCAGCTGCTTGTAGAAGAAGCTGCTGAAGATGTGTGAGCGCTCTGCCACCTCGGCACGGGCATTCTGGATCAGGTATCTGAGCCAGAAACACACATCCACCACCATTGAAATGCTTTCTAAAACCCGACCGACATGAGACTTCACGCAAATGGACAAAAAACTGTTTGATATATTAGTTCATTAAAGGACCACTTCACCACTTTACATGTTTATGTTTTTGTTTGAAACATTCTGTTGAAACTGTGGTACCGTTATTTTACCCTGAACAATAGTGAAGACCTAGATCTATATGACGGTAGGTTGAAAAGTGGTGAGGTGGCCCTTTAAATGTTATTGAATGCTAAATTATGTGCTATTAAATGCTATTATTCTATTGCCATTATCTACTACCAGTAATGTATCCTAACCTCTCAAGACAGATTCAGAATGTTTGGAATCAAGGCACATACGATCAGAAGTGGAGCTACAAGCGAGAAGATTTCACCACTTTCCCAGACTGCCAATATCCATATGCTCAGATCAATTAGCCCTTCTCAAAACCCCACTCTTCGGGTGGGGTTGTCAATCCGAATAGTTTAGCAACTGTTGCTATACAGGCCAAGCTTTCCTGGTCAAAGCTTTCCTCTGCTAACGTGCCTACTGGACGAGGATGGAATTGGGAGGGACCTGGAGAAGGGCTAATTGTGACGTTGTTCCACAACTTCATGAAAACAGACGTGTGTCCTTGTCAGGGTTATTATAGTTATGGATTTTTCATTTTAGTTTAGTTTTAGTTAGTTTTTACTCTTAATTTTTTTAATTTAGTTAGTTTTAATTAGTTTTTAGGGTGCATTTGCTAGTTTTTAATTTATTTTTGTAAAAAGTTTTAGTTTTAGTTTAGTTTCAGTTTTAGTTTCAGTTTTTTTCATGCAATACTTTTGTGTACTTTGTTTTATTTGTAACCAAGTGTGTGTGTGAAATTCCAATAGCCTGTAAAGATGGCTCAGCCAATAGAGTGGTGTTCCACTGTGATTGAATGAGTCGAGTGACTAGGCTACTGGGTCTGTACAGGTATCTTATAGCAACAACTGAAATGAACAAAATTAACGGATTATATTGGTGAACGACCGTCTGACCGACCGCCCGGTTCACTAATATGACCGACAATGCACAACACTAGTAGAATGTGAGAGCCTCAGGGCTCCATTTTCATCACACGCTAAACCCCTTATCCAAAACCCCTTATCCCTCATTTACAATTATGATAAACTTTTTGGAATAGTTCAACATGCCAATCTACTGACACATTGTGAGCTTGTAGACTGGCCATTTTGACTATTGAAAAAATGATTTTAAATTAGTTTAAAAAGGCAAAGAAGTTAACGGAGTACAAACAGAGTTACAGAGTTACGCAAACTCCACTCACTTCATGGAGCCAGTAAAATAGCGGCTCTTCTGCATAGACTTCTATTGAGAATAGGGACAACAAATGGGGATAATCAAATGGGGACAACTCTATACTAGATGGATGGTCTGCAATCTAAATTGGTGCTACAAGCTGCCGTGTCGTATTGTATGACGCTGAAAACTGCTGTAAAAGGTTTATAAAAAGTTTATATTAGTTTATATTATAAATGTCTTAAACTAATGGTATTTTGAGTCTGATTTCAGTTAGTTTTGAGAACACACAATGCAGTTATAGTTTAGTTATAGTTTTTTTTTTTTTTCTGTAGTTTTATTTAGTTTCAGTTAACAGATATATTTTTTAAATTTTAGTTATCGTTTTTAGTTAGTTTTAGTTAACTATAAAAACCCTGGTCCTTGTTTTATGGAGATATGACACCACCTACTTGAGGTAGAAATCGATGATGACATCGTTGAGGAACTGTCCGCTGTCCAGACACTGCAGGTCCTCCATCGTCACGGTGATTCCTCCTTTCGACGGAGGAGGAGGGAACTGGATTAACCTGAGGAGGAAAGAGTGCAGGAAGAGAAACCAGCTCAACCACTGTTAACTTTTTTCGTTGTCCTCTGGTTGCCACTACGCTACACTGCCAGCAGTAGTTTTCGTTATATGAGGCAATTCTAACGGGGTCCACGGTCCACCCTTTGCACTGGTGTCTCTGGTTTCCATCATGTCGCTCCTCTGCAGCGTACCTCTGGTCCACGTTGTTAACAAGTTGCTAAACTCTTTAGTGTTGACAGCAGCAGGCGCAGTTAGCATTAGCTGGTAGGTACGGTTTGCTTGTCACTATAAAATTGGATGTCAGCAATCGTATGAGAGAAGGACACAACAGTCATCCGAAAATGCTCTGGAAGCTGTTGAGATTCAGCACTTGGGAAATAGTGTTTTTAATGGATGTAAACAGAAAAGGATTTACAAATTCCATCATCTGAGGAGAAGTTGAGCGCGATGAACTACAGGAGCCATGCTAAAAAATGTTAAAACAAAACCATCATCTACAAATGCGCTTGTAAAAAAGCAACGTGACGTACTTAGCTTAGCTATGATTAAGATCATACTAAGCGCGAGAAAATTATAATGGAGGTAGGGGGCATTCCTCGATTATATCAAAGCCACAAAAGGCTTTCAGATTGAGGGGGGGGAAAGCCAGCTGTGACCCCGCAAGTTATAAGAATAAATTAATTAACTCATGGCGTACATAGCATGCAAGTCTCTTTTTTGCCTCCGAGTCATTGACTCATAAGCCATTATATTCATATTATAGCATCCTGGTCAGAGCCAGGTATTAACATCTGTGGTAATAGCTGTCCCAAGCTGTGAGTAAAGGAGAATGTACTAAATTATAATGAGTCTATTTTTTATGTGCAACCGGTAGCAGAAATGCATGTGCAGGCTAATGAGTAGTTTTGTTGCACTTTTTTTTTATTCTACAATTTGTAACGCAATCTTTCAACTGCTGCCAATTTCCTATGCTGCAATCCTGGGCACAAGTATTTCCCTGTGAACCTGAGAATAAACCCTGAATTGACATTCATTTACTTTTAATTTTTCTTTTAGTTTAGTTCCAATTAAACCCAGAAAACTTGGACTTTAGTGGATTTTCTGTGGTCTAGAGTTTTCTGTGGGGGTTTGGAAGGCTTTTGAGCTGCGACGAAATACCGTGACATCTGCCGGCAAATCTCATTGACATAATATGGGTTCGCAAAACCCCCAAACCACAGAAGATCTACTGAATGTGATGAGTTCAGTTTTCTGCATGCAATTGAGCTCAGAAAATGAAAGTTACGCATGTAACTGCGGTTCCATGAATCCCGAATAACCGCCAGAGCGTGGTGCTTTAAGCACTGAATATGCCCTATGCACAATCGAGCATCTTACTGTATATCAATAATGTCAAATTTGACCCCAATCTTCTGGATGTCAACATGGGTTCAGTCTTTACAGAATCTTGTCACGCAAACATGAGGATTCCGAGTGACAGAGTGCTCTGGCGGTCAGGAGGGTGAAATAGAACCTTTAAAAAAAAAAATGTCAGTTATGGTTACGTGCCTGCGCGCCAGCCCCTGGTGTTTATATTTAGTCCAGCTGGAGTCGGGTTTGGAGAGCGATACAGAGTAGGAGCCTCTGTTCCGCCGATGGCACACGGTGTACACGGGTGGAGGCTCTGCCGGGCTCTCCTGGCATAGAGAAAAACTGGCATCAGGAAAAGATGGTGTGCTTCCGAAAGAGACATTTATCTGTGATCACATTCTTCTAAAATGGTCACACACACACACACACACACACACACACACACACACACACACACACACACACACACACACACACACACACACACACACACACACACACACACACACACACACACACACACACACACACACACACACACACACACACACACACACACACACACACACACAGCCTTCACCTCAGCAGAAAGCTCTTTTTGTGCTATTTTCTCATCCTCGTCTGGATTGTTGTCCCGAGGAGGTGCCGTCGTCGCGTCCGGCTCCGGCACCGATTCCTCGTTCAGTGTGGCAGCCACGTCCCAGTCCAAGGACACGCTGCCGTCCTCGGGCTCCATCATGTCCTCGGCTCCTACCAGGCAGAGCAGGTGGGGATCCAGTCCCGTCCTCCTGACCAGCTCCAGGCTGTCTTCCAGCGAGAGGGACGCCGTGTGGATGTCCTGGTACTTTTCCATATAGCCCACGCCGTGGTCTGCCAGGCCACTCTGCCCGTTGAGGCACAGAATGTCTAGGAGAGAACGCATGTACGTGCCCTTCAGACTGACCAGAGGGTCTTTGAGGCACAGGAGGAGGAATGGGCTGGTGTTGCCTGAGGAGAATATACAGACACAATAGGAAGGTTAGAATAGGACATGACGTCCATTAAAAACGCCAAGCGCTCTCCACAACCATTCCCTGATCATTCACACGTTTTCTGGGATTGACCGAAAACACAATCCCATGGGAGCCGATACACACAGTTATAAGTGGGATTGTACCGTATGATGTTTCTAGATTGTGTCTGGTGTTATATATGGGTTACATAGAAGATTCGGTCCAACCAGGAGACCAATAATACCAAGTAAAGATCCTCCTAATCGCTGGACAAAAAGGCGATCACTAAGAACTGGCTCAAGACTGATATAGCAGACTACAAACAATGGAGGAGCTTCGTGGACAATATTGAGGATATGGAGAGGTTGACATTTAGAATGTGACTGACAAGCAACTTGTTCCTTAAGAAATGGGAGAAATTAAGACTTGGAATGTGTTGGAATGTCCGCCTAAGTTGTGGATGGTTGACTACCATAATTTATGGATTATAAGCCTCTACTTTTTTCACATGCTTTTGAACCTGCCGCATATAACAGCGGTGAGGCTTAATGTCCGGAAAATTATAGTCCAAGTGTTGTTAATTAGGAAGGTGTTGAAGGAATGCAGATGTGTGCCCTTTATTTTATTTTTTGTGTCTGTGAAAAAAAACAAAAAAGATGTAACCGTTGTGGCCAAATCTTACCAGTGGAAAAGGGTCCCTGTGGTATTACTGACAGCTTTCGCATCTCGCTCCCTATGGCGCCAGCCAGAGTGTCCGACACGTACAGAAAGAGGAATGCGGCGGGAGACGACAGCCCCTTGTCTTCGAGGTCGTCAAACGCCAGGCCCATGGAGAACAGGTCCAGCATCTCCCACACACTGTACTGTAGCAGATCCTCGCGCTCCAGGGTCAGCATGATCTCCAGCTCACCACTCTCATCTGTGGACGACATGCGCGTTTAGACCTACCGTAATTTCCGGACTATAAGCCGCACCTGAATATAAGCCGCAACAGCTAAATTTGGGGCAAAATACTGATTTTTCCATGTAGAAGCCGCACCTGACTATAAGCCGCACCAGACAACAAGGTTCCGCAGTTTTAATTGGTGCTAATTTAGATGGCGTATATCATAACTCTTGAGTGTGTAAACATGAGGTCCATTTGGTTTCATTTTTATGCTCTCAAAGAGTTACATCTGGTTAACCAACTTTCCATCATTTAGTCTGGAGGGCCCACCTGGAACCCTCTCAGGGACCACCTGTTGAAAACCTGTTAAAAAAAAACACCTGTAAAAATCCATAGATTGGCCGCACCGTTGTACAACGTATAAGCCGCAGGGTCCAAATCATGTGAAAAAAGTAGCGGCTTATAGTCTGGAAATTACAGAAATGCCAACTAGTACCCAGGTTGCAATCAATGATTTTGTACATCATTCCGGCATCTTGTTATTCTGACTGACCACTAGATTAGTGCGATGTTAGGGAGAGGGTTAGTTATAATGGCCCGACGGGATATAAGAATACTGAAATGGCATCAATCACGTGGTACGCAAACTGTAAACTGTCTCAGCTCATTCGCGCATTTTTACCACTAGGTGAAAGCAAGTTGTCAGACATAACCAAAGCTCAGTGTAGTAGGACTATTGATACTTCTTGGTACTTCTTCTTGATACCTAAAAGACAGCTGGCGTGCAAAGAAGAGAATTAGATCATCACAGAGAAAATGAACAGACGCACTGCCTTGACGAAATTCATTTTGCAGCTTCTGTGCGTCTCTCCAAGAATGTATAAGTAGCCAAACATCATCACAGAGACATCAATGTGAGACACAGTGTGTTTGTGTGATTGGTCAGAAACTCAAGGTGCTTGCCATTTATTTTTTGTTTTGTTTCCACTATCAGATCCAGGTGTCAAAATCTATGTTCTTCAGCACTGGAAAATAAAAGTATACTGCAGCCTTTATATGTTTAGCATAAAAAAAACATTGAATAGTTTCTTGTAGGGAGGAAAAAGTTTGCATCTTTAAAACAAACATGCAGTAATCCTGGCCGCTAAACTGCCTCCCCCTGGCCAGCCAGGGCACCTGATGGAAGGGACAGGAACTGGTTGGAATAACACGGTTCTTCCACGCACTACGTCCAACTGGGAGAACTTCCCCCCTGGTGAAAAGATGCTCATGCATTGAAAGAAGCATGAGGTCAGTCCGGCAGCATAACTGTGAATTCTCAGTCAGTACAAGATGTTACAAGCTAGGGGGATTACATGTAGCTTAGTTCCATAGACAGATAACCACTGCATTTCATATTTACACAGTGCATCATAAGTCACACACTAAGCTCCTTACGGAAGATTTCAGGGGCTCAAGGTTGAACAGGAGAACTAAGGCCCTGAGGGTCTAATCCAAGCACATGCAGTGCACATGCACGCACACACACACACTTCCTTGTTGACATAGCTGTTGGTGCCGTTTCAGTGAGGGGATAGTTTGCAGACAGTGAGCTTACAACAGAATGAGCTGAGGAGTTATCTAGGGTCAGTGTTTACATAGCCCACACTAAAGGTTACACACGGGTCGCTGGCTAAATTAAACATACTCTTGAGAGCTTAGTGCGTAAAGGGATCGTTCAGATTTTTGGAACTTAAGTTGTATGAAACACTTAATTAACTTAATTAAATACATTAATATAGTGGTGTAAACTGTATTAATTGTTTGCCAGAGTTTTGAGAGAGTTTGGTAAAATATTAAGTAGTTCTGGTCAGTTTGTGGAGGTCACTGGGGCCATGCAGTAAAAGTAAATTAATCCAAATTATTTCTAAAAGATTAGTGTAAGCTTTGTTCATTTTTGACTGCCCTAACACAAGGAAATACTATTTTGGCGTAGTGATATGGACACACAAAAAAAACGTAGTTCCACGTGATAGAGGGGTCAAAAACAATAAGGGGGTTATAATACGTCAACAATACAAATAATGTTCATTTGAATATTCCTTTTGAAACACCGTGTGGGTTTGAACGAATGTTGAATTATTTGAATATCAAATGTACAGTATATCATTTCAATTTGAAATATTGCAGCCTGATATGCTGTAAAACATCTTCTTTCTTTCTACATGGTGTGTTCAAATATGACCAGTTCTGATTGAGAAAAAATATTGACATTACCTTTCAAGGGTATGAGGATTCTTTGGTCTGATGCCTGTGTAGAGCATAAAACAAGGTGTTACACACCACCACCACCACCACCACATGTGACACTTTGAGTACACGGACTGCCAGTTCTGTGCGTTACCATGATGTCTCCGTTGGCGTCTGCCCGACAACCTCCACAGTGCAAGACGGAGAAGGGCAGTAGGGAGTAGGGACTGGGCATGTGGGGCTCCGTGAGGACTGGCACCACCAGGTTAGGGTCTTCAATCACCACACGCACCACCTGCAAAAACACAAACACACGCATACATGAGGGTGATTCTAGTATGCCAAACTGAACTCAGGGTTATAAATGCCAGGTCAGTAAAGTAGACAAATCTGTTGACACAAAATAGATCAGTGTTAGAAGCGATATGGATTAAATCACATATCAGATTTTTTAAATCAGATATTAATCTCTCTATACAATTCTAGGAATGTGTGTCTGTCTGTTACCTGCGCAAATGCACTGTGCAATGAGGATCACCCACACATGCCACGGCGCACGGACAGCCTCGATGAACCTCGCATAGCACAGCCCTGTCATCCAGCACCAATGTGCGCTACTTACAAACACCAAATATTATACCAATCATTTTAATTTAATAGATTTGCATCAAAAGCTCATCGCCGCGCAGATCACGTGACACGGACACATTTATTTGTGGTCACAGTTTGTCGTGCAACACGGGATCACCTCCCTTTGCGTTCTCTGTACTCGCTGTTCCGCCTGCCACACGGCCACGGTGCGATCACACACACGCTACTATGGTCACCTACGACTTATTTCTACTGCCATTGAAATCTACACGTGGATATACATTACGCGCGGTGGCCACGGCATCCACTTCTCTCCAAACTTTTACACGGAAAAGTTAGGGGAGTTAATGCTTAGCCGTTAGCCATAGCCTAGCTTCCTAGCTCACATCAGTTGGATTGCGTTTCATTAAACGGGAGCGCTCGAGACACAGCTGTGACTCAATCATGCCTTCCGACACCGGCCAACCCCGTCTCCAGCGTACGCGCTACTACGGTCACCTACGAGGCTACGACTTATTTCTTCTACCACTGAAATCTACACGTCTGGATATTCATTACGCACGGCGGCCACGGCATCCACTTCTCTCCAAACTTTTACACCAGTGCGTTTAGGGTGCATTTCCGAACACGCCCAAGCTCACATCAACGGGTGCTAAAGCCACGCGTTTCTCCAGCCAGAGCTAAAAAAAAAATCCACATTGTGCACACAATCTGCCCTATAGGCTTTCATCTGTGCGACTCACAAAATATATTTGGGAGTAGCCTACCAGGCTGTGTGACTGAGCATAGGCTACTTAATATGTAGGTATGTAGGCCTATAGATCTATAACATTACTTTTGTGCCCAAGTTCAACCCAACTTTTCAACATCAACAATTCCCTCTCAAACAATGTGATCTAGACATCATTTCCAGATCATATATTTCACAACGGGTATAGGACTAGTATTGCAAAGCTATAATTTTGTTTAAATTATAGCCGAATATAGCATTGGTTACTACTCTTTCGCGGTCAATACAGTTGGATGTCGCCAACGATGCGAGAGAAGTTTACAATGGACAAATAGGCTGTGTGTCAGGTCTGCGTGATCAGTAGTGGATTCTTTTAAGACAGAACGCTGGGAAAATAGAGCTTTTAATGGTAGTGAACAGAGTTGGATTTACAGATCACATCGTTACAGGGGGTGAGGAGGGTGACCAGCAACAAGACCGACAACACAAGTGTTGGTTGCATAATATAAACGCTGTACAAAGCAGTGTGGTACCTAGATTAGATTAGCTATAGCTTGTGTATGATTCGGTTCGTAGAAAGCAATGAAAAAAATTATGCAAACACAGACAAGACTAGTTCATAATAATTATGAGCTCCACATTGTCTGCATTTGGACCGACAATACAAGCGGGAAAAGCACAGAGCACACAACAAGTGATCTTCCTCCCACCTCGTCCAGGTGTAGTTCCTGGGTTGACATGTCTTCCTGTGTGAGCTGTGTCCGAGTCGCTTTGGCCCTGAGCGCATCTGGGTCGTTGTCAGCGCAAACAGGAGGGTAGAAGGCCGAACTGTGGCGCTGCCGCTGGCTCTCTGCACCGCCCTCCTCCTCGTCACTGGACAGCACAACTGAAGAACAAGGAAAGCACACTTTAGGTTTGTTGCACACCTCTCACACTCTATTGCTTTTTTCTTTTTTTAAATATTTTAACCCCCACAATTTTGTAACCTATTTTTATCACCCAGTGCCAATTCTTTTCACCTGACAGGGGGACGTAGCGTGTGAAACTAACATTATTCCAACCAGTTCATGTCCCTCCATTGGACACCCTGGCTGGCCAGGGGGAGACAGTTTAGAGACTAGGGGGCGCGATTTTCCTTCCACCCGTTGTCCCTAACGTTACCCGATACCCGCAGCGAATTCCCTTATTGCTATTTTGGTCACCTTTTCTCTTCCCTTAGCCACTATTCTTTATGCCGACACTGTTATTTGTGGCTGGAGGTGTGGTCATGGGCGTGTTTGTTGCGCAGTCCCTTAAGTTGCTAATTTCGTCAAATAGATTTGGGAACTAGATAACGCCATCTGAGACCAGCCCTTAACCGATATGAGAAGGCAGAGCCACGTGCGCACGGTACGGGCGTCTGTGCGCTTTGGAGATGTCCACGACTCCACGTGGAAAGGCGCCAGTTCAATTCATCTCCTTATTTATGGATTGTCCTATAAACAGCTGTAGATTGCCTGCTGTCGGTCACTTCCTTGTGTTTAGGTAATGTACAGTATATAATATAATTAAATACATTAATTAACTTGTGACGCAATGCTGTAAATTGCAAAAAAGTCGGCAATTCGCGGCAAAAAAGACGTTTTTTTGATCATTCATTTCTCAGTCAATTCTGGACCATTTTTTACATTTCAAAATACAGCGTGACGGGAAAAGCCTCCTCTCTCAGATGCTGCATAGCATATGTGGGTAGGTCTTCTCTACGATCCCGCATCGAGCAAAATGTAAGTGTCGGGGATTCGGTGGACCGTTTCCACCAAAATCCCGACACTTACATTTTGCTAGATCCCGCATCGTAGAGAAGACCTACCCACATATACTATACAGCATCTGAGAGAGGAGGCTTTTCCCGTCACGCTGCATTTTGAAATGTAAAAAATGGTCCAGAATTGACTGAGAAATGAATGATAAAAAAAACGTCTTTTTTGCCGCGAATTGCCGACTTTTTTGCAATTTACTTTATAACATTTTGCAGACTTGGGATAAATGCACGCCACATACAGCAAAAAAACATGGAACATGTTTTTTCAACATAACATGTTGAATGGTAAGAAATGATTGAGAATTGACCGAGCTATAATTGTTTGAAAATGAGAGCTATGATCTTTGGGAATAGGCTACTCATGCATGTGTCTGTCCTAAGCCCGCAGCCAGGCTGCGTGCTTAGGAGGGTCAGACATAGCAGTAGGGATAAGGGAACTAGATAAGGGATGAATTAAAGGGAATGGCAAGACCAACACGGATTGGATGAAAGCTAAAAACGCCCAAACCACACCTATGCATAATTTAACGGGTATAGGAGGTGTTTAAGGGAGATGGCATGGTTACGAAATTATCAACTTTAGTGTGGGAACGCCTCTTCCCCAATGCTAAGTGCGTTAATTGCGCATAAGCGCTAATGTAACCAAAATCGGGCCCTAGGATTACTGCATGTTTTTGTGAGGGTATCTACCCTAGGGGACAAGGGGAGAACATGCACAACACAGAATGGCCCTTTCACCAGCCCCGCCTTCGGTATGGGCACTGATGACACAGAGACTCTGCCACCACCCACAGTGTCCCTAGAGGGAATTGAACTCAGCAACTCATCTTGTGCAGATGAAAAACATATACATATATAACATATAAACATCACTAATGTAATCGTGTGCAACGATTAAAGTGGAATAATAGATAGACCCTGACGAAGACCTTGAGTGGTTGAAACGTGCTGGTCATTTTCAGTTGCCTTGCTCATAAATAAATGAGTGCCTTGGAATTCTGTTTTCTTCTTATAAAGTCTGCATTTCATTCCTTGGGGCAGTATACACAACTTAAAGAAAAACAATCCCTTTTTTGTCAATTGAAGCAGCATGTTAACGGTTGTTCTATATACCGTAATTTCCGGACTATAAGCTGCTACTTTTTTCACATGCTTTGGACTCTGCGGCTTATACAACAGTGTGGCCAATCTATGGATTTTTACAGGTGGTTTTTTTTTAACAGGGGTCTTCAACAGGTGGTTCGGGGGCCACCAGTGGTCCCTGAGAGGGTTCCAGGTGGGCCCTCCAGACTAAATGATGGGAAGTTGGTTAACCAGATGAAACCAAATGGACCCTTGCGGGTCCATTTGGTTTCATGTTTGCGCTCTCAAGAGTTATGATATTCACCATCTAAATTAGCACCACTTAATTTATTGATCTCTATGTTTTGCCTGTTTTGTTTGCGAAAATGGAAACTGGAACTTTGGAAACTGGGAAAAAAAAAAAAAAAAAAAAACTTTAGTTTTGGGGTGAAAATGTTGTCAAATCGTCGTTTGTAGCTCAAATGCTGAATAGATAGTGGGCCCTGGTATCAAAAAAGTTGAAAACCACTCTAACATGCTCTAACATGAAGCTGGTTATCTGCAGCTTATAGTCAGGTGCGGCTTATACAAGGAAAAAAAAACAGTATTTTGCCCCAAATTTAGCTGGTGCGGCTTATATTCAGTTGCGGTTTATAGTCCAGAAATTACGGTACTCACTTGGTTCAGAGTGACCAGTTCTGACCACATTGTCATTGTTGGGAGAGGGACAAGGCCGGAGGCCTCCTCTGGGACTGCCGGCCGAATGCAGTCTGTCTTCCGCCGCCTCGACGGTGATCTGCACCAGCCTGTTTTCTGGAGTCTCAGACTGGCCGTCTGCTTCTCCGCCGCCGCTGTCCTCCGGACAGAGCCGCTTGTTGCTGCCCGGCTGTGCTTCGGCTCTGTTTGTCTCCCCAGAGAGGCGCAACACGCTCTCCCTGCCGCGCCTTGGAGTGTTTCTGCCGTTGCAGTTCAGCTTCAAAGACTCCCGTTTCCTCTTCTTTTGGAGACGGTAGCAGCAGGATGGAGAGGGAGAGGGAAAATGCACATTGTGAGACTAAACTGGATGGGATTGTAAGACCGGGTGACAAATGGGAAGCAGCGGCAGATCTAGGTATGGGCAGATCCGCCCCCCCAAACACGATGCCATGCAAAACAACCCAAGATATTTCAAATTAAAGTGCTCATATTTAAAATGATTTGAAACACTACTACTGCTACTAACTAACTACAGCTGTGTCACCACTAAACCAACAGCATTTCATCATTGAAAACAGAAAACTCTTTACCTTTATGCATGCTGGTGTCCGTTGCAACTTCAACAACAACTGATGTTATTATTGATGCTTTACTTGACTAATAAAAGTCCTGTAACCGAAAATGGTATGGGTGCATCGATGAAGCTGCCCCCATACCATTTTCTCTTGCCCCTCCAACATGTTCTCTTGCCCCAAATGGGACATGTTACATCCGCCCCTGATGGGAAGCGCTGCAGCATTACCACTAAATATAGGCAAATCTTACAAGTCACAGAGGCTGTTTTAAATACAAATGTACCTCCCACTGTTCTGATTACTTTGACACTTTGAATGTTTTGAATCTGATCTGTAGTTAGAATTGCATATTTTCCAATATGACCCCATGTGCTGACAAATAAGCGCCAAAACTGATACTTTTCCGATACCCATACAGTATTTGCCAATAACGGCATGACCAAAAAGGGCTGATCCGATACTTATATCCCTACCCACAATATATACCATCCGGCTTACATAATCACAATATATCTCAACAAATTGGATAATGTTGGAACAGAGTCAGTGCTGTACCAATTTAATCAGACTGGAGTGACCACTGTTTCCCGCATCCATGCAAGGAACCCACCTTGCCATGGAATTCCTCATCTCCAGGGTCTTTCCACTTGGTGCCGTGTACCGAGGGCATGTGTCCAGCTGGGTCTCGTAGTGGCCCTGAATTCACCACCAACCCATGGTCTGCAGAAGCACACACACACAGCATTATGAATCCACTGTGCAAACAAAGCAAACACAGCAGCGGAAAAATAAAAAATGCCCCAAAAGTTCAGTTGAGGCCATAGGTGTCCGGGGTGGGGGAGCAGAATAAATTCAGCGCATTTAGGTTTTACGGCACTATAAAGTGCAGCATTTTCTTTTTGTTTATTTACCCTGGGAGTGAGGCCAGGTGGGTCACTACACCTCTCCCACGTAGGAGAGCTCTTTGAAGGAAGGGCAGGCAAGAGAGAAGTATGGTGGAGATGAGGTTTCGACTTTAATGGTGTCCCCAAAGGGACAACCATGTAAAACTGTGTGCATGTCATTGCCAAGTCAAATTTTGAGGGCAGTTGTGGTTCACTTAATGCACTTAATGTCTGGCATATGTGGAAGGTTTTACAACAAATGCATGATTTTTTTAATGTGTTCTGAAAAGGAACCCCTTTAGGTGGGATCTACAAGCTTGTAGATCAAATATATATACAGTAATCCTAAATATTGTGACCTCTTTCCCACCCAACTTAAATTATATGGACAAATCTTAGTTCCAGGGACAGAATTTTGGTTCCAGCTATCTCTAAGAAGGTGAGGCTAGTGCTCTTCTGAGTGGGACTAATGAAGAAACAAACTCTGCTCTTCTGGATCCAACTAGGTCCAGGGACACAATTTTAGTTCCAGGGATCTCCAAAAAGGTTCCTGGAACTACATATTTTCAGATGGGATCACATTCATCATTTTGGAGCTTTTTGAATGGAATGAACAGAATTTAAGTTAAAGTTTGTTTTTTTTTGCCTTAGTCCAAAATGCGTTTGGGAACCAGGGAAGCAGTGAGGCCTTGAGGCTAGGGAGATGCTTCTAACCACAGCGAGCAACTGATAGCCCAGGTCTGAGTTGACAAGCTGTGGTCGAGGGGATAAGATAACAACGCAGAACTAAACAGGCTTTCCCTACACATACAATCACGTCTCCTCCCTCTGTTCCCGGGTTTTGGCCGGGAAATGGTACACAAATCGACTCAATTGAGCACATGTACAGTAGATGAAAGAAGGAGAGACAGGTGGGGCTGTCCACTACCTGTGTGCATGTGCATGTTCGTGTTTTCGTCCTCTCCGTTGTCTTCGTCCAATATCACCTCCAACTCTTCTTCTGTGTTTTTCTGTTCGTTGTCTAGTGACTGATCTCCAGCCAATGTATAGAGGTCTTCCTCTATTACCACCTCTACCTCTTCGGCGTCTTTGTTGTTCTCTTCTGCTGAGCCGGTCTCGACGTTTAACCTCAAAGGAAAAAAAACAAGAATTACCCTAATGATCAGACACATTATTACAACACCCTGATTGTCTATGCCAAACGTAGTAAGTTCACTGAGTCGAACTTTATATAGTAAGAGGGTAGTTAATTATAAGGAAACTGGTTATGGAAAAGAAAGATTTAAGAGATAAACAAATCGCACAGCGCGAGGAGTTTCGACCTAGCATTTCTAGAGTTGTGAACCCCCTACTGTGTGGAATTATTCCAAATAAAATCACTCAACTTTTCTGCCTGGAAAAAGTGGAGCGCCCGCGGCATTGTTGGCCAAGCCAAACGCCATTAAAAGGTCGTTTCTTGCAAAACATCTAAAACAAACAGCAGAAATACCCTTAATAAAAAGCGTACCTCCTAGGGGTTTTTTATGGCTATTTTTAGTCATTATTCTCTGGTCATGAGGAGCGAAAACCCACCGCACTGTCTTAAAACTCAAAAAAGATTAAAGAGACACGGTTCCACTCAAAATACATTTTCAGAAATTAAATGAACCGACGTGTTTCTTGGGTGACCGGATCATTTTCCAGCCCATTATTCGCAGTCTGGTGTTTAATTGACTGATCCGCAGCCAACTACCTGGGAGTCACCTTGTGGTTTTTTGCAAGGCATTGTGGGCCGCCGCGAGAGACTTTAGCCAAAATTCCTGTACCCAAAATCTCTGCCACTCGCTCACTCACACTCTGGCATGGTGCTGTTATGGTGAAATTGGTGGCATGTAACTTATATGGAGGTCGTTAACAAATACAAGGCCTAAATAAATACTGCTAGGTTGAACAAATCACAATGATTTACGTTCAGAGACTTCAGACACTGACATTATGTGATGTCACATTTTTCAGCAGGTCACCAATTTCACTGTAACACCACCATGCTGCAGTGAGGGAGTGTCCAAGATGTGGGATTGGCTATATCCAGCCACGAGGGCTGGCTAAATGCGGCCCTCGTTCAGAATGTCGTTTACCTTCGGGAGCACAGAGGGCGCCTCTCCTTGTTGCGTTTGGGAGTAGAGAGTGTTTCCTGGTCGAGTCTTCTCGAGCTCTTGCGTCCCGAGCCCGCAGCCCTGGCGTCTCTCCCACCCAACCTTTCCGGGCAGCTCTGTGACCCTCTCTTCCCGTTGCTGATGCTCTGGGCCCCTCTCATCGTTGCCCGGCCGCGCTTTTCACTCCCCCAGCAGCGCAAGCGGCTGTCCAGATAAGCTCTGCCCGTCTCCGTCTTCAAAACGTCGGTGAGCAGGACCAGACAGGGCTTCCTGCAGCGGATAAGGAGGGAGACAGAGTGGGTCGAGAGCTTCCTGGCGTGGCGGCGTCCCCGTCCCCTCATTGCGCCTCTCTAAGATATTCTGATTCCTATCGCCCCTGACCATTTCTGATGGTGCTATGTGCTAACTCCTAGTGTCCAATAGCAAGGCCGTGTCTGTCAGGGCAGGGGGGGAGGTTGGGGGGGGTTATGCGAATGGAGTGGTGCTGATAAGTAATGAGGTCTGTGTGTGGACATGATAAGCTTGGTGTAGAGCTACGAGACCAGTAAACATTGTCCTTAAAATAGGGCAGTGTGGACCGCCAAGGAGGAAAATGAAAGTTTTAAAGCAATTAAGTCAGTGGTTTTCAACCATTTTGATACCAGGGCCCACTATTTATTCAGAAATTGAGCCACGGACCACCAATTGAGGACAATTTTAGCCCTACAGAGCCAAAACTAAGAGCATAGTTTTGGCTCTTTTTGAGAGCGTAAACCTGAAACCAAATGGACCCTTGTGGGTCCATTTACTGGCAGAGGTAGTAGCAACACAAAATGTTGCCACTTTTCCCACCTTCTACCCCGATTTTATAAAATGAAACAAAGAAAGATTAGACAGTTTAATGTGTGTGGAGAAAGGCTAATTGGTAGCAGGCTACTTTGCCTTTTAACCGTTGACTACCAAATAACTAAGTGTAAAACTAAACACAAGCTGAATCAAATTGCCCTTGACCACTGTCCATAAGAGTTATCCGTATTTGGCCTTGACAAGGGCATATAACCTTGTTTGGCACACTTATTGACCAACCTATATTATTATGTCTTCAGTTGGGTTAAAAAAAAATCACTTAGATAATATCTCAACCCTGACAGTGAAAATGTAGGCCTACTTCTATTCCTACATTAGATGTGATTAAAACCTAGATTGTAGTGGTTAGGAATTCTGAAAAGTTACAGTTTTTCTTCTTCTTTAATTTATTAATTTATGCTACCATTTGTAACCTATTTTATCACCCCTGTGCCAATTATCTAATGTGATCCTGGGCTTTACACAGCCTCCGCCAACCTGAGGAGGCAGCGGAATGGCCCCATGCTTCCTTCAATGCATGAATAGTCCAGGCAGTCTAGAGACCAGGATTACAGCATGTTTTTGTGAGGGTACCTAACCTATAGGGGACCCAGGGAGAACATGCAAACTCCACACAGAAAGGCCATTGAAAGGTCCATTAGTAGAGTTCTTCAACTTTACCAAACCAAGCATGGTTTAGTGGAAAACAAGTTCTACATTCCACATGGGGCAATGTGCAAGGCAGTAGAAGAGTTATATTAGTTTCTTGTGAGCTCTGAAAGATATCATGAACATTACCTGCATGCCGCCTATGTGAGAAAACAAATACTATGGTAGAGTGCTCCATCTTGTGATGGTTACAGAAACTGCACCAAGTTGTGAACGTGAATGACATTGGAATGACTGATAACCTAGTTCAATTAATTCATTTCTTTTTGAGAATCTACTCTGCTTCTATCTTCTTTTTGCAAATCATGGCAAACCCCATGTTAAGTAGTTAAAATATCTTTATTGTCAAGAGTATTATCTCCTGGAGGTGGCAGGGGTACTCGCCCTTTGCTGACTTGCTCTGTTCACAGGCAAGTAGACCATGTATGGTCTACTTGTGACCAATGTGCAAGTTGGTTGGCACTTGAGTACAGCTTTATTTTATTTTTTGTTCGTTTTAGGGCTGCTAGTTCCTACTATGCACAGCTATGTGTGTATTTCCAATTGTTTCTAACACTGAACATGACGATTTGATGGGCTTTGTTTTTTGGTGGGTTTGTTTCTTTTCAGTGTTTTCTCACCATAACCTGGTGAAAGACATATCTATTGGATTCTGAGAGGACTTCATCTACAAATCACGAGGGGGAGTACTACAGAATGCTTTTGTAGAAATGCACATGTATACTTGTGCAAAGTTTGGATGGGAAGACTGGCAGGGCTGAGGGCCCTCTGTGTTCTGACAGACATTACTATTCCCCAACAGTCTTAAGCGTTCATTTCTTACCTTGTGATTCTCATCACGGCATCGAGTTTAAGATCGTTCTTGATCACTCTTGATCGGGCAATCTTCCTGTGAATCTGCTGGAAAGGGGAAACAAGAAGGTGAGCAGAGGGTCACCTCAGGGCTGTGTCTTGAGCCCTCTGCTGTTCAGCCTGTTGACTCATGACTAGCACTACCAAATTTGGCAGTAACCACATTCTCAAACTTGTGGACGATACTACCGTGATGGGGCTCATTAGTTAAATGATGAATACAGGAAATACATAGACAATATCTCTGCTGGTGCTCAATACTAAAAATGATGAGTACAGGAAAGAGGTGGAGCTACTAACAACCTGATACAGTTCACACAACCTTTTAAATGTCAACTAAACTTCTTAATGTGAACAAAACAAAAGAGATGGTGGTGGACTTTAAGAAGAGAGCCAGCAACTGCCAAACTGGCAAACAGTTTCTTCTCGAATGCAGTGAGGCTCATAAATGAACTGTGCAGCCTGCCAATGGCCCTACGCCTCCCCCAGCGAACTGACTAAAGCATACTGGACATTACTGCACAACAGCGCTTTACAACACTGTGCAGGTAGCATGTTTTTTAAGACTTAATCATGGCACTTTATGCATACAGTAGGCTGTGTATGGTGTTAGTAACCTTTTTAAAAATCTTTATATGAACTGCATGTCGAATTACATATACTAAAGCTCTTTTAAAATGTCGGTCCACATTATGTTTTTAGTTTTCCGCTTATATATTTCTCAGATAGGTTTTATGTGAGAGAAAGAGAGAGACGGGGGGGGGGCATCGGGATCAGGAGTCGAACCTGCCAGACTGGATTAGCACATACCAGCCAGGCCAAAATGATCCTAGTTTTGAAACAAAAATCTCATGTTTCTTCCTGGCATCCACGAAAAAGGAGCAAGGTGATGCTAGGAAGATTTTAACTAAGTTCAGTTGGGCATAAGAAGTTTGTTTCAGCAAGATGGATTGCAGAAGCAGGATTCGATTTTTTGATTAGGTTTTCCATCATATACTTAAAACATACTATGTCTGAGCATATAAGGACATTTTTTGATGGAGCTGCAGCAATGTTTTACACTTCCTTTGCCTGTTTTGGCTTCACCTGTAAAAAAGGGAGGGGGGGCACCAACCAATCTAAACAGAAATACAATACAGACTAATATCTGGACTGGCAAAATTCACAATAATAGTGTGAAACACCCTAAATCACTCCAGGGAAGGACTCTTCACTGGAACAGCCTCTTCTAGCACTGCCAAGCTTTGACAAAAAGCATGTCATCACATATCAGAAGCCAAACATTAGAAGAGCAGTCATGCAATGGTGGCCTGTTTCTCCATGTCACCACACCCTGGTGAAAGATGCACCTTGGGGACTCTGAGAGGATCGACTCCCATCTATGAAATCACAAGCGGGATTACTGCAGAATGCTTTTGTGGAATACACCTCATAAGGTCAATTTAGATCTCTGCACAGTTTGGAGGGGAGAATGGAGGGGCCCTCTGAGCTGCAGACAATACCAAGTCAGGCATGATACAGTGGATGCATGCGTTGAGATACCGGTAGATAGTAGATACAATGTTCTACGCCTAATGTGTCAAAGTCAAGGCCCGCGGGCCAGATCCGGCCCGCGAGATGATTTAATTCGGCCCCAGGCTTGTAGAGCAAAAATGTCTGAGTCTATTAAAAAAAAAGTAAGTCTCTAGCACGTTCCTATCAAAAGTTATGATCGTTTAAAGAAATGCTTTTGAGCTCTCTTCTGAACGGCATGTAATGCATGTTGTCCAGCAGGGGGAGTCGTTTTACCAGGCTAGGCTGCTGGCACTGCAAAATGAGAACTATATTTCAGCAGTACAAGGGTGTGTAACCGAGAGAACTATACTTCAGCAGTACTAGGGTGTGTAACCGAGAGAACTATACTTCAGCAGTACTAGGGTGTGTAACCGAGAGAACTATACTTCGGCAGTACAAGGGTGTGTAACCAAGAGAACTATACTTCAGCAGTACAAGGGTGTGTAACCGAGAGAACTATACTTCAGCAGTACAAGGGTGTATAACCGAGAACTAGCCTATACTTAGTTAACTATACACACTTACTTAAATTTAGTATTTGAAATTTAAATGCTATTTTCGTATGGTTTATTGATGCTCTGTAAATAAAAATAGCATCTTTCATAGCAAATGTCTAAATCTAGGCTACAAGTATAAAACCAATAATGAAAAGTCATTAATATATATTAATAGCTATTCTTAATAATAAATATGACTTGTGTGATATACTGTATAGAAGTAACGGCTGTGTACATAAACATGCGTGTGCCGTGCATGCTTGCGGTCTGTGACTGGTTGCACCGCGGCGCTCCGGCCCCCATGAAGTCACATTAAGTCCAATGCGGCCCCCACCCCAAATGACTTTGACACACCGGTAGATAATAGATACACTGTTCTACGCCTAATTGTTTGTATAGTATACCACGCATACTGTATATACAAGCTCTACAATAAAGTACATTGATGAAGCTATATACAAGTTATGCGATAAAGTATATTGATGAATCTTCTGCTGGAACACCAGTATACAGCATGCCATACATACCATCGATTTGTCTTTGTCAAGCGAGAAGGATTTTCTGCGTGATGACATCATAGTTCAAGGTTGGCCAGGGCGCAGCAGGGAAGACTCTGCAAGATGGTCACACAACGGACAAATTTGACATTTCAACAAACTGATCGATATGGCAAGCATGTGAAACTAGGGCTGCAAATATGAACTTTTCGATCGATACAGTGTTTCTGCACAGTGCAAACACAAACATTTAAGCCATTTACAATCATTTTTGAATGTTTGTGTAAACACAAACACTGAAGACAAAAGTGAGATTGCAAATTGTGATTGGCTGAAATGAGATGATGTATTCTATGATGACTTCACAAGAGATTATTAATCGAATAATCTCTTAAGGAGTGCTTTTGCTTTCTTTATTTATTAACCACAGATTCACCACAAAAAACATTGTATTTCTGGGTAGACAACCCTGATTGTGTTGCAATGGAGCAGTATTATTAGCTTATTTCTGGATACACTGGAACACTTATAATAGAAAGGCTGTTTTGTTTACAAACAATATTATCTGGTCTGTACTTCACTGTTCAACAGTGTCAAGCAAATAATTAAAAATAGTTTTAACACACAATGGGGAGTGTTGTGAGCCTGTTAACAGGCAAAATAAAATTAAATAGTTTAATAAACAGTTGAATCCTAGTCAAACTAGCAGAGTTGCTCTTGGTCTTTAATGGAAGCTTAGAAGAAGATAGAAGAAGCACTCCTGTGTAACTCAAAACAAGTGCTGTCCACTGTGTTGTGTTTTTGGTCTACTTTAGAACATAGCATAATACTTTAATGGACTATATTCACACGGCTGCCATCTTTCCAGCAAGGTGCAACTTCCCTTCATCAAAACTGAAAAGTCCTATCAAATTGTATTAAATAATATCCAGCTCACAAACATTGCAGCTGTATGGAAAGCTTGAATTATCTTATTTCTATCTGTAATGCATTTGTTTAATAGAAATCCACTTCATACATGCTATGAGGTAATTCAAGCTTTCCATACAATTGTAATGTTGGTGAGTTTGATCTTTATCTTGATCTTTAGTTTGCAGAATTTACATTTCAAGCACAACTGAGTACAAATCTATTAAGGACACCATAATAATAATGCAACATAATAATAATGATAATAATAACAAACTCTTGTTTACAAGAATAGGGCCCACCCCTTTCAATTAGTCAGAATACGTAGAGATTATGCACATAATAACAACCCGTTAGAGATGCAGCAATGTTGCTGTAAGGTGAAAAGTACACCCTGCATTCAAGCAGTGGTTCTCATAGTGAATAAATGGATCAAATCAATCTGATCGTTTTGGGGTTGATCTGAATGTGGCAACAGTGGCAGGCAACCAAGACATGCTCTGCCAAGTGCCTGCTTATTTTATTACAGTTCAATTAAACCCTGAATGATTTCTGTGTCCAAAACCGTGTAGTAGTTTGCACTTTGCATTGTGTTCGTAAATAAATGGCTGATTTTGCTAAGCTAGTCGGTAGCATTGATGGCAATGTTTTGATGTTAATGTTGTCAATATAAACATTGCCTGCATCCAAACAGTCCCGGTTATAAGCCAACCTGCCTCAGAAAACGACACGATGATGGTTCACAGTATTTCTATACAATATTTATAACAAGGCAGACACACAATGCTGCACCAGATTTAGCATTATTAGCTAAAAAAGCAGAGACATATATTATAGACAGAGTTACGCAAACTCCGCTCACTTCATGGGGCCAGTCCAATGGCTGCTCTCACGCATACTTCGCATTGAATGAGGACAGCGAATGGGGGCAAACAGAGTCTGTGCTGTGGGATCGCGCGAGTACATGAACCACGTGACCAGACTGTTTTCTGCCCCCTCAATGTCGCAACTCTATCTATACTCTATGGCTCTGCAAAAAAGAAGCTGTGCAGACATTGTCCCAACATGCTAAAAAGAAAAGCTACCTTACTGACGGCTCAAAACACGGTCTCCAAAGGCTATCAATAGGCGATCTTCAGTTCTGGTGGCAGGTTAAATCCCGGTGATTGCGCGGACCACGATAAAAGTTAAAAGTTTAAAACCATAATAATAAAAAACGCATGCTGTCATAATAACGCTTTTGTGTTGTGTATAAACGGGCGCTTCCGGGTTCGTGGGTATGGAACTTCCGGTGACCAAGCTAGAAGATAGAAACATGAGATTTTTTTATTATTATTTTTATTATTGTTTTATTTTTTCGCACTTTTATATGAACTAGGGTACAGAGTGCGGACCCACATTTAATGGCATTTCTACTTCTATATTACAAATGTGCCTAAGGGCATAAGGGTCCATTATGGTCCCAAACTATGAATTTAGTAGGAGACCCTCTGGAATTCCCATTGCAGCCCAGTAGCTTAACTGGCACATCTACTATTATTAAACAATGAAGATAGTGGTGTATGATGTTATAGGCTCCTATAAATCAGTGGTTCCCAAAGTCCCGAGGTCCGGAGTGTACAAATGGACCCAAATGGATTTGGGGGTTCTTGGCATGAAAAGGTTTTGAAACTACTGAAGGAGATCTGATAAAAGTGCCTTTGAACTTTGTTTAATGATATCTTGTATATAGAGATATTATGATCTATGACATTTATAACAGATCCTATGTGTGACAGAAACACTGAGAATAAAATGAGTCATTGTGACAATAAATGTTGCTACTGAATGATAGTAGGCCTACATGTAACAGCACATGAAAACTGCAACTTATGATGCAGTGGTCCACAAGGGAGTTCCAGTGCCCCCCATTAAACAAATGGGCCAAATGGTTTTGGTTCCATTTACATTCCCAGAGTTAAATGACCTAAATTGGGGTCCAAGATATATAAATGCTATTAGGGGCGCATAGCCTAATCCATGTCAAACTAAGGGTCCTTGAAATTAGGTTGAGAATCACTGCTAGAGCTGTAAAAATCTTCTCTCTCACTTCTTTATGGGGATCCCTAGCATACCAAAGGGGGTGCCACGGGATAATTAGTGTGAATTTGGGGATCCTTGACAAGACATGAAAAAGTTTGGGAACCACTGCTATGAAGTTACCACCACCACATCATCTTCGTCAGCATAGCCTACTACTACAACAAAACAACCACAACAGCAGCAAAAATACTGACATAATATATAGGCTAGGCTACTTATTCAAACCAGACTTTACAGACTGTTACTGTTATGAGAGTGATGTGCCACCCGCAGTTATTAGGCTCCGCATTACCGTTTGTAGTAGATGAAGCCAGCTAACCCAGGCTACTACTTTTCTTTTTACTCACCCTCTGGTCCACGATGGAGCACGCCATCTCCCGAACCTGAGCCAGGCTCACGTCTCCAGGGTCCAACAGAACGGGCTCTCTGCTCAGACCGATCTGGATGTGGATGGACACCCCGCTGCCGTCCCCTGCATCGCCGTTCCCCCCTCCCGGTACGCCGGGTACCGGCACCGGGAGGAGGAGAGGACTGGGGGCTCGGATCACCGGAGGGACGCTCATGTGTCCGCGATCGACTTCCCGTTCCGACCGCGGCTGCCGGGCTGATAGATGTTGGCTTGAACAGTTGTGCGAAACACAGAAAAAAAAGAACAACTTAAATGTTTCTCAGCTTTGAATCGTAGGCTATATTTCTCGAAGAGTATTCAACAGAAACTGCGAGGAACAAACTGACCGAAAAATTGCGCGCGTTGATGAAGTAATTAACGGCACAGTAGCCTATAGACTAGAGAGAGAGAGAGTGTGGACTCAGACTCACTGACTCCTGTCTCTCCTGCCCGAGAGTTGACTGTAGGCTCTGGCTGACCGCAGGGGAGCAAAAAAGAAAAGGGAAACTTCAATCCAAATCAAATGTCAAAATAATTAACGATTATCTAATAGCCTATAAAATATACCGGCAGAACAATCGCAAATGATGCTAAAGCCTATAGTTGCATTTAGTTGTATAGGCTACTACAGTTATCAGGCTACCATGGGGACGCTGTCGATGCTGACAGCACCGTGATGATGAGATGATGGAAGGATAGACGGACGTCAGCCGAGAGGAGACCGCCTCTCTGACAGATAGATAGATAGATAGATAGATAGATAGATAGATAGATAGATAGATAGATAGATAGATAGATAGATAGATAGATAGATAGATAGATAGATAGATAGATAGATCCCCCCCCCCCCCCCCACACACACACACATACATTTTGTTCATTAGTTGCGAACAGCAGTCGTATGAAAACCTCCATGTCCAGTTAGTTGGTCAGGCTCAATAAATCATATGGTCACCCTATATGCCAAGTGACACATCACGCCACCATATATTATGGCCTTCTCCATACATGAAGATCATTCATGACACTAACGCAGAACTTATTATGGTCACTAGCCTATAGGTTGCAGAAACTGCTGTGAGACATGGATATTTATCAAACAAATGCTTTATAAAACACTGAAAGCTCTATACCACTGAATACGGCAAATGCCAGTGAGCAGGTGGTCTTGTCTCCATGGATTAATGTTTGTGACTATACTGTGTTGCATTTGTTTATACTGTATACTGTGTTATCTTAAGCCGTTCAGAATGGACAGTGATTACATGACTGTATACATGTTGGATATAGGATTATGTCAGATCACCAGGCTTCTGATCCCCGAGGGCGACTCCTATTTACATGTTTATGGTGAACAGAGATACTTCATAGAGATGGGAAGAAACATCAAGAACTAATCACAAATGGTTTTTTTGTCCACTGGGGAAGATGCCCAGATGTAACTTCTTTACCCATTTGGGGGGCAGGTGAAAATGGTATGGGCAGCTTCATGAAGAAGCCTTGGCTTGGTTGCATGCCATCATGTTTGGTGGGGCAGTCAGGGCATGCCTAAAGTTGAAACCACTCCTAACTGAGCATAATGCCTGTAAATTACTAATCGATCAAGGACCTGGAAATCACTCTCCAGCAGGGGCGAAATCCAAAAGCGACCTCGCCCGCGGGCGCCCGGTTTCAAAAGCGGGCGCCCGCTTTCACAAAAACGGGCGCCCGTTTTCAAAAGCGGGCGCCCGTTTTTGTGAAACCGGGCGCCCGTTTTTACAAACGGGCGCCCTTTTCAAAAGGTTATGGTTAGGGTTAGGTTAGGTTTAGGCATAGGTTTACTGAGGTTAAGTTTAGGGTTAGAGTTAGGTTTAGGCATAGCCTAGTTTGTGAAAACGGGCGCCCGCTTTTGAAAACGGGCGCCCGCTTTTGAAAACGGGCGCCCGTTTTTGTGAAACGGGCGCCCGTTTTTGTGAAACCGGGCGCCCGTTTTTGTGAAAGCGGGCGCCCGCTTTTGAAACCGGGCGCCCGCGGGCGAGGTCGCTTTTGGATTTCGCTGGCTCTCGGAAATCACCCTGTCACATTTCATGTTGTGTTCTGTGTTTGTGTGCATTGAGTCTCAGTAATGGTTCGTGTTTTCCTCTACATGTTCCTTGAAAACACATCTGTATTACTTGTTTCTTGTAGTTTTTACTTTACATGCCGTTATTTTGTAATGATGACCTATAGATTTTCCTTTAGTTACCGGTAACTGGTATCTGTCTTATTTCTTGTGATTGTCGTGTTAGTCTCTGACTAGACATAACCTACAGTACTTGTGTTGATCGTCTGGTTATCCCTGTGTGTATTTAAACCCTCAGTTTCATATACTCTGCTACAGATCACTGCAGTTTGTTGATGTCTGAAATCTTTTCCTGACAGCTGTAATTTCCAAGTGTATTTCTCAAGTATGTATCCCTAGAGTTTCCACTCCATCGTATTCTCCTAATAGTTGTTCTTCGTGCCATTTTTGGTGATAAAGCCTTGTGTTGTTTAAGCTGTTCATTCCAGAATGATTAAAATGATGGTAGCAAAAACTACAGACAGTAAATTGTGTTGAATATACAGTAGACCATACATTTTAAAACTGATACTAAAATTAAACCACTCCTAGCAGTAAGCAACTAGTATTAGTACTGTGGATAATAAACAAATTGTACTAAGCGATCTGATCGTATGTTCTCTCCTCACACAATCTCCCACATTCATATTTATTTCTGTCTATAATAACCTGCCTGTTGCAGAGAAAGCTGGTTTAAACTCACCTACAAGTCTTTTAATAACTCAAGCTTCCAGTCTCAAAGTCAACCATTTCATTGCCAACAACTGTGACGAGGGGGAGTTACAGGAAGGGAGTGAGAGACAGAGAGTAAAATTAGATTTCCTTATTTCAGGGGCCATGGATATTCAGCCACATGACGTCTACTTCGGTAACAAAATAGGCTTACTACCAGCCGCCAACACCTATTAGTGGAGAAAGAATGGAGGAACTGCACAGCATTGGACAAGCACTCTACTGAGTAGATTCTTTTGGAATCACTGCAAATATAGCAATTACTAACTAGACGAGCTATAAATGTATCATAATGTAGCAGCCTATAATAATAATAATAATAATAAAATAAAAAGGCCCATAGCCTAATCCATGTCAAACTGAAGGTCCTTGAATAAAAATATACCACATATTATTTGCCAACTTAAATTTATTTATCAGTAAGGATACGTCAACTTTGTCCTTGTCCCCCACCCACCACACACACAAACACAGACACACACACATAATCGACACATGCGCGCACACACACACACACACACACACACACACACACACACACACACACACACACACACACACACACACACACACACACACACACACACACACACACACACACACACACACACACACACACACACACACACATACATAATTTAGGCACTTAGCACTAGCAGACACGACTGCTAACGACTCCAAAGCGACTTACACTAAGCAATGAATACATATATCCACATATGGCCATGTTTAGGTCAGTGCCCCGTTTATGACACATAGAGATACTGCAGCACACACCTCACCTACAGCCACATACATACTTTACCTCTCACACGGCTGTCACATGTATATGCAATAGTACAGTTTACCATGTAAGGACAGTTTGGAGCCACCTCAGATTTACCATTGCCCATCTACATGTTCCAGCACACACAACTGCTAAGTCAACGCACAATCACTGACCTCGAGACACGAGTGCATACACAGGGATGGTAACTCCCCTAGTATGGTTGAACAAAGGGAAGATGAGGGGAGAGAGGGTTTCAGAGATGAGGACGAACTGCAACTGAACTTGCGGACGCCTCGGCTGTTGAGCCACAGCCTTTGTCTCATGTTGTGTATTCAAGCCCATTTCCCGTAAGACTACTTTCATCCTATTAATAAAAGCTTAAAAATGTCTTTTAAAAATGAATTGAGAAAGAGGGGAGCACAGGGGCGGATGTAATATGTCCCATTTGGGGGGGGGGGAGAACATGTTGGAGGGGCAGACTGGGTATTTAGGGGGACACTGCCCCCCATACCCATGCCAAGATCCGCCCCTGGGGGAGCAGGAGAAAGAGCTACTGCCGCATGGAGGTGAAGGGGGTGGGGGTGGGAAGCAAGACGGGTGACGCATAGGTGATTCTGGGTGTTTTTTGGGTGGGTAACAGGGCAGTTTGATTGGCATGGAGAGCAGAGAGTGTAATGAAGTGCACAGAGTGTTGTGTTTTTTTCTCCACCTCCTGAACATCTGTTGGAATTCAACAGGCTTTATTGGGCTGACATTTTACAAGTGTTGCCAAAGCACAATCACAAATATGACAAACAATAAACAATAGAACATCAATGAACCCTTTCAAAACTGCTCAAAGGAACACCTACGGGTGGCTGCAATTTGGAACTGGCCTCAATAAAGAAAGAAAATCACACCCATGCGAAGTAACTGGTGCAACTCCGTGTGGGGATGACTGGGGGGGTCCTCAGAAATTCCAGACCCACTTGATCCCATAAATTACCTCAGGCCCCATGTTACCCCAGATGATGTGATGACATTAAAGCTGTCCATAGCCATATAGGTGAGGCTAAAAACTAAGGGTTGAGGGACGAGGGAGCCCTGAGGGTTTGAAGTACAGTGAATATAATGTGAAGCTGCTCATTCTCACCACCTGACAGGAATCCAGGCACAGGTCTCATGAGCTTGTCAGCATATTTGTTTCTTGTGTCATGGTTTTGATTCAGTTTTGGTACATGTGTGTAAGGAAAATGAAAATTGGGAATATGTATTTACTGACAATGGAAGCGAGGGCGCCAGGTGTCCAGTCATTGACTTTGTCATGCTCAGGGACTAGCACAAAGGTGGACATCCTGAAGGCTGCGGGAACAAACAGCCTGGCTGGGAGAGGATGAGGAAAACACTGCCTGCTTTCCGGAGCGAACATGTTCTGAGGAAAGCTGCAGATCCTGCAGCTTTATGATGATCAGAAGAGGGGGATGATTAGAGCTAGGCGGGGAAAGCGATTCTGAAGAGGTGGGTCTTGAGGCAGGCTTTGAACAGGGAAAGGGTGCGTGACATGGCTTTGATGTGAGATGGGAGTGTGGTCCACAGGGAAGGAGCTGCAAGTGCAGAAAGCCCTGTCTGTCACCCCGCTGACCCCAGATGCCATTTTTGATTTTGGGGTTGTCCAAGAGGTTGGTCACCAGACCTGATGAAGAGGAAGGAGGTTCAGTGAGGTACAGGGCAGGCTGGATGTTTAGGGACTTGTAGGTTGTGATCAGTGTTTTGAAATCTATTCTGCGTATAGTGTTTGACGTGAAGGGCTGAGGCCCTTTAATGGGCAACTCTCACTGCGGTAGTGGGGTTAACTACAGCATTGATTCTCTCTATGAAGACTATGATAGTCTGAAACCTTTACACTTTTTGCCACATCACCAGCTGTTGAACTGCAGTTAGAAAGGAAACACTGTTTGTGTGTCCAGTATGTCTTTATTTCTATAAGTCTGTGTGGGTGTTTTTCATGTTTATAGTGTTTATAGAGAGAGGGAGAGAGAGGGGGGAGAGAGACATTACTCCAGAGACACAACTCTCATAATCAAAACAGCTTATTGTTTGCGTGTGATGTCACAGAGCCCTCGTCAGACAGAGGCTGAAACTGCAGCTTAAATCTTTTAATTAAAACTGTATCCATTAATTGAGAATAGACGCAGGCAGTCCACAATATACTATATGGAACCTCTACACGAAGACAGAGTTTTATCTGCTCATGTCAAGAGGTTTAAGAGCATATTAAGAGGTACAATACACAGTAGACTCCTCAATGTATTATTTATAAATGTGTAACCCCGAGAGTGTACACATATTTACACAATTTCAACATGCAGGATTCCCATATAATCCTCCGACCAAATGTTGGTTAAACATGATTGAACCAATACAGACAACACATACAAGACATATTGGAATAACAAGTGCATATGTCCATATAACTCACTTATTATTATTTTAATGTTGTAAATCCAAGTTTATTCTTCTATTATTTAACAGGAAAAACTGTATTAGGCTACTCACATGAACCCTAATCTTTTTTTTTTACCTACAATTTTGTAAGCCATATCACCCAGTGCCAATTCCTATGTGATCCTGGGCTCTACACACCGTATGCCAACCTGAGGAGGCAACAGACTGGCCTCATGCTTCCTTCAATGCATGAGGTGTTCAAGCTGCCTTGTTTTCACCTAGCAGGGGGGAGTTTCCCTGGTTGGACATGGCACGTGGATGTTATTCCACATTATTACAACCAGTTCCTGTCCCCTCCATCAGGCGCCCTGGCTGGCCAAGGAGAGGTAGTCTATAGTATTACTGTATTACTGAATATTTTTGTGAGGGTATCTATCCTAGGGGACACGGGGAGAACATGCAAACTCCACGAAGGCCCTTTTCGCCAACCTCGGGTATGGGCACTAATGACTGAAGACCTCTGGGGGACCCTGACCCTGGGCAGTCATTCAAGCTTTGGTTTAGTAGTTTGAAACTATGATTGGTTTAACTATGATTGGTTTAAATCAAAAACATTTTGGCTTCACATGACACATTGACTAAAGCACCTGACAGTCATTGATTTCCATGGAGATTTTGCGCTCGGTGTTTTCTCATTGTGTAAAGCAGTTGTAAACGGATGTACTTTTCACTTAACCGAAACATTACGCTTTGGTTAAGTGAAATTCATCGTCGTTTTTGTGACCCTGAGGTCAGACTATCTAACAGGCACACATTTCACACAAGCACACACACGCGCACACACACACAAAGACAAACGCTCCAACTCTACCTCACACACACATATACACCCGCACGCACATTGTGAGGGTGAGAATGAGCTGTTGTGTAGCAGGCTAGCTGTCTCCCTGGTGAGCTGTGTGTAAATATTGTGTGTAGAGACACTAGACATGCTAAAGCAGCGACACAAGCTATGTAACACACATCATAGCGTTCCTTTATCTCACATAAACTCATGAATATGGAGGCTTCACTTAGCGCTGCAAAAATGTCAACAGGGGGCTCAATGACAACACGCTCCGCCGGCTGATTTATTTAGAATCTTGCATGAGGCACATGTTCTTTCAGGTATTTCTTGGTTTGGCTTTGACAGAAAAGTGGAGTGACAGGAGGAGGGGAGAGAGAGAGAGAGAGAGAGAGAGAGAGAGAGAGAGAGAGAGAGAGAGAGAGAGAGAGAGAGAGAGAGAAACTTTCAAATGTGATGTCTCCTATATGGATGTCTGACAACCTCTTCCAGGAAATGCACAGTCTTTTTATAGTTTCACAAGATAGTATTACCCAAAGTGTTAATGTAG
>CM076978.1:36383821-36426321 GCA_039105355.1 Benthosema pterotum | reverse complement strand
ACATGATGTTCAGTTGTTGCACACACTTCTCACACAAAAGCTCAAAGCATCAACACACAATTTGCAATCTGGACTACAACATAAAAGTGAATTGAGAGCCTTTGTTTGTTTGATGATCAATGGGGAATATTGAAGAGAGACAACCCAAAAAGAATAGGGATTAGTGAGAGGATGAGCAGTGGCATTTCTAAGCAATTTGGAGTCCCAGGCAAGATTCCTGTGACGTCATACCTATGACTTACTTGACTTAAGCTTGCATAGGCCGTCGACAAATGTCCTCCATTTCACTCTGCTTTTCTCCGTTCTTTCAAGATCTGCCCAGTTGAGCTCTCTCTCTGCCATCTCTGACTCGATGCTCCTTCTCCAGATGTTACCATACCTATGACAGGCACAGTGAAAGCCCCCCCAACCCCCCGATAAAATTCTGAACTATTTTTAAACTAAAGAACATATTATGGTTTAGATGTTCAATTCTAGTTATAGAGGAGAAGTATAGGCTAATGTATTTAACCACACAAGGCTTATTAGCCTGGGATCCTTTTAAAGCATGTCTGGTGGTCACCCCAGTGCCCCCCCTCCCCTCATGGCGCCTAGGAAACTGCCTAATGTCTAATTAGACTGTCTAATGGCAAAAACGCCCTGAGGACGAGGACAACCTTCTCCTCGTCCTCTCACTCTTACAGTATACTCTTAGAGGAGTAGGTGGACATAGAGGAACAGGAGAAAGATGAAGGATAACGGTCATTTCTAATGAGATTCGGGCAACTGTGGTTGACCATGTGGTCAATCATGGTCAGACAATGAGCCTTGGCTGGCCAGAGGGCCCAGTTGTTGGCATCGTTAGAACATTTTTCTGTTCCGTTAGTGCAGTGATTTTGAGCCTTTTTGATACCCGGGACCACCATTTATTCAGCATTTGAGCCATAGACCAACATATCCCCACAAAGACTCAGTGTAGACTTCTTAATTAAGTGGCTTATTCAGATGATGAATATTTTAACTCTTGATAGCGTACGGGTCCATTTGGTTTCATTTTACACTATCAAGAGTTACATCTAATTCCATCATTTACCTGGGGACCACCTGGAACCCCCTCAAGGACAACTGATGGTCCCCGGACCACTGGTTGAAAACCAGTGCTTTAGTGCTTCCACCTTATTCTACTTCCTGAAACTCTATTGAGGAGTTCTTTTCTCTAAATCACTAATACATTATTCATTTATAGGCTACTCAAAAACATACAGGTCAAGCCATACATGTAAACATATCTCAACACGCATCTGTGCAAAAAAAAAAAAAAAAAAAAAAAAAAAGACAACAGTCAAATCTTCTGTCATTTCATCCTTCACTCTTATGGCTTTATTTGCGGCCTGTATACAGAAAATAGCAGATCTACCAGATGACATTGTGTCACTGTGTGCTAACATTGTGAGTATAGGCTACAATTCTGCTGTTTTGGACACATTCTAGTCAATTGGCATTGCTGAGTTTGTTGAAGTTTCCAAATTCCAATTTATATATAGAATGTACAATGTTTCAGAAGGTGTGATATGGACTGTTAATGGCGTGACGTACCGGTAAATTTGTTTTTGGTATTTCCCAGTAAACAGTAGGTTACTACTGTAAGTGTTCAATCTTTTTTGTAAACTGATGAAACAATAATTTAAATAAGAGTACACAAAAAATTTAATTTCATATAATATCCTATATTGTCTGAAACGTTAAAGGGAAATATTTTTATATTAACAATTGTAGGCTATATGAAAACGTGTTTATTGTATTTTTAAGAGTGACAGGCGTTCATTCAATGTGCTTTGCTGACATCTACAGACAAATAGTGGTACTGCAAACTATGTGAAAGAATGAAAGTTTCGTCGACATACATTTTAGCAGCGCCTCTGCATTTTAGTTTTTTAGGCGCAGAGTCAGACCTGTGGCGCGTGGGAGAGACAGACAGACAGACAGACAGACAGACAGACAGACAGACAGACAGACAGACAGACAGACAGACAGACAGACAGACAGGAAAGCTGAGAGGAAGCCATAGATTGGGAGACAGAGAGGAACGTTGAGGCTCCACACGACAGTCGTGGAGGGAGAGCAGTGCTCTCAGTCTGTCCAGAACAGCCTATAAGATGTGCAAAACTGTAGCCCACATGCTTGCTGTGAGAAAACAAGACAAATTCCCGAAGCTACTGATTATTAAAAGCCTCTGTTACGCTTGTTAGACTCGGTCCCAGCCAGCCTTAGCTACTCACCTGTTTGCTGTGTGCTGTTACCCTTGCTGAGACCAGAGCCTTCTAGGGGAGAGTTGCGATATTCACGTTCACTCCTGTGCGTCAGGGCAATGGCGGTGCTGGAGGAGCAGCAGCGCCGATGTAGAAGCCGTTTGAGTGCACTCGGAAAACCGGAAGTCGATGAATATGAATGGGACTCTATGGATTTAATCAGGGACCAGCAAAGAAGGCACGAAAACAACATGTATTAATGGCGGTGACCTCGTAAACAAACTATCGATGCAGGCAAATTAAAGAATGCCTTCTGGAGGTTGATTTCGGATACTTTGTCACATGATTTGCAAATGATATATAATTATATTGACGTCTTGAAAGTGTTAGTGCTGATTGAAACTGGTTTCAAAGCAGGCGATATCGCGAGAATTCACTGAAAAGCAAAGATTCTCGCGATAACAGCAGGGGGTAGGAGTATGCAGAAAGTTATTTAATCAGTTATTTAATCCAGCTTTAATGGCTTTATTTTAGTTGTTCTTTAATAATACTACAACATAAACATTACATAGACTCTAGCCGTGACTGAACAATACTTTAAAACAGTTGTCTTTTTGCATACGTACCTAAAATAGCTCTTATTGCGCCGTTTTCGTTGAAAACAATGTACTCCCAATGACAGTTAGGACTGGGACTGCACTCATAGACGAATCTCTGTAGTCTCGTGCACGGTGCTCTGCTCTGGTTTCTGACCCCTCAATATCGTAACTCTCCTACTAGAAGGCTCTGGCTGAGACTGCCTCTCCAGTAGGCGGTGCTGTTAGCCTTCATACACAACCCTGCAGCCCCAAAGTGGGCTATCATATTTCTGTCAGAAACCGTTTAGGGGAGATTTTACCCTTTTGATATTTATTGATTAATTGATTTTAAATTGATTAATTAAAGGGCAACTTCGCCACTTTTCAACACTCTTTGTGTGGTGTTGGTCATTAGCATACATACTAATGACCCCCTGATTAACAACATTGGGGTTCTGTAGCTCCAGCGCCGCGCTTCCCGAGTTGTCAGATTCTGACCCAATGACGTCACTGGGTCGGAACGTCCCACTGACTGAAACTACAGCGTGTGTGTGGACCGGTAGGGTTACCATACCGGTCTGAGTAACAGTCTGAGTACCGGTCTGAGGGAAAAGTTGTTGCAGTGTTGTGTTTACAGTGTTGGATGCAGTCCCCGGCTTTAGTATCCTATCTGTTCCTGTAAAAAATATAAATAATTTCATTTTTCGTCATTTTTGACGAAATTCTACAATACCCACAGTGCACCGGGGCATCCGCTCAGCAGAGTGTGCGCGCGCAGCCGTTGAGCGCTCTTTTCTGACGAGCCAACTGGTGGAAGCAGTATTAGCCGAAGCAGTGTAGTTGTGATCGAAAGATAAACTTTATATTTAATTGGTAGTTAGTGGGAGTTTTAGTACTAGTAGTAGTTGTAGTAGTAGTGGTGTTGATAGTAGTAGCAGTGAAGTAGTAGTTGGTGGTGGGGGTGGAGGAGGAGGAGGAGGAGGAGGAGGAGGAGAAGGAGGAGAAGGAGGATTAGTTAGCGTCGTGTGAGATAGTGGTAGTAGTAGAGGAGAGGAGGTAGTGGTGTTGATAGTAGTAGCAGTGAAGTAGGTTGGTGGTGGAGTAGTAGAGGAAGAGGAGGAGACGGAGTAATAGTAGTAGTAGTAGTAGTAGTAGTAGTAGTAGTAGTGGTAGTAGTAGCAGTAGTAGTAGTAGTAGTGGTGTTGGTGGTGGTCGTGCTCGTAGTAGTACAACGTCAGTTGTTGTTGACTATGGCTGCTCCTGGGGACTTTTTGGATGACGACGAGTTTTTTTCCCTGCTGTCGGAATCCAGTGTACAGCCTTATTTATATGAGCCGGAGTACAGCGAGGAGGAACTACAGCAGCGAGAAGAACAACAGCGGGCGGCGGAGGCCTCCCAGGCTGCAGAAGCTGCTGCTGCTTCGGACAGACCCAGTAGAGCTAACAGCAATGACCATTGTCAGTGTGGACAGTGCCCTGCCATGCCCACAGAGGATGAGTCACTGTGCTGCCGGGAGTGGGATCGTGCTCAGTTCATTTTCGAGGATCTTTCAGTTGGCACATACGACGGAGCAACGGCAGTTTGTATGACTGAGCATCCTAGCTTTCATGCCCACCTCGATAGGGGTGTACTTGGAACGTACTTCAGGATCCCCAAAATCAACTGGAAGAGGCAACCGAAGCCGGCTGGACCGAGAGGGACACTCACTGAGAAGTAAGTGAAAGTGAGAGGGAGAGTTCAGTAGTGTTACTAGTGAATGACATTTCTCGAATCCTAACAACGTATTACAACGTATTTCTGTATGACAGATTTACTATTACATCATCGCACAATCACATCACACCACCATCACAACATCGAGTCAGTCTATCAGTAGGCCTACGATGGTTTATCATTTGCAATGATACAACGTATTTCTGTATGACAGATTTACTATTACACCATCGCACAATCTCACCATCGCACAATCACATCACACCACCATCACAACATTGAGTCAGTCTATCAGTAGGCCTACGATGGTTTATCATTTGCAATGATACAACGTATTTCTGTATGACAGATTTACTATTACACCATCGCACAATCTCACCATCGCACACTCGCACAATCACATCACACCACCATCACAACATTGAGTCAGTCCATCAGTAGGCCTACGATGGTTATCATTTGCAAGGGGAAACGTGTTGGCATAAACGTGTACTCGTCTCTCACGCACACCCGTTCATAACTACCCATAACAGTTCCCAAACTAGCCCCACTTTGGAAACATCTTGGAGTTCCAGCTAGCTAGTGGTCCCCAGGTAAATGAGTTTGGAACCAAATTGACCCTTATTGGTCTGTAAATGGAATCAAATGCGGACCCAGTAATATTTGTACACTAAAACTAAATTAACATGGATTACAATATGAATTGGGATTTCAGTGGACCCCCATCATGGGGGTCCATAGACGAATTAATGCCCAATATCCTTGAAGTTACGTGTATGAATTTCAAGTTCAACACATGTCATTTCAAGGACATCAAATTAAATGACACTCAGGCCATAAAATCTTCTCCCTTTCGGGGGTCCATGGCACCTCTTTTCAAAAGGGGGTCTGTGGGATCATGACAATTTGGGGTAACGGACAATAAACCGTTTGGAAACCATACAGCTATAACAATGCAGCATGCAATGTTGGTTTGTGCCACCCTGTGGCACAAACCAGCATTGCATGCTGACTGTAGCGTATGACTGTACATATTTTGAAAACGCATTCAGCTTTCTAAGTTTTCTTTTCTTCTTCCCACTGTAGGCAGTATCGTTTGGCTGGGTACAGAATAACCCTCGAATGGTGCCTCCAGGGTGAACGACTCGGCAGACACTGCAGAAGGCCTTTGCCAGCCTGTGTAGTCAACAAGGTACAATCTCTTACATTGATTCACACTATTTTGCGATGATTTTTACATGCTGTTAAAATGATTAAACATCAAGTTCCCCACTCTTGCCATGTCCATTCACCAGGTGAGGCAGAAATACCCAAGTCCAGATGGCAACTATAAAGGATTTGTTAAAGCTGAAGCTGAGGAACTCTTCGATGGACTGTGATGGTGAGTCATTTGAACACTCATTTACAAATGCAAGTGGTCAACCACAGTGGTGTAGTCAGATAAAAGTGCTAAAGTACCCTAACCCAAAAAGTACAAATCTGTGAAGTCATATAGACTACAACTAGGGGCATGAGGATGAATATCACATTTTTACAGTTACAGCAAATTGATTTTCTGTCGTCTCATCTCTTTGCCACAGCATGTCTCCTGCTCCGGTACACCGCCTGCAAGACTGCCTCAGGGACCAACTACAGCATGCACTTTGAAATGTCGTTTACATTTTACAACAATTAAAAATATTTGATGTAAAGGTTTGTTTGCTCATTTTATACAAAAAAAAACAGGGCCCTGGTTATATTTTGTGCACACATACCACAGCCAGCATTGCAGAACAAATGGCTACACACAGTATTCTATTACTGTAGATACAGTGGAACAAATAGAATATGTTGCTTCATAGTATATTGACATTCTGTGTACTCTTTATAAAAAAAAAAAAAAAAAAACGTTGTCAGTAAAAAAAAAAACATCACAGGTGCAGCATGTAGTGTTGGATATGGCTTTGCCATCTCATGATCACAATACAAAGACCACATGATGATATATCAATCAATTTTATTCAAAATAACCAGTGTCAGAGACCTAAAATGTCACACTTCAAAAAATACATGTAAAAGTACTAGAAACAAGCAAAAATATGTCCATGGGGTAAGTGAATTGCACTTGGTACAAATTATTTTAAATAGAAATATGTTCTAGAGACAAGGTTGATAATCATATACAATTTTCTCTTAGTGTATCCTTATTCACACTCTCAGCCGGTAGCAGTTTCCGTATAGACGCAAAACAGCATGATTCCATGCTGTTGAGCTAATAATTATTTAGGAGCCATTAGAAGAGGCCTTATTTAGATTATTTAGACTCAGAGGGTTAGTCATTTTCAGTACATTTTTTTGGACACTTGGTGGCAGGCTAGAGCACCACAGCACTAAACTGTGGACACAGGGTTTGGAGCTAAACCAGGGGTTTTCAACCTTTTTGACACCAGGGACCACCATTTATTCAGCATTTGAGCCACGGACGACCATTTGACATTTTAGTCCCAAAGACCTAAAACTAAAGAATTCTTTTGGTTTTGTCCACAATTCCAGGCTGTATTTTGCCAACAAAACAGTGTAAACTTTTTAATTAAGCGGTGCTAATTCAGATGAACATTTTAATTCTTGAGAGTGTAAAAATTTTTACATTCTATGTTCCGTTCATTTATCTGCTCAACCACCTTTACAATAAATAACCTAAAACTGGATTCATGACTGGACTGAGGGTTAAAACTAGAGCAATCATACTTTAAGTCTAGATCAGGGGTGGGCAATTATTTTTCCCAAGGGGCCAATTGGAGGGCACAGTATTAATTTAATTTCAAGATAAAAGTAAGACTAAGACCAACCACTTTGACACCAGGGCCCACTATTTATTCAGTATTTGAACCACAGAGGACCACCATTTGATGACATTTTAGCCCCACAGACCCCCAAAACTAAAGATTTATTTTCCAGGCTGGATTTGGAGAAACACAGTCAAACATACAGATCAAAATGACCATTAATTAACTCTCTCAGCTGGGCGGGCCCAGAATCTTGACCGCCCGAACCCAACCGTTCAGCTGGGGGGGGCACGTTTTTGTGCCCGGGAACGTTTTTCTATATTTTTAATAGCGATTGTATATTAATCTTCTACATTCTCTAGTTGTGTATACTTAGGCTGATTCACATCAGGAATATTCTAACTCTTGAGAGGGTAAACATGAAACCAGATGGACCCGCAAAACCCGTCTCAACGCTGAAAGCGCGACGTGTGGGCAAGAACTGCCTCCTCCTTTGGGGGCTTCGGCGTCTGTGCGATGTTGGGAGGTAAGACTTTCCGCTTCAGGGATGACGTCAGCACCTGGTATTGGACCTTTTCATCAGCCCTCAGCCTCATGGTGCGTTCTACCAGACGCCGACGGAACACATGTGTGTGCGGCTCGTACACCTTCTTCACCACCCACGTCTTTGACCTCTTGCAGAACGCCTGTTTGTTGCAGGGGTCACCTAAAATTGAGCAAATCACAGAATTGTAAATTCCTAGCTTTGTCATACTCAGCCAATTGTGCAAGTTCTCCCACATTTTGTCTCTCATAGTAGAAGTATGCATGTGTTGAAAATGACAGGCCTCTCTCATCGTTTTAAGTGGTAGAACCCCCCCTTTTTAGGATTCATAATATTAGCACCAGGGCCTGTAAGGTGTTCTTCTAGTAAATATCCAGCAACACCAAAACCGTGTAAATGTAGAAATTATGTTTGGTCTGTCACTAGTCTAATACAAACAAAACATTCTGGAAAATGTATTACAATAACCTGAGGCAAGGGTGGCTTGTCTTCTCTTGATGATGTTCTCGTTGTGCTCGAGCACTGCCAGCTTGCCTCTTTCTGTCATCCCGGTGTATGAGAAGTGCAGTCTCTTCGGCATGTACTTCAGCATTGCACTGTGGAAGACTTCTAATGCACCTGAAAGAACATAATATGTACACAACATATTTAAGAATCAATATAATATTGTTCACATGCATTTAATTTTTGAACAGTATGACGTGTTGTGACACTATCATTTTACCGGTATGTTTGAAAAGGCCCAACTGGTCAAGGTCCTTCAGGAGGCGCTTGTCCCGGACCAACTTCTCCAGATCCTTGTACACCTGCAATTACAAATCAGACACCTTTATTCTGCAGTAGGGTGGCACGATTCTTGACCTGCAATGGACAAATTATCTCCCTACTAATTCAGACATGGACTCTAAAACTATATTCTGTTTAAACTTATTTCAAAAACAAGCTCAAAATGCATTTGCGTCATCACATGTCTGTTAAAATGAGATCACATTGATAGAAATTCATTTAGATTGAGTGTAGTAATCTTTATAGCCCTAACAAAGTAAAATACAAAGACTGAGTTGTATCTAAGAAATTTACCGAGGAATCCGGAGCAAGCCACTTCTTCTTCCTCCGCGACTCTTGATCCAGCGGGCGATGAAAGCACCGGTGGCTCTGCTGTCCCTCCGTCCAGCTGTGCACATCTTGCACGTGGTGCAGGATACCCAGCCAGCGACGTTTCAGCTCCTGCGCACATTATTATGCAATTTTCTTCCTCTAGCCAAAACGGACCCCCCACTCAGTAAACAGCACAATTTTCCAAGTCATAATTTGACACTTTCCACTGGTTCAATATTTTCAAAACGGATACGTAAAGGGTGTTCAATAGCGTCAATTTATGCAGATATGCATCAACACCTTAAAAAAAAACATTTAGTTACATGTCTACTCCTGAAGGCAGCAAAATGATGATCACATACCTGTGTGTCGCCTTTACAAGAAGAAGAGCAGAACCAGAGGTGGTTGGTCAGAGACCTAAAACGGTGAAACAATGCACAGGTAAGATACTTGACAGTGAGCACTTCAAAACTATACAATATAATGCCCTATAACGCAGACGCCTGCCTCTATCTGAGTGTAGCTATGGGTGTTTTATGAACATCTGTCCTTGCCTTGACCAGTCAGCCAGTTCTCCCTGCCCCTTTTTCCTGGATTTGGCCATCAGCTTCTTGTTGAAACCTGAAATAGTGATTTAACTTGCCTTTGACAGTGTGCCAGATGTCAAACTGATGGTTGATCTCCGGGTACTGTTCTTTCATCATCTTCCTCACCGATGGCGACCGGTCAGTAGCGACCACCTTCACCTCCACTCCCTCATCCAGCAGCGTGTTGAGGGCCCGTTCACATCCCAGAGCCTCCATGGCAACAGAACTGGAGGCTTCTGTTACCTGAAAGAAGCACAAGAAGTTAGAGGGGTGAAGGGTGGGGAAACATACAGTATGTATTATTGTTGATTACAACATTATGCAATAGCACAACCTAAATTACCTGAACGAGATCTGTCTGTACTATTTCGCCGGTGTTGTCCAGCATCAGGCTGTAATGGCAGTACTTGGCCGAAAACCCGGGTGAGTCACATCTGGGGTGATGAAGTAAAAAACAAACAAACAAACATTCATTCAATGCAATTAATCTAAAACTATTAGAGTTGTTCTTGTACATACAAGTACTACTATTTCTGAATTTCTTTTAGAATCTTTATACTCACCTTCCATCTCCAGAGAGATGCACTGGTATCGATGGTCCGGTTCCATCTTTACGATCCTCCTCTTCACAGCACAGTCTGGCCAGGATTGTGTTCCTTTGCTCTGTGTACTGCTCCTCAATCGCAGGACCAAGGTACGACTTCTGGATGTCATAGAAGGTGGTGGGTCGGATCATGTGCACGTTCATTAGTGCAGCCCAATCCACCATCTCTGTAACGGTGGTCCCCGTGAACAGCACAGATGCAGCACTAAGCAGGTTCACCTCTGGCATGCCTCTGATTTCAGGGGATGAGGTCCACGTACCACAGTGTCCTCCGAGGCAGTCCCACCGAACCTTCATCTGAGCCCCGACATAGCTCACGTGTGTTTCATTCATAGGCTGTCCACACTGCTGACACATCCTGAACAGTTCTTTGATGTTCTCCTCGTAGACAATCACCTTCGGCTGTTCCCACCTTTGCTCCTTCACCTCTCCCTGAGATGAAGCTGGGGTGGCCGTGGTGGTTGTGGTCCCCGAGTCATCTTCACGGATGTATTCCGGGTCGTTGGGGTCAAGTACCTCAACACTGCTGCTGCTGCTGCCTATAACAGTCTAATAAAAGAAAACCAACAACAATAAGCTGGTGCAATAACCACACCAAAAATGGCAGCTGATAATGTCTAATGTAACGTCTCACTCTAACCACATCCGAGGCAGAGACTCTCAGTAGGTCAAATTAATTTACAGATATAACAATAAGAATCATCATATGTGCTCGTACGTTGCAACCGCCATTCGCCAGTGTCGGTTATTTGGTTATTTTTAATTCTACACATCCTCAGGTAGTGGGTCTAAAAATAGACACTATAGTATACAGTGACTTCCCTACCTCTGTAAAGGGGACCTCTTCATGTGAAGGCTCCGTAGGTGGGCAACTCTACAAAAACAGGTTGACAACACAATCAGTTCTGAGTCAAGTGGCTATGCTTGTATATTACAGTATATTTTACTCTTACCCCCCCCCCCACACACACACACACACACACACACACACACACACATACACACGCACACACAGCTGCTTATCAGGCTTTTTAACCATACCTCCATCCTACTCCTTTTGGCCAGGGGCCAAAAGGAGGGGTCAGCAGATGAAGTACTAGGTCTTGAGTCACCATAAGAAGCACTGGGCCTCTCCACAGATCTCTGGAGGACCTGGCAAAACGATAGTTTAACCGCCATCATTTTACGAGCAAATTAAAGACAGGAGAATCAATTCATAGATACATATATACAGTATATATTCCACTATATTGACTGCCATTTCACAAATGTTTCTCGTGCGGGTTAGGGGTTACCAGTACATTAGCCCACATAAGTGTTTTTCAATCATTTTTACACTAAGGCCCACTATTTAATCAGCATTTGAGCCACGGACCAACATTTGATGACTCAAAATGTTTTTTTGTTTTTTGCACAATACTATGTTGTATTTAGAAATAACAGGAAAGGCAAACATGAATCAACCAAACATTTATACTACACTTTCTATTGGTGTAACTTATTGCAAATGAATAATACTTATAACACTAGTGTATAATTCCCAGTAATCACTGGGGATTACTGTTTGAGCCAGTAAATCGAATAATTATTGCATGAAATGAAACCAATGGTCAATTTGCAGTTTTTTTTTGCTATCGAGATCAACAATGGTGCTGCTTCTCTCTCTCACTCATGCTCACGGGGGCTGAGACCGTGCGCTCAGAGGGAAGGGGACTAGAGGCGGGGGCGTGGGGGGAACATTGAACTGGTGCTGGGAAGGCAGGCTTGCCTCCTGCACACTCCTGTTGGCTTTCATTCATGTCACGTCCCAATGACGGGATTATGAATCCGTCCCGCCGGATTCCTGCGATGTCTCATACAAAATATATTGTTGTCTCTTGAATCGCTAATTCGGAGTCATTTTTTGCTCTCTATATCCCTATATCATCTGGTTATCAACATAGTTTTAGTATATAGATGTAGAGTTGTAGTTTCTAGTGTAGTGTAGTATATATACACACACACACACACTATGTCCTGTCTAGCTGTCTGTTAGCTTTCACACTACTGCCACTATGACAACTGGTTAGCTTAGCACCTTCACCTCAAGTTAGGTGTACAGTTAGCACTTTACTGGTCTGCTGCACTATTGTTTGTCTCGTCTACATTTAGTCTTGACTATTGTCTTATTGCACTGTCTATTGTCTTGACTATTGTCTTATTGCATTGTGGAAAATAGAAACGTTATTTCATCCCTGTATATGTCCTGACATACACTGGAGTCAGTGACAAATAAAAAACCTTGAACCTCAACTGTCCATCATTTAGCTGGGGACCATCTGGAACTCTCCTCCACCTCTGGTGGTCCCCAGACCACTATTGAAAACCATTGGACTACATGACAGTTTTAAAACCACCGAACAACCAGTGTTGCATGAGTCAACTGACTAGATCAAACTGACTTTGCCTGTACATTTTAGTACATATGTTATGTCTGACAATCATACCTCTGCTGTGCTTCTTTTGACGAGGAGCAGGGATGCTGATGGGTGGGGGAATACTGAAGGCACCGCGTCGTCCTTCAGACATGGCCTTGATGTCTTCCCATCTATCAACTCTGCCATCAGACTCCGGTGATAGTCGTCTTCTTTGAAATGTAGACTACACACACGGAGATTCAGGAGCTCAACCGGATCCGTTGTCTCGTCATAACAGGGGTTTCCGACAGCTCTCAGCCACTGTTTACACAGCTCGCGCCGATCGTCCGACCCAGGAAACCTGTGATAAGAGACTCGGTCCTTCTTCTTCCTGGCCTTGTTACACCCAGGCACAATACACGTAGTAGGCATGTTGACGTGCCGACTCCACCAACACAGAACTCACGAAAACACTGGTGGTGCAGTTACTACTACTACCACTACTACTACTACTACTACTACTACTACTACTACTACTACTATTACTCCGTCTCCTCCTCTTCCTCTACTACTCCACCACCAACCTACTTCACTGCTACTACTATCAACACCACTACCTCCTCTCCTCTACTACTACCACTATCTCACACGACGCTAACTAATCCTCCTTCTCCTCCTTCTCCTCCTCCTCCTCCTCCTCCACCCCCACCACCAACTACTACTTCACTGCTACTACTATCAACACCACTACTACTACAACTACTACTAGTACTAAAACTCCCACTAACTACCAATTAAATATAAAGTTTATCTTTCGATCACAACTACACTGCTTCGGCTAATACTGCTTCCACCAGTTGGCTCGTCAGAAAAGAGCGCTCTTCTTCTTCTTCTTCTTCCTTGGGGTTTTATGGCGGGTTGCAACCTGTTTGGTGTATACCGCCACCTACTGGATACAGTGTGGAAGTTTCTTCCACCCATACACAAACATCTTCTGCGGACAGTAGGCTATACAATTCCAGGCAAAACAAAGCCAGTCCAAAAAAAAAAAACTAAACAAATAAAATAAAACGTGTCTCTACTTATTCATGCTATTGGCCTTACTATGCTCGAGCGGGGACGCATCCCTCCCTCAGCATATCATCCACCTCTGCTAAAAAAAGAGCGCTCAACGGCTGCGCGCGCACACTCTGCTGAGCGGATGCCGCGGTGCACTGTGGGTATTGTAGGAAATGAGGTCGCCGTGCTTCGCGATTATAAACGGAGATAAATACGACTTTCTCGGACAAAATGACGAAACATGAAAATGTTTATATTTTTTTACATGAACAGATAGGATACTAAAGCCGGGGAGCGGCCCAGTTTATACCGGCGAAGCAATCCTTTAACCATTTATTATCTGAAATAGGACATGTTTTAGCTGCCTCATGGCTTGGCCTAGCCTCATGACATCATGGCTAGGCAAGGCTTACTTACTTACTAGCTGACAGACAACATATTTGCCCTGTGGGGCGTCCTAATAAAATCAACATATAGAATTTATTCTGCATAGATGCACAAATAGCTTTGCCAAAGGCCCATCGAGAGTTTAAATGGACAGGTGTCAGTAGACAGGGAGACATCAAAAATGAAGGATGAATGCATGGGGAAGCATCAACATATGGAATGTCAGAGATCTAGAGTAAGGGTTTGAGGCGAGAATCTCACCTAAACTACATCTTACCGTGAGCTTTGCTGGCCGATATCGATGACATCAGGGGTCAATATATAGGATTAGTATTGATGACAATACGTGATGTCACATGGCATAACCATATTATGAAGTATATGTGGATAAGCCCCGGCCCCTGATACATGCAGTACATATAAATACAACAGTAGTCAAAAAATCCCAAAGGATTTCCAGTAGGAAATCCTACTGAAAAAAAAAAACATATTATAGGATTCTTAGGAGATTCCTATAAAATCTTATTGGATTCCTAATGGATATCAAATAGGACTTGTTCCAAAATCTTATAGGACTTTTCTATTGGAATTCTAAAGAATTTTAGAATCCTGCATTTATTTCTGAAAACATTTACATTAGACCCATACAATGAGACTGTTTTTAACAGGTTTTTTATTGGTTGACAGTGTAGCTACAGCACAGACATCAAGCTTACTCAGGCCCTTGTGTGAGGGGTTTATGAGCATGCCTTCAAACGCTGCAGCAAATAAATGTACAGTACTTTTGTGGTCAGGATGTTCTGGACAGAATATGGGCCAAAGCACAGCAGCCAATACTGTGTTAAAAAGTAGTGAAGTGGTCCTTTATTTATTTATTTATTTATTCCCGGGGTTGGGGTGAAACATGTCATATTTGTTTACAATATTGTTTTTCATAATACTGTTCATATTGTCACTGAAATGTGTTTTGCAAATTATTTGGGGGCCACATAGAAATGTGGCACAAATATATGAATATATGAACATTTTTAACTCAAATCAAATCGGCCAAATACAGATCATTCTAGGGGCCCTCGTCGACATGAAAAATGTTGAGCACCACTAACATGGAAACACAGGTTTTTCAGAAAACTGTTTAGGATTCAGAATACATTTCTTTTGGAATTCATCCTGAGTCCTAAACAGGTTAACGTCGTCAGGAGGATCCAGAGACACATTTCTCCAAGGCGGTCTCTGAGGATCTCTGAGGACCGTCTGCCTCCATGACCTTTTCATCAGGGCCAGGCGTCAATACGGCCACTGGTGGGGATGCGACTGGTCCATTTTCCTCTCTTCTCCCAGCTAAATAAAAAGACAAATGTGTATAGTCAGTTTACATTTATATACTTTAGTATAGGTTCTACACTACACGTACTACAAGTACTGTACATTACTGCTATACACTGTAGGATATACAGTAGATGTAATGTAATCATACACATATCGAACCAATAATCTGTGATTACACTGTCATTATATACAGGAAAGCTAAGAACAAAGATCCCATACAATCCAGCATATTTGATTCTATAAAGGACTGAACAGCTATAATGAAAATACTTCTTACAATGATAACGACAACATAATAGAAACAAATGGGAGTATAGTTTGGCTCCTCTGTAGCCAGCTGTGCAGCGTGACATGAATGGAAGGAATTATAATTGGTAAACATCAAGCATAGTTTCCTTTAATTAACAAATGTGAAATGTTCTCGTTCTCTGTTGAAAACTAAAGTAAATAAACCAGCCACTAGAATCATTCCTCAGAACCTGTCCTACGGTAAATTTGTCTCTAGGCTGTCATCGTTTTGGGCTATTTGTTCCAGAAGTATACTGTAGGGAAATTTACATAGCTTAAACTCAATTCATCACACCTTTAAAGACAAACAAAGGCTACTAGGCCAATGCACTTAAATGTAAATACATGTAGGCCTACAAGTAAACTAGTAGCCCAAAAATGGAAATTAACAATATGATAAGCCGATGTCATTGCATATCTTAAACTGTGTTCCTTATTTTGAGGTAATGATGATATGCCTACATTGTGGAATTGTCATCTTACCAATAGCACTACATGGTGTGATGATTGGTTTTTCCGATTGCTCTCCTTCAGCAATGGAAGCCCGAATCTTCCTTACCACGTAGATGGTAGCTGAGACAATAAATGAAGGAAAGAATAAATAAACAAAAATAAACAAACAAATAACAAGCATTAATCCCTGGTCCATGTGTGTCTGTGTGCAACAGTGACACTTGGTGGTGAACGCTATAACACTATTTTTATTATTATAACAATACCGTGGGACACAGCTATACACATAGCATTTAAAAGAAAGGCAATAAAGAAAAGCAAATAGGCTACGGGGTTGATGGGGAAATTCCGTTTCAAACACAAACATAGGTAATTTGATCTAAACATATCTTAAACCAGATTCTTTATGAATGCATTGGGCTACATTATTAGGCTACTATGGCTGAAAATCACAACAAGACAGTTATGTGAACGACATTAACTGGTACCGTTGAGTGGTAATGAAACATCCATTTACGTTTTGATCTGTAAAATGTTACTACTAATTACAAAGATACACTTACTACTGTAATAGCAGTATTAGCATTAGCATTATGACATGTTCCTCGAGGTGCAGTGACAAACATTGATGGGTGTGGTAAGTCAGCTGGAAATTATTTAATTAAAGCCTACCTTTGATCAGCAGTCACACCATCTTTTATGCAGCTCTTAGTAAACCTCTCTGTGTAAGGTCGACCTGCGTCTGACCCCTCTTATGCAGCCACAACAGTTATGGAAGCAGATCAGCTCTGGGTGGGTGGGACTTTCACTTAAGTCCACATTCAAATCCTGATTGGCTTAAATAGCTGTTGTGCTGCTAGAAAAAAGAAAATGCAACTCAAAATAGGACTCAAAATAGAATGTTGTGAAACCCCTTTTACCCAACCCTTGTCCTCTCTCAAGCTTAAAGGAGAATTCCACATCAAAACACATTGGGCATCAATCTACCTTGATTCCTGTGACATGATACATAATGTCCTTGATTTTTGTTGACCTCAAGGGTGAAATAGTATAGAAAATGGGGCATCTGTGACAAAAATCATGATACAATCATGATACATAAACATTATGTATCATGTCACAGGAATCAAGGTAGATTGATGCCCAATGTGTTTTGGTGTGGAATTATCCTTTAATGGAGCTTACAATTACAATTACGGCATCAACAAATGGTGATGCTCACTTTTGAATAGCCATAGAATACAATTACGCATCAACAAATGGTGATGCTCACTAGTCACTCACTATATTAACTCATTTTGTTGGGTCCTTGACCTTGAAACCCACTCAATGACCTCTGGGGTCCCAACAGCACTTGTAGAATGAGAATCACTGTCCTACAGTCCAGATAAACACCATACAGTATATCTTTGACCACAATTAGAATCACCCATATCCTTTTCCATGTGGCATAACATTCCCTATGTCACTGCTGCTCCAATTAAAGACAAAAGAAAAGGGTGGTCCATTTAATAATTTATTTTTGTTGCAATTTACAGTGCAGTATTTCGGCTTATCCAATCTCAACTCACTCATGTCATGTGTATTCATCCAGTATTGTATTTCACCATCAGAAATCAGTCCATGCAGGGCTTAACCTACCTGGCAAAAACATTGCACTTATCACAATAACGATACAGCAGTTTCTTATACAGTTGTAGTTTCATCTTCAATATATACACATATTTCATTTAACTTAAAAAGACTTCATACAGCACAAGCAAATGAACCACACACACAAGCCACACAATTATCATCCTTACGAAGCATGACAATAAGCATCATTTTCACAATAAAAAATAAAAACCTCAATGACCAGAGGGGTGAAAAAAAATGAAGCAAACGCTAGAGCTCCATCAAAAGGAATGAGTAGGGTTGAAGGGAGGACCTTCTTAAGAATGTTTCAAAAACACCTTGAAGCAAGGTGCAAGTCGTAGGATCTTCATGCACCACATGTGGATCTTCTAACATTATGGAAAACAGTAAACTAGTAGCCTCCACACTGTAGTACATATTGATGAAGATTTATAGACCCTGCAGTCTTATTCCATACTGCAAGGAAGAACAGTGCATCTCCTTCTTTATATGGTTAATACTGCAGTTAAGATGCCATTTTTGTTCAAAACCACAGCAATAAGAGTACCATTGCCCACCACAGCAACCCCACAACTTTAAGTTTGCTCACGAAACCAAGGAACCACAAAAAACTACAAATATTCACTAGACAGGGGGCTGGGGTCCAAGTGGCTGGAGTGGTAATGGTCAGGACTTAGTCCATCCTGATCTTTTGATTGGTCATCCTGTAGATAATGCTGTCGTATCCCGGGTCCATGTTCCACAGGTTGTATGAGATGACGATGACGGCCAGGGCCAGAGCAATCATCAGCCACAGCACGATGTTGAAGATCACAGAGTAGTTGAAGTTGTACTTGTAGGCTAGGTTATACGGGCTGCCTGGGTTACTCTGCCGCGATACATGGAAAGAATGAATAGAGGGTTCAATGAGACCAGCACTAGAGTTTACCATGCTGTGCTAACTTCACCAGACTGGTATGTAAATAAATACTGTACTGTACTTACAATCTGTTTGGACTGCAGGATGGAACGGGACTTCCTAGTCAAAGGAGCTTCAAAGCTCTTCACAGTCACAACCTCCACAACGGAACTGTTGCCGTATAGACCATATACGTCATCCCCAAACTGCAAAACAAAGCAGGTGTAAAATGTATAAATAAGCAGGTCTCCCCATTTCCACTGCACTCAGTCCGCACATTTGCAATAGAGAGTGGTTAGTGCACTCCCGGGTGGCAGTGATGTTCTGGCAGTGAGGTTCTGGGTTGTTTACACTTGTGGTTGACTGAGGCGGTTAGATTAAAAGGGATATTTCACACACACAAAAAAAACTTCAGATCATTTTATCATCTATCATCTTTAGCTACCCTGACCCCTTACTTTGAAAAAAACAATACACTGTAACTTAAAACTTTGTTTTAACCATGCTAAATTCCACAAAAACACCTGTATTTTGCTAGTGACGCATAAGAACTGTCCTGCTTTCATTTCTTTTTAAAATGTTATTATTTAGACCTCACCAGTGCCTAATCTCAGCTGCTACATTTTCCAGAATGGTATTTTATAAGGAAATGAAAATGAAATGTAAATGAAATTAGGAGGACAAGAAGACAACAACGGGTCGGTCACCAGTAAAAAAAAAGATTGGGTTTTTGTTTGATTAATCTATCAAGGTTAAAATGGAGTTTTAAATTAAAATGGGATTGTATAGGAAGGGAGCAGGGCAGCTAAAATGAATATCAAATATCTAAATACTGAATCAAGCAACATGAAAAAATGCCTGGGGTGTTCACATAAGACTGATTAGATGATAAAAGGGTTAGGTTTTGTTGAAAGTGAAATAACCCTTTAATGAGTCCACTGGCTTACCTTCTGGAGGACAGTTGCCAGAATGTCAACAGCATCACGGTACTGGGGTGAATCCTGACCATAACGCCGGCTCAGTTCCTCCAGGCCAGACAGCTCCAGGGAGTACAAGTCTGGGGAGTGGTCCTTGGCCAGGTGCTTGTGTCTTTGCAGCTACAAACACAGCAAAAATCACACAAGAGTAAGACACAGCACTTAAAAGTGGACACAAATTACTGGTTTTGGTTGCCATCTACTTAGACGCCCTTACCAGAGCAGTGATGTCATGCAGCACTTGAACCTCGGACAGGAAGAGCAAATCGGCCTGTTAAACAAAACAAAAACAAGTTTTCAATTCAAGTCTTCCAAACGATGAACAAACATAATTTGGAGGGTATAATGAGGAAATCTAACTTTTCTCCCCACTATGCTCTTCTTTCAAAAGACATTTCAACCCTTTAATTTCAGACACGATTACACATGACGGCGTTGAAAGGAGCTGACCTCTGCATTGCGACTGAGACTGTTTAGAGGCAGGGAGGCGAGGACAGAGCCATCCTGGGACAGCCGGGCACGGATCTGCTGAAGGGTAACGGGGAGGTCCTCAAACACAGCATTGGCCTTGCCCAGCATGTAAAGCCTCTGGAAACCCAGGGAGATGGTCATGAATGAGACATGTTAAATCAAGGCACTTAAATACATTTGCATTAATGGTGACTATGCCCATGTCATTCCAAGTACTGTGCAGTATTACAACTAATTCCGCTTATGAAAAAGAAATTGGGAGGAGAGACATTAAATCAAAATTCCATTGTTACAAACAGTTATTTTTGATGAACCGCTATGCTCCACCTTACCTCCTCACTAGGGGCGAGCTGCAGAACCACAGGGGTGTCTTCAGCAAACAGGGAATGCACCGTCTCTGCAACACTGTCCAGGGTGAACGGCACTGGCTAGTAGGTAGAAAAATCAGACATTGATCAAAATTAAAAGGTAATAGAGGCAACTTTAGTGTACAAACAGTGTTTGTAAACAGATCTGTTTAGAAACAGAATCTCCACTCTCATCTCCACTCTATGGGCTCATTATGATTCTGCTGGAGACTGCTGTGCTGTGATTGGCTAAAACGCTTCCTCACCACCCCCCCACACAAATTAGCACCGCCTTTCCTGAGCCCAACAAATGTTTTGTTTTCATGATTTATTGACAACAACAAAGTTTTGGACGAGGCAAGTGTCTGTTTGCAGGGAAACAGCTGCAGCATCAAAGCAGAAGCAACAGAGAGGAAATAGGCAAAATATAGCTATATATCCATTTGGATTTTTTGGCTAAAAAGTTGCTTCCATTACCTTTTTAAAAAAAATAACCCCTTAAATCAGATCAGTCTCCACTTATATGGTATGTTAGCCATTTGACTTGAAAAATGAGATCAATGATATCCCCACCATTGTAACATTTACACACTAAATGCACATGTTGGGTGCTTGTAGATAGGGTATTTTTTCATGTTTGAATAATTATTTTTATTGATTTATTTTTCGTTTTTTGGCAAAATATTAGTCAATCAGGATCAGCCTGGACAAAACCAGGTGATCGGTCAGGCTCTAGTACTACAGTATACATAATAAGCCTCTCTGCCAAGCCTGTAGGAAGAATGTACTGCCGCATGGCATTTCAGTACGTTAACAATCCCAATCCCAACAACGCAGATTGACTCACGTTCTCCAGTGGGTAGGAGGCCTTAGCCTGAGGCAGGGCCAGGCCATCGACTCCTCTCACCACCACCAGCACGTTAGCCCTTGGACGCTGGAACAACGGAGAAGCCAGCAGACCTGGCCAAGAGAGATCCTGTAGAAAGAAGCATATTCTTCAAATACCATACCAAGAGAATCATAACGGTGGGTGTAAAAAATGCCATTCAGTACTATGCCCGCCACCCCACACACAACTAAAACAAACACAAAAGGACACACATTAACACTTACATTCAAATTAGAACCACGATTAAACTATTGTGGTTTAAATTTAACTATGCATTTATTTTAAGGTCTTGTTTAACCCATTTTGATCATGCTACATTTTATGACTTATTACTGCTATACCCATGTAATATGACTGTGCTTGCATTCAGAAATTATTTTCAAGGTTTCTAAGTTAAATCATTTCACTTTGATAAATAATATACTGAACTGTACATTACCTCCTGAACAGAAAAGCCCATTGTCAGAGCCACCAGGTCAGGGATCTTCTCTCCAGAAATTGGCCAGTCTCCTTTCTGGAAGTTCACACACTCTGGGGCTTGTAATACTGTTAAGCTGTCCCCCTTGACACCTAGAGAAATTAAGACCATTTAAACGCAGTATAAAGAGTTATGGCATTTTTATCATTTCACTTAGTCTTTCAGAAACACATAAACAGACAGTCTCAAGGTCAAGAACCCAATTTACTATACCTGTATATAGTAAATTGGGGTCCACACAGACACTTTGATCAGTATGAAGTCCCTCTCATTGCCACACACAGGTGCGTGGTAATGATACCATGTATAATAACAAAGTGTGGTGAATGAGATTTTGTACTGTACAGCTTAATGCTAGCTCTGGTCCATAGCTCTTTGAAGCTTGTGGATAGCTAAGGGTAAAACACTGGCCAAAAAGTGCATTTTATTTGTGTTGTGTTATTTGGGCTCGCTCTGCCTCTTCTACCAAGGAAGGTAGGCTTTCTAATTACACAAGCAGCGTTTGTATTGGTGAGTAGGTAAAGTGTTATTGAGATTTCCATTAAAGAGGTCGGAGTTTCATAGCCTACTGCCCATGGCACTGCAAGAAAGAATCATAGAAGCAGTAATCTATGTGCCAGAGCTAAGCATAAAGCATACACCTTCCTATTTAGTATTAGTGGAAGTTAGCCTGCCTAACTGTAGTCACATGCTGCTCTGACCACTGTACTTGGATAGTGGAGGGCGAGGGAGGGAAGTCGTAATCATTTTTTTCACTACAGCGATGGCATTTTCTTACACTGACTTGTTAATTCGCTGAAAGAGCAAATAGCATCTCGGTCAAACACACAGGTATGGAGTGTTAAGAGCCCAAATATTATATCTATTACGTAAATAAAAACATGTAGCAATATGTAGAATAAATAAATAACATGACAAAAAATAAACCAAAGAAAAGTGTGAGAAAAATATATATCACACATTTATGAGTAAAGAAATGGGATATAAGTCATTTTTTGTTACTGTTATATTTTATTACGCTTACATTAATTCCCAAATACATTTATTTCCCCTTTTATTTTTCTATTTATTTACACATATATTTCCTGCAATATTTCTTTGATGCTCTTTTACGTCTCCTGTATTTCTGTCCCACATATTTATTTATGCTTCTATTTATGTCTGCATTTGCTTTCTCTTTATATTTTTGCCTGTATTTCCTTGCGTGTGAGTATGCTAATTTAGTGGGCTGTCCGGGGCGGGGCCAGTCAGTCTTGCTCATTAATATACTGGATATTTGCATTTGCAGCTAAGCTACTAGGCTACTCGGCCTCGCTAGTCGCCTAGTCGGTCTCGCAGGCGGCGAGGCAGCGTCCCCCGGAGCACAGAGTGCCGGCGGGGCCCTCGCCAGAGGCGGGCTTCCCCCCTGGGCAAAGCCGGCGCGTCGCCCCCTGTGCTCGGCGTGAGCCCTGGAGGTCCGGAAAAATATATTCCCCGGCTGCGCGGGGGCCTATGTTTGTTTGTACTGGGTAGCGACTCGGGGAGCCGACGCTGATGAGGCTGAGCTGAAGCTGCCTGCTGCTGCCTAACCTCACGCCTGCTGCTGCCACTACTAGTGCTAGCCGGCTTAGCAACCAGGAATTTCAGCATTGTCGATCGGTCGTTCGGACTCTCAAACCCCCAGATAGCGTGGCGCGCTCCGGCCACCGAACCGAACAGCTGCGAAACAGGGCGGAGCCGCAATCATCGGTAACATGCCCTCGACCCGGCTACGAGGCAACGCGGCATACCGACTCTGACTCTCTCTCTCTCTCTCTCTCTCTCTCTCTCTCTCTCTCTCTCTCTCTCTCTCTCTCTCTCTCTCTCTCTCTCTCTCTCTCTCTCTCTCTCTCTCGTACACGTGTGTGTGTGTGTGTGTGTGTGTGTTGGGGGCGGGGGGGGCCCTAACTACATTTAAAAAGAAAGAGTAAGAACTAACTAAAACTAAACTGAAATGAAAAATCCATATAACCCTGGCGTGTGTGTGTGTGTGTGCGTGCTCACGTGCCATTATATTATTATACAGGCCTATATAATTTTACGACGTGAATTTAAACTAAACTAAACTAAGAGATTCGTGGCGCCCCTCGTCCAACACACAGAACAGTCTGTCCATCTCCACAAACAGACACACACGCACGCACGCACGCACACAGATCTGTGTGCTTGTAGATTGGCTATTTTTCGGGGAGGTTAGCGGCACCAATAAATAATCCCCTCATTTCTCTCTCGTACAGACGAGCGCGCTTTTTTGGCAATATATGATTACAGTTTTACATCGATCAGACTCCTGTGCGTAATGCGCGTCTTGCTGCTCCAAAACCATAGACGTGCAGCTTTTTTGGCCACTTAACCATGGCGCTGCGCCATTGGCGCACGCGGGACAAATGCAACTGCACAACTATACATGTTTCTATAACCAAATTCGTTTTGCAGGCATTTTGTGGTCAATGGCCAGGATGGGCACATTATATGGAACTAATAATGCAGTGAAGGGCATATTAATTACGTAGAGTTTAATGACGATCAAGGCCAGCCAGGCCGCCAGCATCATCTCTCTCTCTCTCTCTCTCTCTCTCTCTCTCTCTCTCTCTCTCTCTCTCTCTCTCTCTCTCTCTCTCTCTCTCTCTCTCTCCCTCTCTCTCTATCGTCATCCTTGAAAATTACTATGCTGATATGCATATGCAATGTTATACAGTTTATAGATCTATACAGTTTATAGATCCACTATAGGCAGTGGGTGCGATTTGGGTGATTGCTTTGCACGAGGTTGTACGGTAATTCATGCCATTGTTGCGTACAGGACAAATGCCTGGCCCCGTTTAGGCCAGGCTTGCACAGTTAACTTTGCAGTATCTATTGACATTTAAACAAGATGAAGAAAGACAGACAGACAGAGGTCTCATTTCTATAGCCTAATAACGGACCATCTTACCGCTGCGTAAAATACCCCTTCTCCAACTTCACTCCTCGCCACGGTTCTCCTTTACAAACTTTGTGTGAGTCCTTTGCTTACTGACTGCCTGTGTGTGTGTGTGTGTGTGTGTGTGTGTGTGTGTGTGTGTGTGCGTGTGCGCGCGCGCGCGCGTGGAGGGGGGTCTGCAGTGCAGACGCATTCTGCCCATCTCCGACACTGTCTCCCCTCTCTGTGTTTACTAATGGTTTCTATAGAAACCCGTAGCAGGCACACGTGGGCATAGCCACGTGCGTTTTGTTTGTGTAGGCTATGTCGTCTGGGTGCGCGCGCGTGCACGCGCGCGTGTACGCACGTGTATGCGCGCGTGCACGCACGTGTACGCGCGCGGCTTCATTGCGACATGCGCTCTCATGCTTTAGCCTAATAGGATAACCTCTCGTGGCTCAAATGCTGAATAAATAGTGGGCCCTGGTATGAAAATGGTTGAAAACCACTGATCTACTTTTGACAAAAGAGCACGGCGCCTAGATTAGGCTAATCTGTATAGGGATCAGATAGATCAGGGGTTTTCAACAGGTGGTCAGGGGACCACCAGTGGTCCTTGAGAAGGTTCCAGGTGGTCCTCAGGCTAAAATATGGAAAGTTGGTTAACCAGATTGAGAATGTAAAAATGGAACCAAATGGACCCTTGCGGGTCCATTTGGTTTCATATTCATCATCTGAATTAGCACCACTTAATTAAGAAATGTACACTGTTTTGTTGGCAAAATACAGCCTGGAATTGTGGACAAAACCAAAAGAATTCTTTAGTTTCAGGTCTTTGAGGCTAAAATGTCATCAAATGGTGGTCCGTGGCTCAAATGCTGAACAAATGGTGGTCCCTGGAGTCAAAAAGGTTGAAATAGATGATAGATGATATGGCATTTTAATTTGGTTGAGTAAGATGATCAACTTGTATTTCAGCCTTTTAAGTTAAAAACGTCGGGTTTTGTGCTTTTGCTGGGTGCTGTGTTGATAGTGTTGCGGGCACTGTTGCCAACTTGGCGCATTTGTCGCTATATTTAGCGCTTTTTCAGACCCCCCTAGCGCCCAAATTAGTGAAAAACTCCTGGCGGAAAATCTGGCGCTTTTTTGCTGGTGAGTTGGTGCGAAATTGGTTGACAATGCGCCAGAAATAAAACCCTTGTTAATCATAGTTTTTCCTCTGTCTGTGCCTCAATTTGAGAGAGACGAGAGACCCATATAACAAAAGGCACACACAGTCACACACTACCGCGGAGCGAGGCACAGATCATTCCAGTATAGACGAAGTTACGACAACTCGGTTCGCTTAATGGGGCCAGTTCTATGGCGGCTCTTATACATAGACTTCTATTTAAAAGCGGGACAAGCATGCAAAGCGAGCGCTAGGTTTCTGACTCCTTCAATGTCGCAATCTCTGTACTGTATGGCTCTCTTCCCTCCTCCCTCGCTCCGACACACACATGTAGGAGAGCGCAGCACACACAGGGACAAGAGGACTTGATGAAGTTGATGATATTACAATTTAACAATAAGCTTTGCTGTTTTGTTAAGCAGGCAGGTGCGTGTGTGCCAGGCCAGCATAGTTTGTGTGTGTGTGTGTGTGTGTGTGTGTGTGTGTGTGTGTGTGTGTGTGTGTGTGTGTGTGTGCGCGCGCGTGTGTGTTGTCGTCGACAAGGCAGAATCAAGGCTAGACTAGTCTAGAGCTATGGATGGACGGCCAGAGCTACTTTTTTGATGGTCCGTTATTAGGCTATAGAAATGAGACCTCTGTCTGTCTGTCTTTCTTCATCTTGTTAAATGTCAATACATACTGCAAAGTTAACTGTGCAAGCCTGGCCTAAACGCGGTGGGATTTTTATACATTTGTCCTGTACGGCATGAATTACAGTACAACCTCGTGCAAAGCAATCACCCAAATCGCACCCACTGCCTATAGTGGATCTATAAACTGTATAGATCTATAAACTGTATAACATTGCATATGCATATCAGCATAGTAATTTTCAAGGATGACGATAGAGAGAGAGGGAGAGAGAGAGAGAGAGAGAGAGAGAGAGAGAGAGAGAGAGAGAGAGAGAGAGAGAGAGAGAGAGATGATGCTGGCGGCCTGGCTGGCCTTGATCGTCATTAAACTCTACGTAATTAATATGCCCTTCACTGCATTATTAGTTCCATATAATGTGCCCATCCTGGCCATTGACCACAAAATGCCTGCAAAACGAATTTGGTTATAGAAACATGTATAGTTGTGCAGTTGCATTTGTCCCGCGTGCGCCAATGGCGCAGCGCCATGGTTAAGTGGCCAAAAAAGCTGCACGTCTATGGTTTTGGAGCAGCAAGACGCGCATTACGCACAGGAGTCTGATCGATGTAAAACTGTAATCATATATTGCCAAAAAAGCGCGCTCGTCTGTACGAGAGAGAAATGAGGGGATTATTTATTGGTGCCGCTAACCTCCCCGAAAAATAGCCAATCTACAAGCACACAGATCTGTGTGCGTGCGTGCGTGCGTGTGTGTCTGTTTGTGGAGATGGACAGACTGTTCTGTGTGTTGGACGAGGGGCGCCACGAATCTCTTAGTTTAGTTTAGTTTAAATTCACGTCGTAAAATTATATAGGCCTGTATAATAATATAATGGCACGTGAGCACGCACACACACACACACACACGCCAGGGTTATATGGATTTTTCATTTCAGTTTAGTTTTAGTTAGTTCTTACTCTTTCTTTTTAAATGTAGTTAGGGCCCCCCCCCGCCCCCAACACACACACACACACACACACACACACACACGTGTACGAGAGAGAGAGAGAGAGAGAGAGAGAGAGAGAGAGAGAGAGAGAGAGAGAGAGAGAGAGAGAGAGAGAGAGAGAGAGAGAGAGTCAGAGTCGGTATGCCGCGTTGCCTCGTAGCCGGGTCGAGGGCATGTTACCGATGATTGCGGCTCCGCCCTGTTTCGCAGCTGTTCGGTTCGGTGGCCGGAGCGCGCCACGCTATCTGGGGGTTTGAGAGTCCGAACGACCGATCGACAATGCTGAAATTCCTGGTTGCTAAGCCGGCTAGCACTAGTAGTGGCAGCAGCAGGCGTGAGGTTAGGCAGCAGCAGGCAGCTTCAGCTCAGCCTCATCAGCGTCGGCTCCCCGAGTCGCTACCCAGTACAAACAAACATAGGCCCCCGCGCAGCCGGGGAATATATTTTTCCGGACCTCCAGGGCTCACGCCGAGCACAGGGGGCGACGCGCCGGCTTTGCCCAGGGGGAAGCCCGCCTCTGGCGAGGGCCCCGCCGGCACTCTGTGCTCCGGGGGACGCTGCCTCGCCGCCTGCGAGACCGACTAGGCGACTAGCGAGGCCGAGTAGCCTAGTAGCTTAGCTGCAAATGCAAATATCCAGTATATTAATGAGCAAGACTGACTGGCCCCGCCCCGGACAGCCCACTAAATTAGCATACTCACACGCAAGGAAATACAGGCAAAAATATATAGAGAAAGCAAATGCAGACATAAATAGAAGCATAAATAAATATGTGGGACAGAAATACAGGAGACGTAAAAGAGCATCAAAGAAATATTGCAGGAAATATATGTGTAAATAAATAGAAAAATAAAAGGGGAAATAAATGTATTTGGGAATTAATGTAAGCGTAATAAAATATAACAGTAACAAAAAATGACTTATATCCCATTTCTTTACTCATAAATGTGTGATATATATTTTTCTCACACTTTTCTTTGGTTTATTTTTTGTCATGTTATTTATTTATTCTACATATTGCTACATGTTTTTATTTACGTAATAGATATAATATTTGGGCTCTTAACACTCCATACACAGGTCTGAACCTCTGAATGTTATAACACATTCATTATGGCGACTCGAGGTTAAATAATCTCGTGACAGAGAGTCAGACATGTCTGTGAAGAAGAGGAACTCCTCGCTTTGAAGCTTATCACATGACAGCATGGCCAACCATTATATGACCCATACGTCGTGACTCAGGGTCTAACGCGTTATTACAGTTATTTAGTTTCACCGACATAACACAAAAGGCTGCCTTTAAAATGTTATTCCATTATGTTTAGTGTTTACAATGGCTGGCCGTCAACTGACGTCCCATATGTTGGTGTCCTACTCTTACTACACAGACATTCTCATCCATCAGCGTTAATAATAATACGTGAACACGTTATTTTAACAAATAATACAAATGTGACCAATATCACATTAGTATGCCCTCGGACTCGAAGTTAAAGGATCGCAGAAATTCTGCATTGGATGCGTTTTGATGGAGAAGCGAAACGAAGCCAGAACATTTATATTATACGCAAACTCCGTTCACTTCATGGGGCGAGTCCAATGGCAGCTCTTCTAGAGCTGAGAATAGAGAACGGTCTTCTACTACATAGAGAAGGGGGGCAACAAATGGGACAAGTCATGGACCGAGAAGTCAGCAGAAATGAAATGGCAGGCAATAGCAGACTTTAATGATCCCTTTGTTTTATTGTTATTTCATAGTAATAAACATTACACAACCTATAGTTGTTGTTACGGTACAATATTTTAAACCGTTTACATCTTTGCGCTTCGTTGAAAACAATGCATTTCCAATTCCAGTTTGTCCCTATTCACGCTGCATAAATAGCGAGAGCGCTCGGATTTCCGACACCCCAATGTCGCAACTCCTCTACTAGATAGCTCTGGCCAATGCTAGCGCATTAGCGTGTGTTGCTAGTGACCTGCTGTCATTCATGTAGATGTTTCGCACGTCGACGTTTAGCCTGCTAGCGAATGAAACTACACGGCAACAGACGTGGAAGAAGAATCTCACGTAATCATTATATCTCACCGGTCGTGATAAAGAGGCAGACAACCAACGCTGCAGTGAACGCAGCCTCCATCCTTCGACAATTTTGCGGCGACATCTTTTGCATCTCTCTCCCCTCCTACAGTACTGAAGATCAGCTGACCATCTCCTGACGTCACATGGCAACAGCAAGGAATTCTGGGTCCGAGTGTAGTTCACTGCGGCGTGCAGCCCGTGGCCTAGGGGCGGATCTAGGCATGGACATGAAGCGCCCCCCCCCCCCCCCCCCCCCCCCCCGATTTGGGAAATGTTACATCCGCCCCTGGCCCCCAAGGGGCAGCCCCTAGATCTCAATCTTATTCATGTCAAGGAGTCATGGACCCCCAAATTGATCCTAATTATGCATGTAGTCAACAGCAGTTACCCAGTAAATAGTAGCCATGGGGAACCCCACTATGGCTGTAAACTTTATTCTGTAAACTTTGTTTGTTGTTGTTGTTGTTGTTTCCCCAAATTCCAACAACTTAAATATATATAAATAACTTAAATATACTATACAGGCTACTAAATATACTATACTATATTAAATACAACAAATGAACGACATGCGGGACTGAGGAAAGAAGTGTGTGTGTGTGTGTGTGTGTGTGTGTGTGTGTGTGTGTGTGTGTGTGTGTGTGTGTGTGTGTGTGTGTGTGTGTGTGTGTGTGCGTGCGTGCGTGCGTGCGTGCGTGCGTGCGTGCGTGCGTGCGTGCGTGTGTGTGTGTGCGCGTGTGTGTGTAAAAGTGGTGTTCCGCTGTTGATATGGAATGTGATTGAATGAATTGAGTGACTGCTACTAGGCTACTGGGTCTGTACAGGTTGGGACTGCGTTGATTTGATTATACAGTTATCTGTTATTACAAGTAGAAGAAGAAAATCACTAACATGGTGAAACATCTCGATGACATCATCAAGATGCATTTTCCACCATTTTAATGGATTTCTTTAGACGCTTCTTTTTTCTGAGACTGTACAAATGGAACCAAATGAACCGGTTAGGGTTCATTTGGAACCTTTGGGAATGTAATGGAACCTCATTTGGAACCTTTTGGGAATGTAATTTGAAACCATTGGGCATGTAATGGTGGGTCTGGGGTTTGGGCTGGACCGGGTTCTTGGATGCCCTCTCCTTTCTGAGCCTGCACTTGCCCTGTGCAGCATGGCGGGAGGTCATCATCATATTTTGCAGCACCCTCATGGACACTACAAGGTAGGTGTCTCCAGACCATGCTGTCTGTTGCCTCGTCTTCCCAAGCTATCAGTTCAATGTGGCACTTCTTTAGGTTAGTGTTAATATTATCACACACACACACACACACACACACACACACACACACACACACACACACACACACACACACACACACACACACACACACACACACACACACACACACACACACACACACACACTGTATATAAGGTTGTGATCGATTGTGTTGTTACAATGTTGGTATTGCCGAGCAATAAAACATAGGCCTCCAATGGAATATAGCAGGAGTTTTCAACAGGTGGTCCAGGGACCACCAGTGGTCCTTGAGAGAGTTCCAGGTGGTCTCCAGGCTAAATGAAAGTTTGTTAACCAGATGTAACTCTTGAGAGTGTGAAAATGAAACCAAATGGACCCGCAAGGGTCCATTTGATGATATTCATCATCTGAATTAGCACTATTTAATTAAGAAGTCCTCACTTTGTTTGCAAAATCCAGCCTGGAATTGTGAACATAACCAAAAGAATCCTTTAGTTTTAGGTCTTTGGGGCTAAAATGTAATCAAATGGTGGTCCGTGGCTCAAATGCTGAATAAATGGTGGTCCATGCTGTCAAAAAGGTTGAAAACCACCGGAATATAGGGTTGATGGGGGCTGCTGCTCGCTGGTTTTGGAACACACATACACACCAAGGAAAGAAAGGCATTGAAACATTATATAAACGGTCTGTCATTTTCTACACTAAAGTTAGATAGGCCAATACTGCAATAATATAGGCTATCCCTGTAGTGATAATTCAAATGTAAGGCAGTATTAAAGGCCTCTATTGTGTTTGAGATCTACCAGCATAGACCCATCATCTTTTAAATTGCACAATAACAATGATCTTTATGTAGCACCTTTCATCATCTAAAATGCAGTGCCAAGTACTTTACACAGGAGGAATAAAATGTGTCGCTAGAGTCTAGTGACAAATTCAGTTAAAAAGAAATAGGCCCATTCTTTGTCAGCAGTCAATTCACTGCACATCCTGTAGCTTAGTTTGAATAGTCTTGGCCAGTTTGCTCGGTCAAGAACCTCAACAGGTTTTAGACCAAGTGTCAAGTGTATCCTGACTGACTGTATTGCTTCTGTCTAATTCAAGGCCTGACAGATACACTTTATTTACTCTCCACTGGAGGGCGCTGTAAGCCTTTCATTTACCAGCTTACGGCAGACATGAAAAAGCTCTGCTGTTCTTTTCCCGCGGCAGCAATACAAGCCTCTTAATGTATACCCAAACATTTCTTAAGGTGGCGCTCTAGCACTGCGGCAGGACGTGCCGGTCGTCCGTCCAAGTGAAGCCACCACACAAACCGGAGCTAAATCCTATGTCTAAGGCTTAGACATGGAGAAATGGAAGACACTACATTGGTTGTCAATATCGTCATTGACCCCTGGCTGTACCCAACAATGACAAACGTGGAGTCGGCGCAAACCTCATCTTGCAGTTGTATATTTATTTTTAAAGCAACTTTTTTGTAAAATATAAATACAAATGATGATATTTTACTTACAAAGTTAAAACAAAAAAAACAACAAAAATGGACACACAAAATTTACTTTACTGCAGTAGCCTTTCCGTTATGTACAAGCTCTGTGCCGAAGGGTGAATATGAACATCGTTTTTTTTTTTCTTTAAACATTATTATACAAAGAACTTTGCAGTTTTGCATGTTAAATTAGAAACTAAATTAGGGAACAGAATTTGAACACCGGTTAAAAACAAAACAAAAACAAACGAAAGAAAGAAAGAAAGAAAAAAAAACAGCTCCTAAGGCTCAAGCAAGTGCTTAAGTCTGCGGACAGAAATACGGGACATTGTGCACTGCTTCCCATCACCACAACGTCCATTTTCAAAAAAAAGCACTGCCTCAGTACTCTTTATATATATATGCTGTACACAGCGACACAAAACACAATGTGCGTGTGCACTACTCACGTCATGTTCCACCCGGTTCAACACGGCAACGCGTTTCTCTCAATGGCCATAACGGGGGAAAAAATCCGAAAAAAAAACTTTCAAAACGGAGTCTTGACCGACATCCCCCAAAGAAAGAAAATCTCTTGATATATTTATATTTATACATATATTAATCCATTTATAAAAATAAGACCGTCGTCAAGTTTCACATACCCCCCCCCTCTTGCTCCCACACACAGCTGAAGGTGGTGGTGGTTGGGGGGGCATTTTGGTAGCCCTCCTGTCTGTATAGTCCAGCCAGGCCAGTCAAGTCTATCTGTACAGTGTCCCGGTAGCTGGTCCAGAGCAGGGGGGCTTTAGAAGAGCGTCAGTGGGTGGGTGGGTGGGGACCAGGAAGGTAGAGCTCAGGCATATCATCCCAACCCCCCTGGTCGGTTCTAAAGCTAACCGTCTGTTAAAAGGTCAACGTGGGGCGGGGGAGTGGGTTTCAAAGGGAGGGGCCGGGAGGGGTCACGACGACGACGAGCCCAGCTTGCCCGTGACGGCCTTGATCCTGTCCTTAAGCTTGTCCCCAGCCACCGCCGCTGCGGGCGGCGGCGGCTGCTGCTGCTCCCGCTCCCAGCGGTCGTCCATGCACTCCAGGGTGGAGCCCAGGAGGGCGGCCAGCTCGGCGCTGCCCTCCACCAGGTCCAGCAGCTCCTTGCTGTCCGGCTGGAAGCCCTCCAGCTCGTCGGGGCAGGAGAACAGCTGCGACAGCGAGGCCTGCCGGTAGAACTCCGCCTCGGCCACCGTCACCACCTCCATGTGGGGGAAGGCCTGCCGGAAGCCGCGCGCCGACATGCGCAGGCGCCGCAGCACGTCCGACAGCAGCAGCCAGTTCCTGGGCCTGGATGGACAGACGGATGGGAAACAGTCATGTTACAGATGCAACCAGGAACTTATTTGGATTAAAAAAAAACAACATTTTAGATCAAGCTGCAAGGTAGAGTTAAATACGATATAATTAGGACGTGGTCTCACTGCACAGTTTAAGCTCTGTTTTTATTGAACTGCCCCAGATGATTAACTCCTTAACAGATTCACCATGACTTTTGGAGTGATTGATTATTCTGTTGTCTGCTTATCACTCCAAAAGTCGTTTTAGGTTTTGTTTTATTAAAAATCTCTTTAACTCACAGCACACCACCTCATGAAGTCCTTTAAGTGCTGATTACACTACAAAACCCAGAACACACCTCACACACTTTAACTATAATATATATATATATATATACAGTATAATTGATAACTATAATTGATGAATGATAACACTTTAAATGCATTTATCTCTGAATGAGCGCTGGAAACAGTGAAATGTGAAAATAGAGGCTGTTTTCTCATATGTATTTATGTGTGTGCGCGCTCACCCTTGGGACAGGGACACCTGGATGTTGTAACAGGGCAGCAGCGGCCGGTCAGAGAATTCAAACTCGAACAGCTCCCTCTTGTCTTCTTCGTCCTCATCGTCTGGACCCGGGGGGTCCGCCAGGATGTCGAAAGCACTGCCCTCCTCACCAAACTCTGAAAGATACATGTTCACACATTAGAATAAAAATAACAACAACAATACAAGGCAGTCACAAAAGACGATGTTATATGCACTGCAATCACACGCAATCTCTGAAAATTGCACTTGGTTTATTTCGGTCACACAATACAAACAACACTACAAATTGCGTGGCTGTCGACACATTCGACGTGATGCTTTTTAAAAATTGGTAGGAGCGGAACTCTGAGCGAGGACCGCCTGCGGATCCAATCTGCTCCGGGCGGGGCCACACACTGCATGTTTGAGCACGCACAGGCGAGACACAAAGACACGCGTTCGCCGTGTGTTCAGGGCACACAGCAAAAAAGAAAAATAGTTTTATTTTCGTGTCTGTGCGGTGCGACCAGTGCACAAAACAAGGTGTGTGTGTGTGGTGTGGCAGGGAGGATCGGCACGAGTGTATATAGCAAGGTTGACAGTAGTCCTTCCCCAAGCTCTGAATCGTACTAGCTTCCACACTAGTTCACACCACACTGAAAGAGCATGCAAGGTCTGAGGAATAGGCTGAAGCCCAGGGTTTATTATAGCCAATCCTACCATCCTGACACCGTGCCATAAAACACTGGCTTCTTTAAAAAACAGTCCTATTTTTCAGGAGGCCGAAGGGATAGTATTCATAATACGTTGTACAACCATGTTTATGCCCCTTTTCTTCTCTGTACGCATAGGCCTAGATTTTCGCCACCGCTAAACTCCTTATCCCTTAACTTCTTTGCCTTTTTAAACAATTTAAAAATAAAAGAAGTTTTTAAAAATAGTAAAAAAGGGATAAGGGGTTTAGCATGTAACGAAAATGGAGCCCATAGTGTTTTTGATGAATTCAATACATGGGCCCACAATGGAATCCACAGGACCATTTTTTTACTGCACTGCTCTATGATTTAGTTGGAGACGCAATGAAAACAAAACAAACATCACAACCCCGTCATTTGCTTTTTATCTACAGTATTTTTACAGAGATCAGCATCACTACTCACCGCATACGGCACTGCCGTAGAATTCCCAATAAAGTCCCGGGTCGTCGTCCGATCGGCCCTGAAGGTCGGCGAAGTAATCTACGGGGAGAGAGGGAGGGAGGGAGAGGGACAAATGGAGCGCCGTTATTCCCGGAGAAAAAGAGGCCGGAGGGAGGGGGGAGGGGAGCAGAGGGGTTGCCCTGGGAGACTGACTAGACCCCGGAATAACAGAGAAAAGTGCACGTAAAAAAACACACACAGAATAGGGGTGGGTTGGGGGGGGGCAAATAGAGTAAATGTTTGGGGTGGTGGTGGGGGGCTGGGGGTGACGGTCAGAGGCCAGAGGCTGTGTACCGGGTGGGGGGTAGGGGGGTGGGGGGGAACTGTCTCCACCGGGGCGGTTAGAGAGCCTGGCGCGGCGGTACAGCCCCCACCCGCCCCCCCCTCCACGACTACAGACGACGCCTGCCAGGAATCAAACAAGAACCACACACAGTCGAGCGAGGAGGAGGAGGAGGTGGTGCGTGAGAATGCACGCTCATACACACACGCACGAGCAGCAGCAGACGTACGTCGTCGTCGCACACGCGGGGCAGAAACAGCGAGCTTGGAAACAAACAGGCGCGCGCGCGAGAGAGAGAGAGAGAGAGAGAGAAAGAGAGCTGGCTGAGCACACACAGCGAGCAGAGAGCCTAGTGTGCTTTCAGCGGCACGCACACACACACAGCCACACATACACAGCAGAGAGAGAGAGAGAGAGAGAGAGAGAGAGAGAGAGAGAGAGAGAGAGAGAGGAGCTGGGCTGTGTGCCAGTGCTGAGGCGTGGGGCGTCTGGCGTGTGTTTGGAGGGATTAACGGCCTCCAGATGAGTGGGACCAGGTGGAGGGAGGGCAGGCAATCGCTCTCTCTCTCGCTCTCACTATTGCTCGCCTGTTCTCGCTCTCCGCACCCGCATGTTCTCTCTCTCCTCTCCTCTCTCTCCCTCCCTCTCTCTTTTCCGAACGTCAATCTATCCGGCGAGTTATTGCTCTCGTCGATCTATCCATCCATCCATCCATCGCCTCTTTTCAAAAAAGAAAAAAAAAAGACGCCATCTTTCCTCCTGACCATATATATATATATATATATATAATATATATATATATATATATATATATATATATATATATATATATATATATATATATATAAACTGTCTTCTGTGCTGTATAACCGTGCTATATAACTGTCTTTCGTGCTGAATCCGCTCGTCCGTCTAGCCAGTGGTGAATTTATACCTCTCTCCGCGTCGACACTAACCCCCTTGTCTTTTTTGCTTCACCACGCGGTAGGCAGGCGCGCTGCCCTTCTTTAGCTAATTGGGTTTTTCTTTTTTACTAGCGAGGCGCGTGCAACAACATCATACAGCCCCGGCTACAAAAAGGTGTGAGGAGGGAGGGAGGGAGGGAGGAAAAAGGCTTTTTTCCCTCTTCTCCCTTCTTATTAAGCGCAGCTCGTTTGTTGTGGGTTCTGTAATACAAACATTCACGCGAGGCCACGCGAAATGAATTCATGCTCCGAAACGCCGACACCAAGCCGTCAGGCTCTCGTGTAGCGGCAAGCAGCCTTGTGGAGAGAGAGAGAGAGAGAGAGAGAGAGAGAGAGAGAGAGAGAGAGAGAGAGAGAGAGAGAGAGAGAGAGCGTGCAAACACATACATACACACAAAAGCAGTCTCCAGCTAGAGAGAAAGCAGGGGCGGATGTAGCATGTCCCATTTGGAGGGGCAAGAGAACATGTTGGAGGGGCAAGAGAAAATGGTATGGGGGCGGCGTCAACGATGAAGTCGCAACCATACTATTTTCAGTTACAGGACTTTTATTAGTCAAGAAAGCATCAATAATAATATCAGTTGTTGAAGTTGCAGCAGACACGCAGCATGCGTAAAGCTAAAGGTCTGACTCAGAGAGTTTTCTGTTTTCAATGATGAAATGCTGTTGGTTTAGTGGTGACACAGCTGTAGTCAGTAGTCAGTTAGTAGCAGTAGTAGTGTTTCAAATCATTTTAAATATAAGCACTTTAATTTGAAATATCTTGGATTGTTTTGCATGCCATCGTGTTTGGGAGGGCAGACTGGGTATTTAGGGGGGCATTGCCCCCCCATGCCTAGATCCGCCCCTGAGAGAGAGACAGAGAAAGAGAGACAGAAGAGAAAGCGCACACTGCGCCGTGAAGCCCATTTCCGCACGTACACTAAGCAAACACAGTTGGCGTTGCTAAGTAACCAGATAGAGGAGCGCAGAGGCAGAAGCACGCAAGCCCCCCACTCCCCCCCCCCCGGCGGGGCTGAAGCTCCCCGTCTAACAGGTGGTCGAGGGGACGGGAGGGGAGGAGGAGGAGGGGGACGGGTTTGATAGAGACAGACGTGTTTATTGGTGGCGGTTTCGTCGGGGCGAAGGCAGGCAGGCAGGCAGGCAGGCAAGAGACGACAGCACTGAGGAGAAGGCTGAGCCGCTCCAGCGGCTGGCGCTGACAGGTTAGCGCCACAGAGGTCGCAGAGGATTCGCGGACGACGGGAAATGGGGAGGGGGGTGGCTGGTAGGTTTGCAAGGCAAAAATTAATGAACGACGGTGGAGGGGCATTGGGGGGTACTGTAGTGTGTTTGGGGCCTACAAGGCTGGTAGAGCGGGTATAAGGAGGAGTGCCATTGTCCAAGAGAAAACGTTTGTTTTGTTCATGGACGTGAGTGTGTGTATGTGTGTGTGTGTGTGTGTGTGTGTGTGTGTGTGTGTGTGTGTGTGTGTGTGTGTGTGTGTGTGTGTGTGTGTGTGTGTGAGAGAGAGAGAGTGTGTGTGCGTGTGTGTGTGTGTGTGTGGGGGGGGGGGGGGGGGGGGGGGCTTCTAAGGGTGGGCGTAGCCGACATTCCTAAGCAGCGGGTGGACTTGACCTTTCTTTCGTGTGGGGAGTTGAAGGGGGGCGGGGGGTAGGGGGGGTGGGGGGGGGGGTGTAGAGATTGCAAACTCTGCCCGAAACAGACCAGACCCGACCCCACATTTTAGGACTGGCCTCGGGCAGATCAGTAGCGCCAGGTCGGGCCTATAGGATTCCATGAAAAAAGTAGTATATTAAAGCAGGGGTAGGCAACCTTTTTGACATGAAGTGCCATGATTTTTTTTCCTTGACACTCCGAGTGCCACAGTAAAAAAAAAAATGACTATAAATTCCCTTATAGTCAATAAATAGTGCATTTTCACGGTCATCACATATTCAATGGCCATTTACTGCAGTTATGTGATTATTAGGCCTTATTTTATTTCTTATCAGAACAGGCAGACTGGTAGATATTTTTCTATCACAATAGATTGATCAATCAGACTTAAGGTGACCAAAACATCTGAGGGACAGAAGTATTACTTGAGAGGGACATTTAATTGCAGGGTAGCAACACATTATGGTGGGTATTAAAAATGCCTCATGTCAATAGTCTTAAAAGTGCCCAGCCATCATTTTGTTATTTATTCATGTTAGTATGTATTTCTCCTGTTATTTTAACAGGCTTAAAACACATCTAGCATGAAAAGAGACAGTGAGAAAACTTTATAACAGAAAACATGAGGGGGGCAATTGGGACAATTGACCACTGTAGTCTGTCAGTCAAAATGTGGGACAGGGTCTCAATTTGTGGGATTGAAGTCTTTGAAATGAGAGACTGTCCCATGCAAAGAAGGACTTCGGGTCACCCTGTGACTGTCCCACAGAAACGGGGATATCTGGCCACCCTCAAACTACTGTACCCCGCTTCGACACACGCACGCACGCAGCAGCAGCAGCACACACAAGCTACAAGCTAGCCTCATTGCTAATAATATTCAACAGGCAGGGAGAGGGAGGAGGGAGGCTAAAGTGAAGCCATACACCAGTCGAAACGCAATAATTTCAGCGTGGATGTTGTCTGGTTAGGTTGACATGACGGGGGGTCCGCGGGACAGACGACATGCGCTGGCTAGCAACCAGCCAGCCACCGACGCGACTTTTTACTGTTTGGGAGCAAAACAACTTGCTCCACTGCTCTGCGCACGTGCACAGAGCAGAGGCACTGAGTGACTGGGCAGGGCTGCGCGCAGCACAGAAGTGTCAACACTGGATCAGAGTCGCTCCGGTTGAATATTGATTAAATTAATGAATAATCGCGGCCGTTGCGAGTTGCTAATGACATGAAAAATCGCATTTTCGGTTTAAAAGCCTTAGTGCAGATAACTTTATTTTATAACATGCACATTCAAGAGAAATGCACTTATTTTTATTACCAAAAGGGGGGAAAAAAACATCTTCCAGAATCTGGCCGCGTGCCAGCCGATGCCACCCGGCGTGCCAACGTTGGCACGCGTGCCCTAGGTTGCCGACGCCTGGTATATACTGTATATATATATTGCATTATTTTATTATGATTAATAGTTCTGTTCGGTCTGTCTTTCTGGGAAATTATCTTTTACGAAGATGATGCTGATTGGGATTTCACTTTTACTCTGTATAGCAGTGTTTTTTAACCAAGTGGTCCGGGGACCATCAGTGGTCCTTGGGATGGTTCCAGGTGGTCCCCAGGTTAAATGATGGAAATTTGGTTAACCAGATCCAACTTTTTGAGAGCGTAAAAATTAAACCAAATGGTTTAATTGGTTTCATGTTTGGTTTAATTTGGTTTCATGTTTACACTCTCAAGAGTTAAAATATTCATCATCCGAATTAGCCCAAGACTACACAACTAGAGAATGTAGAAGATTAATGGTCATTTTGTTTTGTCTGTTTTGTTTCCAAAATCCAGCCTGGAATTGTGCACAAAAGCAAAAGAGATCTGCCCAGTTATAGGGCCGGGATAGGGTGGTATGTGGGGTGGTGGGCGAGCGGGCGGGTCGACCAAATGAAACAAAACGTTAACGTACCGGTGAGGAAGCGCTCCATGCTGTCGCTGTGGGTCATCTTCAGCAGGCCGCGACCCGAGTATGTGGCCAGCGTGGGGTCGGCTCCGTAGGACAGCAGCACCCGCACCACGTCCAGGTGGTCGTTCTCCACCGCGTCATGCAGCGGCCTGGAGACGGACGAACACGCCAGACACAATTATTAATTGCGTGTTAAAGTTGAAACATAATACACCATTCAGTACTCTACATGTGGTACCCCACTCTTTGTCGCGTTATGAGGCGTGTACACCTGCTACTCTTGGGTGCAATCGTGAAAATATTTAAACTCTCAAGAGTTAAAATATTCATCATCTACACAACTTGAGAATGTAGTAGATTAATGGACATTTTTGATCTGTATGTTTGCCTGTTTTGCTTCCAGCCTGGAATTGTGGACAAAAGCAAAATAAATATTTAGTTTTTGGGGTCTGTGGGGCTAAAATGTCATCAAATGGTGGTCTGTGTCTCAAATTCTGAATAAATACTGGGCCCTGGTATGAAAAAGGTTGGAAACCACTGGCTTATATGGTCAGCACACACTATAGTAGAGTGTAGAGAAAAATAAATAAAGATATTGAGTGATTTCTTTCCACTCTCTCTCTCTAAATAATAAGATCTTATGTAATAAAACCTACAACTCATATGACAAAGTATCCACCCCTTGCGACCAAACGTATCAAAATAAAGCAATAGAAACTGAATGACATAACTGATGACTAAGCCCTGACTGGCAACGCTTTGTCCCTGAGGGGGGTTGCCAGGTTCATGCGTCGCTCGCAACAGTTTGTGCATGTCAACCGTTTTTTTTTTTTTTTTTGTCACGCGAGCAGTCGTTTGCCATTTTCCGTGACTGGATGTACTGTATGTATGCATGTCCTGTTTTCACACGAGTCACACACTGTGTGTGTGTGTGTGTGTGTGTGTGTGTGTGTGTGTGTGTGTGTGTGTGTGTGTGTGTGTGTGTGTGTGTGTGTGTGTGTGTGTGTGTGTGTGTGTGTGTGTGTGTGTGTGTGTGTGTGTGTGTGTGTGTGTGTGTGACCAGTGTTGTAGTGGTACTTTTAGAAGTGGGGGGACGCCTCTGAAAGGGGAAATCCCCCCATTTTCTTTTTTTTTCTGAGTGTACAAATGTGAACCAAATGGACCCTAGCGGGTCCATTTGGTTCCATTTGTACACTCTCAGAAAAAAGGAAACTCATCAACATGGTGAAACACATGTATTTGAATAACATGTATTTCACCATGTTATTCAACATGGTGATTTATTTCAGACCCAAAAATATTTTAGATGTGAGAAGTGGGGGGACCCCGTGCCCCCGCGTCCCCCCTCCACTACACCCCTGTGTGTGACGCATACTGGACATACCTGGTGCCGTCCTGCGCGCTGCAGTTGATCTCGGCCCCGTGGTCCAGCAGATGCTGCACTATGCTGAGCCAGCCCCGGGCGCAGGCCTCGTGCAGGGCGCAGTAGCCGGCGTAGTCGCGGTGGTTCACCTCGCACACTCTGTTCTCCAGGCAGTACAGCACCACCTCCTGAAGGAGGGAGGAGGGAGGGAGGGAAGGGGGGTGGAGGACAGGAAGGAAGAGAGAGTCAGCAAATGGAGACGACCCAAGGAATACCAGACCAAACATGCCGGCCGACCGGCCGGCCGGCTGGCTGGCTGGCTGGGGCGGCAGAGACTGTACGCAAACAACTCTCTGTGGGGCGGATTGTACCGGGGGAGAGAGGAAATCGAGTAGTGGAGGGAATGAGAGAGCAAGAAGCAGGGGCGGATCTATGCATGGGCATGGGGGGGCAACGTCCCCCTAAATGCCCAGTCTAGCCCCACCAAACACGATGGCAAATTAAAGTGCTTATATTTAAAAAAATGATGTGAAACACTATTACTGCTACTAACTAGCTAGCTGTGTCAGCTGTGTCACCACTAAACCAACAGCATTTCATCATTGAAAACAGAAAGCTCTCAGAGTCAGACCTTTAGCTTTATGCATGCTGCGTGTCTGTTGCAACTTCAACAACAACTGATGTCATTATTGATGCTTTACTTGACTAATAACTTAACTAAGTCCTGTAACATGAGTGAAGTGTCACGGGCGATGAAGTCGCCCCCATACCATTTTCTCATGCCCCCCCCCCCCCCCCCCATTGGGAAATGTTTCATCCGCCCCTGGCGAGAAGCAAGAGGGCGTGCGCACGCACACACAGACACACGCACACCGGACGAGGCGGAACGCACGCCAGCATGCACGTCGACACGCACGCACAATAACCCTAGCTGTGCATGACTCAAACATCCCCACTCTAGGCTCTAGAGTGGCCC
>CM076978.1:36341321-36376321 GCA_039105355.1 Benthosema pterotum | reverse complement strand
GCGGGGGACTCGGTGGGAGGCGCGGTGGCGGCGGCGGGGCGGTGGTGGTGAGGGTGAGAGTGGTGGTGGTGGGGGTGATGGTGGCGCGCCTCCGGGTGGAGGACACCACCGCCGCTCCCGGCCTTTCCGTTATTATTAGCCTGCTGGGGCTGCAGGGAGGGAGGAGGGGGAGGAGGGGGGTGATGAGGGAGCCGGGAGAGCGTGGTGGTGGTGGTGGCGGGGGAGCAGGGCTTGACCGGAGAGCAGGGGTAATGATTAGGGGAGGCGGCCCTCTTCCTCGGAGCGCCACGCTGCTCGCTCTGCAGAGAGAGAAAGAGAAAGAGACAGAGAGAGGTGATTACCCACAATAACACACCAGTCAGACACTTATATATATACCAGGGGTTTTCAACCTTTTCCATAGCAGGGCCCACTATTTATTCAGCATTTGAGCCGCAGACCACGACTTGGTCCCAAAACTAAAGATTTCTGTTGTTTTTGTCCACAACATCAGGCTGAATTTCAGGAACAAAACAGGCAAACATACAGATCAAAATGACCATTAATCTTCTACATTCTGTAGTTGTGTAGACTTGGGCTAATTCATGATGAATATTTTAACTCTTGAGAGTGTAAACATGAAACCAAATGGACCCGCAAGGGTCCATTTGGTTTCATTTTTACTCTCTCAAAGAGTTCTTTATTAGGCATGCCCTGTGTCAGACAAACTCAATATGGAGTGTGTGGCACACAGACACATTCTTCCTGGCTGTCAGAGTGAGGGTTTTTTAGTAGTTTTATTGCAAAGGCAGTGTGCCACACCAATTATGTAAGCCAGACAGAAAAGCCCGTCTGTCTGTCTGTGCATCACACTCCATATTTGGAGCTTTCTCCAAATATGGAGAAAACAGTTTGTGTGAGTGTGTCAACACACACACACACACACACACACACACACACACACACACACACACACACACACACACACACACACACACACACACACACACACACACACACACACACACACACACACACACACACACACACTTTACTTCTCTCCCTATACACACACACACAAACATCCACAAACACATATATACACATGTCATGCACACGCGATATGCATGCAGAATATGTATATATATACACACCCAGCATATATACACACACGTTACGCACACACACCTTACACCAACTGTTCTGCAGCTCAAACACTGCAGGTTGGCATGTCACTTCTCTTTAAACACTAAACCAACAGAGGCCCCTGAGCAAAACAGACGAGAGAGGGAAATGGCTGGCTGTGCGCGCGGCGTGTGTGTGCGTGCGACCGAGTGTGCGTGCGTGCGAGGGAAGCGTGCGCCCGCCTCGGTGGAATTCCGTGTCGAAGCAGCTGTCAGGTTGAGGAGCGAGGGAGGAGGAGAGCTACGCTGGCGGAAAACAACTAGCCCTTTTTTTCTCTCCTTTTTTCCCTCCCTCCTTCCTCTCCTCCCTCAATTTTTCCCCGTGCTCGTTCTTTTTTTTTTTCTTCTTCTTTCTTTCTTTTTTTTCCCTTTTGAACTCAGGCACTTCAGACGCTAGACCGCGGCTGCCACATTCCTCGCTGTGTGTGTGTGTGTGTGTGTGTGTGTGTGTGTGTGTGTGTGTGTGTGTGTGTGTGTGTGTGTGTGTGTGTGTGTGTGTGTGTGTGTGTGTGTGTGTGTGCGCACACGCGCACACTGCACCGGGTTTTTTTGTCCTCGTTATGCGAGGAATGCATCGCAAAAAAAAAAAAAAAAAAAACTACGCAGACATACGCACATGCGTACGCACACAGCGACGACACAGCGCGGCAGGCCCCCGCGACTTTGACCCCGAAATGCGCGAAATAGCCGCAGCGAATAGGCGGCGGTGCCGCGTGCTCGGCCGATGGAAAAAAATGCATGCGCGCGAGCTGGAGCGGCTCCGCAGGGAACCATTAAGGGCACGAGGAGGTCAAAGCTCCAGCAGCCCCCCCCCCTTCTAAACATTGTAAACATACTTCCTTCCTCCCTCTATTCCCTTCTCTCCCTCCCTCCCTCCCTCCCTCTCCCAGCTGCATAATCAGAGACATGCAGACCCGGCATACTCCAGAAAAAAAAAAAAAAAAAACGCACCGTTGGCTTCGGTAAAGCCTCCGGCAGCCCCAACGGACGAAGGGAACGAACGAGGCACAAAAACTCACCTTGTCCTCCTCGCAGGCAGGTTCCTGGTCGGCCGCGTGGCCGGCCCCGGGGGCGGTGCCGCCTCCACTAGGCGCAGCGGCGGTGGTGGCGGCGGCATCCTTCCGCCTCTCCCTCTGGCTGCCCGTGTGCTTGGTCTTGCACGGCCGCTTGCCCTTGGGCTTGTCCGCGTCGCTGTGGCGACGGGGCTTGAGCGGGGGAGGAGGGGGGGTTTCCGTCGCCGAAGCCGGAGAGGAAGGGGGGGAGCCCCTCCTGAGCTCCTTGGCGGTGGTGTTGGTGGCGGGGCCCCGGTCACCCGAGACGGCGGCAGGGCCCAGCGACGACGACGTGGACGACGGGGGCGGCCTGTCCTTCAGCTGGCCGAGCGGAGGGAGGTGGGGGGAGGAGGAGGGTGGCACGCCTGCGGAGGGAGGGAGGGAGAGAGAGAGAGGCAGAGTGAGAGGCTGATAGTGTGAGAGCTGCTAGAGCAGAGTGGAGCGGCAGGGGAGGATGGGAAGGTATTGCAAGGCCATCTCTCACCCTGTGTTGGATTATTAATGAGCTCACAGCGCTGTCTGGAAGCACAGCGTGCCTGTTCGCTCGCTCGCTCGCACGGGGAAGGGAAGAGGGGAGAGGGAGGGAGAAAAAAATAGAAACTGAAAATTCATGCACGCACGCAACCACCCACCCACCCGTACACACAGACACACGCGGCCTGGGCTGGCACACAGGGAAATTCACGTGCGCACGCATGCATATACACACACCCACTCGGACACACGCACCACCACCACCACGCACAAATGCAACCACACACAAACACAGGCGGACACTCCGTCACTGCAGCAAGGACACTCCTATGAGTAATCTCCTTAAACAAGTGCGGCTGCTCGCTGTCTGGGGTTTTTTCGGCCTCCGACGCCACGTTTTTTTTTTTTTTTTTTTTGCGCGCACGAGCGCCGCTCCGAATGCAAAATTGCCCTTGAACGTGCAATGTCAGGAAAGGCATTTAATTAACAACATATCGACATGCAGGGGGTGGGGGTGGGGGGGGCTCCCCTAGATTTTTCATTGTTATCCGGGGCCCTTCCTTCCTCCTCCGGATTTACGTGGGCGCTGCTCTTTGCCGAGGGTTTTATTACGTTTGGTTTAATTCCTTTATATGAAACCGTTCATTAATGTCCGCGTTTCAGAAGAAAACCTCGGGGTGGGGGAAAAGGAAATTAAAATATGTAACGATTACCTGGGAGCGAGCTGCTAAAATATACAGACTTGTTCTATTCAAAACACGGCTCCTATTTTGGCACGGGTGAGGCTGTGGAATTGGGAAATTCTCCATGTAAGTGAATAAGGAAGCGCTCCATCCAAAAATGCAAGGACCCATATCTTTGCGCGTGCGCGCGTACGTGCGTGCGTGCGTGTGTATTAGGGATACATTAATATTAATATTAATATTAATATACTGATACCCATGTTCATAATAGCAGTTTAACCAAAATCCGGTATCGATACCAATAATGTTTTATTTAGTTTTTAGTTCCTCCTTTTGTGCCAGGGAAACTACAGTATATACTTTAATACATGAAATACCAGATTCTACAGCTTGGTAGACCACAGATGACCAACATAGCCCATGCAAAGTGTATGCTAAATCAACAACATTGTAATTAATTCATCTCATTTTCATTGCATATCGATATTTGACCTGAAAATAATTTTCGGTCAAATAAAACAAGACGGCATGCGAATGCGTCAATGAGCGAGGTTTTACAAAATAAAAATTCCCCATCATCCACTGGGCCAAACAAAGCATTCTGATTGGATTCTTCTCTCATTGTGTGCACCGCTATGATCGGTACACCTGAAATTCGTCCAACATGGCGATTAAATTGAATTTTTAAAATTGCATTATTATTCACACACACACACACACACACACAGTCAGCTCACATGGATGTTGCCAGGGTGATGTCATTTATAAAAAAAAAGGGGGGAGAAGGGGGGGGGCAGGCAGCAGGGTAAAAACAAGAAGGAGAAAAAAAAAGAAGAACCACGACGATCTGACTGCCAATCAAGCTCTGCGGCTTCTGCGGGAACACGAAACCAAAACCTCTGTGCTTTACTCACTTCCTTTAATCCCCCACCCCCCCAGCACCCCCCTCCTCCCCCCCTGCCCTTTATCCCGTGCTCCTCTTCGTGGCCCGTCTGAGTCTGAGCCTCGGTTTGGGCTGCATCAATATGGGAAAGCCCTGGTTCTAATCAGCACTTCAACCCCCCTCCTCTCCCTCCCCCTCCCCCTCTCCTCTCTCAGGGGCGGATGTAACATTTCCCAATTGGGGGGGGGGAGGGGGGAATGGTAGGGGGGCGGCTTCATCGCCCATGAAGCCGCACCCATACCATTTTCAGTTACAGGACTTTTATCATGCAAGTAAGTATCAATAATAACATCAGTTGTTGTTGAAGTTGCAACAGACACGCAGCATGCATAAAGCTAAAGGTCTGACTCAGAGAGTTTGCTGTTTTCAATGATGGCATAGTGTTGGTTTGGTGGTGAGTAGTAGTAGTGTTTCCAATCATTTTAAATATAAGCACTTTAATTTGAAATATCTTGGGTTGTTTTGCATGCCATCGTGTTTGGTGGGGCAGACTGGGCATTTAGGGGGGCTTTGCCCCCCCCCGTCCATGCCTAGATCCACCCCTGCCCTCTCTCCTCCTCTCTCTCTCTCTCTCTCTCTCTCTCTCTCTCTCTCTCTCTCTCTCTCTCTCTGACTGGCCTTGAGGGGAAAAAACATCATTGATCACACATTAGTCACAGTACACCTGCCCACATATATCTCCGGCAGCCGTGTGTGTGTGTGTGTGTGTGTGTGTGTGTGTGTGTGTGTGTGTGTGTGTGTGTGTGTGTGTGTGTGTGTGTGTGTGTGTGTGTGTGTGCGCGCGCGCACACGTGTGCCTGCTCTGCTGCTTGCAACGGGGGGTCTCTCTCTCCTTCTCTTCCTCTCTCGGTCGGTCTCTCGCGTGTTCTTTCATCATTCTGCTTTGAGACCTTGCCTTGTGCGTTGGCTGCACCAGGAAAAATAATAAATAAAAAAAACTCCAAGTCCAAACCATGAGGGAGGAGGAGCACTTAGTCAGAAGTTTAAAAACTGTTGTGCGGTGCTTTCCCCTCCTCTCGGGGACCTCGCTCTCTGTGCAGAAGGAAGTCTCCTCCACCTCGCTTCCTACCAACCCCACCGCCAACCCAGGGGCGGATCTAGGCATGGGCATGGGGGGGCAATGTCCAGTCTGCCCCTCGAAACACGATGCCATGCAAAACAACCCAAGATATTTCAACGTGCTTATATTTAAAATGATGTGAAACACTGCTACTACTGCTACTAACTAACTACAGCTGTGTCACCACTAAACCGACAGCATTTCATCATCGAAAACAGAAAACTCTCTGAGTCAGACCTTTAGCTTTATGCATGCTGCGTGTCTGTTGCAACTTCAACAACAACTGATGTTATTATTGATGCTTTACTTGACTAATAAAAGTCCTGTAACTGAAAATGGTATGGGGGCGCGATGAAGCCGCCCCCATAGCATTTTCTCTTGCCCCTCCAACATGTTCTCTTGCCCCCTCAAATGGGACATGTTACATCCGCCCCACCGCCAACCCCATGCATCTCGGGGATTTCCCCTAAACAAACGCTGGGCTTGATAAGCCAGAAAGACAAAACTAGAGTCTAACCCTAACCCCGCCGGCAACTCCCTCCCTGGCTGGCTGAACTCGTGTGTACGCCAGGATTTTTTAGCCGTTTAAAGGTGGAGGTAAGAAAACAAAATGAAAGCTGCCTGGCACACTGGAGAGAGACTACCAAAAAACCTAAGCAGAACAGAATGCTATCCATCACTAAAAGAGAATATACTTTTGGCTGAATACCTGAAGACGGTAAAAGACCCAAAGCTTAGAAAAAACATTCACCAGATAGACTCAGTGATCACAGCCTTGCAATAGAGCAGTGGTTTTCAACCTTTTTCAGGGCCCACTATTTATTCAGAATTTGGGCCACAGACCACCATTTGATGGCATTTTAGCCCCACAGACAGCAAAACTAAGGATTTCTCAAGTATTTATCCTCAATTCCAGGATGGATTTCGAAGAAAGCAAAAACCGGCACACAGAGATCAAAATGACCAATAATCTTCTACATTCTCTAGTTGTGTAGACTTGGGCTAATTCACATGATGAACTCTTGAGAGTGTAAACATTAAACGAATGAAGAGTTAAATCCGGCTAGCCAACTTTCAATCATTTAGCCCGTGGACCACCTGGAATCGGCTCAGGGACCATTGGTGGTCCCCGGACCACCTGTTGACTACCGTCACATAGACAGACCCGCTGCTCCCAAAGGAACACAGACTATGCACTGTGGTAGAAACAGAGCTACACTTTCTAACCACCTGCCCACTACCAATACATCAGACACACGTATTTTCCAAAATTACACACACTCGACGTGAGGCCAATCACGAAAAACTCCCACACCTATTGGGAGAAATATAACAACATGCAAACACAGCAGCAAGACTTATGAACTGCTGTGACAAGAGAAGATTGGCCAATGGAATGCATCCACCCTTAGGACTATACAGTCTATACTACCTAGACTGTGCACATGTAAACCATAAGATATTTTTTTCCCTTTCTGCATAATCTTGAGGAAAAATGTTGCCATTTGTCCTGAAGGGCCAAATAATTGACAGCAGTTTTTTTAAAAATACAAAAAAGAAAAAAATGTACAAAACAATCCGATTTTTACAAACTGCTGTACCTCCCACAATGTATACAAACTCCCCAATTTCAACTGTTTTTATTGCATTGTGTCTGTTGTGTTACACTTGCTACTGACAAAATAAATGTTTGTCAATAAAGCTCTTTTGAATTGGATAGCTAAAAATGCTAGACTATGCTACCAAACAGAAAAAGTAGAGGAAGAGGGTTTTAATCCTCACCGTTGACGAGCTTGTCGCAGCCCCACTTCCTGTTGAGCTCGGCCCTCTGGGCCGCCGCTCTGTCGTCGGCGTCGCCTCCGGTGCGGACCTTGCTGCGCTCGCGCTGGAGTCCGGGCAGGCCCTGGCCGTGCGGCGCCCCGCCAGGCGGGACCTGCCGGGGCTGGGCCCACGACGGCCTGGTCTCCGGCCTGCTGGCGGCGCCGTCGGGCCGGTCGGGGGAGGGGGCGCCGGGCCCGGCCGGCTTGCTGAGGCGCAGGCCCTTCAGCTCGATGCACACCTTCAGCTTCCTCACCTCGTCGTCCTCGTCCTCGTCGCCGTCCACGCAGGGCTGCTGCTCGCACTCGTCTGGGACGGAGGAGGAGGAGCCGGCGTTAAAGTCTTTACATACACATTTAAATACATGTATACATTTATGCATGATATATTCGCAGACACACGTAGTCACAAAAAGTTAGGAAACATTGATTCGGCGGTGAAAACCATTGCCCTGCGAGGCCACATGCAGCCACACCATTACTTAATTGGGCCCTCAAGTTAATATCACAATATTGTTATATCACAATATTAATTATTTAATTACAGCTTTAATTGTAGCCAATATTAGTAGCTGAATGCCAATTATCAGTAGCATGTTACTCTCTATTTGTATGTCCAAAGTGTTTGCATTTAGTTCATAAAGTTAGAACTAAACTAAATGCAGCAAAAACGGTCCAATTCAAAAATATACAGGATTTCAATTCAAGTATAGCAAAAAAGATAGTCTTTTGGATGTCATCTGTCGTCAAACGTTGTCCTGATATATACCCACTGGGCACAGATCTAAAAAATGTCTTAAAAAAAAAGTCTAAAAGTGAAAGTCTGAAAGTAGACCTAGAATCTAAGATAGACGTCTAAAATCAATGTCTAATCTAAGATTAGACCTCTAAAAAACGTTCACTCTTAGACATTTTTTAAAGACACTTGTGCTCAGTGGGTGATGTACTGTATGTCATAGAGCTGCCTGTGCCCAACGGACAGACAGGCCACATGTACACACAAACACACAAAGGGTGTCGCCCATAACAGAGGGCATTAGCTGTCGAAGACCACAAAAAAAAAAACCTCATCCGAGCCTCTCTTCAATCACAAGGCAGTGGGCCGAGTTTGAAAACAGAAGGAAAAGCGCAAGGTGACAGAGAGGAAAGACATTAAAGAAGCGCGTACAGAGAAAGAGAAGCGAACTGAGAGGGAGAGATTTCCCCCTCAAAATGTGTGTGTGTGGGTGGAGCAGGGGCGGATGTAACATGTCCCATTTGGGGGGGGGGGGAAGAGAACATGTTGGAGGGGCAAGAGAAAATGGTATGGGGGCGGCTTCATCGCCCGTGTCGCTTCACGATGAAGCCGCACCCATACCATTTTCGGTTACACGACTTTTATTAGTCAAGTAAAGCATAAAAAGTAACATCAGTTGTTGTTGAAGTTGCAACAGACACGCAGCATGCATAAAGCTAAAGGTCTGACTCAGAGAGTTTTCTGTTTTCAATGATGAAATGCTGTTGGATTAGTGGTGCCAAAATTGTGGTTAGTAGCAGTAGTAGTGTTTCAAATCATTTTAAATATAAGCACTTTAATTTGAAATATCTGGGGTTGTTTTGCATGGCATCGTGTTTGGGGGGGCAGACTGGGTATTTAGGTGGGCATTGCCCCCCATGACCATGCCTAGATCCGCCCCTGGGGTGGAGGGGGGTGGTTATTCCACTCGTCTGCCAGCGCTGGAAGAGCGAGAGTGAGAGAGAGAGAGAGAGAGAGCGATACCTCATGCCAAAAAAAAGAAGAGAGGAAAGGGAGTGGGGAAAAAAAGGAGGAAAGCAAAACCCAAACAGACGAGGGAAGAAAGAGAAGAGAAGAGATGAAAAGAGAAGAAAAGAGCAGCTTTGAAGAGGGCGGGTAAAGCACAGTGGAGGAACGGCAGCGCTGAATAGGAGGGAGAATGGCTGTCCCCCACCACCACACCCCTCCTTCCCTCCCAACCACCCCCAAATGCTCTCTCTCTCTCGTGCTCCGCTCAAAGACAGGATTAAAGCACTTCTCCACTCTGAGCTGGCTGCCACACACACACACACACACACACACACACACACACACACACACACACACACAACACACACACACACACACACACACACACACACACACACACACACACACACACACACACACACACACACACACACACACACACACACACACACACACACACACACACACACACACACACGGGAAGAAGAGAAAGATGGGGACAAAGCTGTTTTTTGCGGAGCTGTGTGTTTTTGTTCTTTTTTTTTTAAGTTGGGATTTATGCGGTAAGAGAAACGGCGAGGGGGCAGTTCACCACAACCTGGCATGCGAATATGAAGATACGAAGGTGCTGGAGGGGGGCATTGAGGAGCAGAAACGGACCTTTCTGTAAGCCCCGCCCTCCCCCTAGTGTCCAACCATGGGTTGGAGACTTTCCAGCCAGGCCAATGTCAATAGAATGGACATTACACATTTCCTGGCTCCAGCCCTGCATCGACAGCTTAAATTATTTTCCCTGGTGAGTCTGGTGACACTGCCTCCGTTGTCAGTACCGGTTGAAACTCCCAAGTATAGCGCAATTGATTGGCCAACAGCCCTGTCACTCAATGGTGTCAAACAACAAACATGGCGGCTCCCCACTGCGGTAAATTGTGACCGCATAATTCTGGCTATAAAATCAAATCATGATAAATAGTTTCATTAAAGAAGCCTCTGGTTTTATAAACATCATCATGCAACATTTTTTTACTGCTTTTGTTCACACGTTAGTAACGCTCGTCGGCTATGTTTATTTATTTGGTTAGCAACTGGGCTAGCCCAATAGCCACGAATGACAACAACACCGTCTGTTTTCCCAACATTCTGATTGGTTGGTATGAACCAATCACCGAAGAGTGCCGCTTTGACAATTGCCCATCCCATAAACTGCAGTCGCTGAGAGGGCTTTCAGACTGAATAATGAAGTGAAACGAAATGATAATTCAGACCGAGCGTCAAGCAACATAACACATTAAATACCGGCTCATTTTGGCAAGGCCTGGCGATGTATTGAAGAGACCTTGCTTAAGGCAATATGTGCTGGAAAAATGTGTGCGACCTCTTAAAAAAACAAACAAACAAACAATGTTTTATCACATAGGAAAACATGTGTTTGTCTATCATACGTTGTGCTTAGCAGTGATTGGACTATAGCAGTTTGGGGAGGAGGGGCTTAGATCAAGGTCTATTGAGGGCAGTAGTCAGTAGTTAAGACGACAAAAAAAAAAAAAAAAAAAAAAAAAAAAAAAAAGAGTTTCTCACCGGCAGCGGAGCAGAGCTTGGCTCGTTTCTCCGGAGGGTGGTGGGACGCCTTCATCTCCCACCCCCGGCCCTCCTCTTCCTCCTCGTCCTCCTCCTCGTCTTGGGGGCAGAGAGGGCGTTTCCTGGTGGGCCCGGTGGCGGCTCCGCCCATCTCCTGGAGGAGGTGGTGGTGGTGGTGGTGGTGGTGGTGCCCGTTGGCCGGTGCCAACGTGGGGGGCGAACAATAACCTCCTTCAGAGTCTCTGCTGGCTGCTTTCCTGGCAGCAGCACCAACACCACCATCGTACGGCGTCGGCCCTCCCTGGCCGGCGTTGCCGCTCCTGGCGGCGCCCCGGCCGGGGGACGAGGGCAGCGGGGGCTCACGAGGAGGAGGGCCCCCGCCGCACCTCTGGAGGACTGGGACCCGGTTGTTGCCGTAGGCCGGCCGGACACCTGAGTAGGGAGGGAGGGGGGTGGAAATAGGGTGAAGAGAGGGGGGGGGGGGGGTATCCGGAGGAGGAGGGGATGGGGGGGGTTCGGGCGGCAGAGAAAACCGGGAAAAGTGGGAAAAACGAGACGGCAGGAGATGAAAGGAGAAAAAAAAAGACGAGGCGAGAAGGGAGGGAAAACATGAAGGGGATAGACGCAGACAGACGGGTCGACCACCAGGCACGACGACGGGGTGGGGTGGGGCACAGGGTGGGTGGGGGGGGAGAGGGGGGAGAATGCCAGTTAAACACCAGCCAGCTTTTATTCTCCTTTAAAGACAGGCCGTAAAACTTTGATGGGGTAAAGACTTTTTAATCTGATGCGAGCCGAGCCAGCGAGCAAGCCGGCCGTTCCCTCTCCCTCTCTCTCTTTCTCGACTGGTTCGAAGCGGACGCTCGCTCGCCCTCTCTTTCTCTCTCTTCCATTCAGGGGGACAGCGGAGCGAAAACATCCTGCGCTCTCCTTCTCTCTCTTTCTCTCTCTATGCGTGCGCGCACGTCACCGCCGCCCCCCCACCACCTCTGTCATCCCCCCACGGCATGACCGCGCCGCCACGCCCTTCCCACACAGAGCGTGACTCTAGCCCCCTTAACCCTCCCCCCACCCACATACACCACCACCACCACCCCCCGCTCCCCTGCGCTCGCTCTCCCTCTCTCCGTCTCTCTCTCTCTCTCTCTCTTTCCCTCTCCGTGCCATAATTAGGCTCACACGTCAGCCCCGGCCTCGCTCCAACACACAGCTGGGCTCCCAGCCAACGTAAGTAACCCCCCCCCCCCCCCCCCCCCCCAAACCTCCCCTCCCCTCCCTCCCCTCTTTCCGTTGCGCTCTCCCATCCGCTTTCACCCGCTAACTCTCCCCCGCATTCGCTCTGACTCGCTCGCTCGCTTGCTGTTGCCGCCCCTCCTCCTCTTTGCTGCCTCTGCCGCTGCCCCCCTCCCTCCCCTCCCCCGTTCTCTCGCTCGCTCGTGCAATCTCCCTCCCTCCCTTCCCTGCCTCGATCGTCGCTCCGCGCAGATAAGCACAAAAGGCTTCTTGAAAATAAAACTCCCTCGTGCTCGCTCTCTCTCTCTCTCTCTCTCACACTCTCTCCTTCTCTCTCTCTGGCGCTTCTCGCTTGTGTTAAGTGTGTGTGTGTGTGTATGTGTATGTGTGCGTGCGTGCATACTCACACGCACACACACTTTAGTGCCGAACAGGAGAGTAGGGAGGGAGGGGGAGAGAGAGAGGGGCGGGGAGGGGGGGCGAGATATCGTCTTTTTCAGAGTGACCTAGTCTCGCCTCGGCGTTTTGGCGCATGTGCGCGCGAGCGCGTGCTTTTTATGTGAAAAGAGACGACTTTTTTTTTTCCTTTCTTTTTTTCCCCCCCCGCACCGTGGTGTGCGTGTCCCTTTCAGAGCGTTCCGCTCTCGGAAATAGCGTGCGTTAGGTGTGCGTGTGTGCGTTGCCTGCCTGCCTGCCTCTGTGTGTGTGTGTGTGTGTGTGTGTGTGTGTGTGTGTGTGTGTGTGTGTGTGTGTGTGTGTGTGTGTGTGTGTGTGTGTGTGTGTGTGTGTGTGTGTGTGTGTGTGGTGCTGGGTTACTCACCCTCCCTCTCTCCCTGCCTGGTGGCGGTGTGTTGGCAGTGTTCCAGCTCTCGCTCTCTGCGCTGGCCGCCGGCCAAGTCCCGTCCCGTTGCTGCTGCTGCTGCCACAGCCAAGGCAGACGCACACACGCCGCCGCCTCCTCCTCCTCCGCCTCCCTCCTTCTCCTTTAGCTCCAGCTCCGAGAACCGCATCATCGCCCGCTACGCGCACACACACAAACACACGCAGAAGACGAGACGACGCGCGCGCACCACAAACATTTCACGTATAGGCAGAGACACAGACAAACACGAGACAAAACACGCAGACACAAAAGACACGCACGCGTGCACACACATACAGAGAGAAAGCCATGAAAACCACTCGCTGTCTGACCCCCAACGCCACAACGTTTTACACACCTCTCTCTCTCTCTCTCTCTCTCTCTCTCTCTAAACCTCAACCTGGGTCTCTGACAGCTATACCAAAGAAGAAGCAAACATTGCATCAGGGGAAAAAAAACAATCATGTTTGTCTGACAAAATAAAACCTACGAAACAAAATGTAATATTAAGAACAAAACACACACACAAACACACAGGGACAGAGAGACAGTTATAAATCACAAGCATGGCATCCAGACATGGGTTAGACTAAAAGGCAGCCACAGTGAGTCCATGCGCTCTGGGGCCCTAAAGTCCTGGCATCTCCCTTCCCTGAAACATGAACACAGCTAGGAAACACATATGACTAAGCCCTGAGGCAGAGGGAACGACAGAGAGAGAGAGAGAGAGAGAGAGAGAGAGAGAGAGAGAGAGAGAGAGAGAGAGAGAGAGAGAGAGAGAGAGAGGAGAGAGAGAGAGAGAGAGAGAGAGAGAGAGAGAGAGAGAGAGAGAGAGAGAGAGAGAGAGAGAGAGAGAAGGAACAACAGAGATAGAGGCGAGAGAGAGGGAGAAAATAACTGAAAAACAAGAGATTGAGTGCAGAAGAAATAAACAAGAAGAGGAGAGGAAAAAAGCCTGTCTTTAGGGGTAGATGTGATAAGAAATGTAAACAACTGACCTCCCAGTTAGCAGCAGGTTGGCTTATATTACTCTCCTCTTGTGATATGACTTCCATCTAAGCAATTAGAATGGGGGGGCTCAATAATCTGTCCATCATTTCATTTTTATCTTTTTTTTTTAATTAATATCTTTTTTTGCATGTCTTTCTCCCACATGTATATATTTTTATAATACATTCAACAACAGGCACAGCCACAATCCCACAAAGCAACAACAACAACAACACAGTCAAATGAAACTGAGTCAACAGGTTCAATCGTGAAAACGTGGTGTCCAAAACTATAAAATTATTCACCTCTGAACTCGAGGTCATGCAAATGATTTTTCATAATGATTTAGCTTTCGGTCAGGAATGAGTCATGACTGTCCAGATGAATTGTAGTGTAGATATATAAAAATATCCAGAAATGAATGATTTGATAGCTTTGCGTTTGCAGCTCTGCATCGGCAAGCATGACACAGACAAAAACAGTTTTTCCAGGGGGGTACATGTGCATCTGCGCAGGAAGACATGTGCAACCTATTAACATATCTGCCTCCGAGTCGCTAACATCCAATATGCCCCGTGTTCCGTGTTTCTTGTGCTTTAACGCTAAGCATAAAGGGGGCCAGAGAGACAAGAGTCGTCCTAACACAAATAGCTTAACTGTGCGTATGTGAGTGGGGAAGGAGGGGGGGGGGGGGGCTCGAAAAGGTCGATGGCACACCGCAGGCAGCATTGCTGGTAATTGTGTGTCTGTGTGCGTGTGCATTCATGAGTGTCGTGCGATGTTGAGTGACGAGGGGCCGGGGCCTTTTAGCCAAGGGGGGGGGGGGGGGGGGGGGGGTAGAGAGAGAGAGAGAGAGAGAGAGAGAGAGAGAGAGAGAGAGAGAGAGAAAGAGAGAGAGTTATGACCTTGGACAGCAACCAGGCCCAGTAGGACAGGGAGGGGGGGGTGGGGGGCGGCTCAGCTCTAGGGGAGGGGAGGAGTGGGGGATGGGGGGCTAGTAGAGTGCCGAGAGGGGGCCCCAAAGAGAGGGGCTGCCGGGAGGATTTGAAGCACATTGCGGGGGCCTCCCTTTCAGCTCACCTTTGGGTTAAGCGTAGCCAGAGGCGGTGTGTGTGTGTGTGTGTGTGTGTGTGTGTGTGTGTGTGTGTGTGTGTGTACACAACCACGAGGCAAAGCCACAGTCACGCTCTCAAAAAAAAAAACCTACATAGAGGGGCTTGGCGGCACAGTAAAACGCAGGCCATAGCCGCGGCCAACCTGACTGAACGAGGGACCAACCTTTACACAGACTGTTCCCTAATCAACATACAGGGGGACGGGCGGCAGTCTAGGTTAACCTTTGAACTGCCCTTTCGACAACGCTTGTCACTCGGCAGCTTGGCCGAGCTTCAACTATAGCCCTTGCGCAAGTTCACTGAGGAGTTAGCCGTAGCAGCTGGTGGTGTGTAAATGTTCAATCTATCGCTTCGAAATCTATTGCTTTGTGCCGAATATTGTGCCACGCACGTGAGACACTTGCGCTGGCAAATGGGAAGGATTTAAAAGGAGAATTCCACCCCAGTGGTCCAGTTTTTTTTTGTGGGAAAAAACTCCTAATTAATTGGCTGTTTCCCCTACCCCATCATAAGCCTAAAAACGGGGCTATGGGTTGTTGTACCAATATGCATTTATTTCCCATATATTGTCTCTCCACCATGTCAATAGTGTGCTGACACACTTTCACTTCAAGCAGTGCTTCGGCCATAAACCCTGTGCCATGCTCTCCCCCCTCTTGAGACAGCTGAACCCCGGCTGAACCAAAAGTGAAAGTGAAACTGTGCGTGTCAATACACTATTTACGTGGGTGAGAGACAATATATACAAAAAATGCATTTTGAGGTAGTGGAAATAGTTGAATTTGAACAACACCACATAGCCCCATTCTAAGCTTATGGTGGGGTGTGGGTCTTCTTTTTACAAAATAACAACTGGACCACTTTTTTGCAGGGAAATAAATCAACTGCAAATAAAGTTAGGAAAGCCTTCTGGGGTGCAATTCTATACTTGTTGTTGGCAAACTAAATGTGTCTCTGCTCAGTGACCCACCAAAAACACCCCTCTCCTCCCCGGACCATTCCCGCCCTACCCATAATGCCACCATAGAAAAGTGCTCGGGACGGGGCTCACCTGCAGCGCTCTCTGCTCGCGGGTCAGTTTGCTGGTGTCGGCGTACAGCTCCGTGGTGACGCACTTGAAGCGGTCGCCCACGTAGCCCGAGGAGTTGGCGATCCTCTTGGCCAGGCTGGACCTCCTCGAGCCTTTGGAAGATCCGTGGCAGCCGCCCTCCTCCCCGTCGTCTTCGTCCACCTCACCATGAGACTCCTCCGGGTCCACGATGCTGTCCTCCCGCTCGGCTGCGTCCCCTCCCCTCTCGGAGAGCGAGGCGCCGCCGGCAGCCCTCTCGCGCTCCGCGTCTCTGCCGCCGGTGGCGCCTGTGCAGTACAGGGCAGGAGGGAGGGGCGGCGGCTGGGGGCCGCGTCTCTTTCCGTAGAAGAAGCCGGAGGTTCGGGCGCAGCGCAGGGTGCTGGGGTCCTGGTCCTCGGGGTCGGAGGAGGCATGCTCCTCCTCCTCCTCGGCGCTCTCCTCTGCCCGGAGAGCCAGCCCCGGGGAGGAGGAGGACGAGGCGGGCGGAGGACTGGACGCCGTGCCGGGATAGCCTGTATCCTGGGAAACCCTTGGCCTCCCGAAGGGAGTATCCGACGGCCGGTCGGCGTGGTGGTTGTGCTTCATGGAGGAGGGGCTGTGGTCGCGGCGGACGGCGTGCGGAGAAGGGTGCTGTGGGTGGTGTCTCGGCTCGCCGTTGCTCTTCAGCTGGCTTTGGTTGCCGTGACAACATTCATTTTGGTTGACCTTGGCGGCGCCGCCAGAGGGGACGGGAAGAAGAGGCTGCTTGGCGACAGCCGGCGTGCTGGACTCCACGTCCGTGTCGGAGTGAACGAGGTCGATGCAGACAATCTTGTCCCTGGAGGATAAAGACGAAACCGCTTCCCTCTCGGCCTTTCCATCGCTGCCGCGGTCTCTGTGGCCTCCTCCACATTCTTCGCCTCTGGGCGGTTTCTCCGACCCGCGGGGCTGTTTAAGGCTAGCGTCGATCCTCTCCTGGGCCTTGGGGTCCGTTGCGGCCGCCGCGTGAGGCTGCATCAGCGGGTGGGCCATCTCCTGGGAGTTGTAGGTGAGGTACTCCCCTCCGGGACCGGCGGCCGGGAGGTTGTGGTAGGGCATGGCCGGGTGCTTGGCCGCCAGGTGGGACGGGTACAGGCTGTCCAGCAGGACCGGGTGGGGGTAGACCGGGCCTTTCCCCGCCAGGGGATGGGAGTGGAGAGCCATGCCGTCGGGGATGGAGTAGTGGAGGTACCTGTTGGCGTAGGCCAGGCTGTGGTTCAGGTAGGCATCGCTCTGAGGCAGATACAGGTGGCCCGGAGGAGGCGGGTGACCGTTCTCCAGGCAGGGCCTCTTGTAGGCCGACGATGACACGTCGGGAGTCGCCTCGCCTCTTTTGGAGGCCTGGGAGGGCTTCTCAGCGGAGTCTCGGTGATGCTCCGACTGGCCAGGGCTGTGTTTGGCCCAGTCGCCGTTGGGCTTGGGGGAAATGGGCCTGGCAGGCGTGACCAAGGAGGAGGCGGAGGTGGGCACTGGCGGCTCCCCCATCCTGGGGCAGGAGGAGCTGCGCTGCTGCGGAGGAACCCTCTCCAGGCCTCCCTTGTGTTTGATGACGGAGGGGGAGGAGCCTTTGGCTTGGGGAGAGTCAGCCGCGCCGCTAGACCTCGGGGACAGCGGCCGGCCAGGCGTGTGCTGCTGCGTGTGGGAGGGATGGGGAGGTTGGTTGGGCACCACCCAGGAGGAGCGTAAAGTGCTGATCATCTCGGGCCTCTCGGAGGCCTTGGAGGAAGAAGAGGAGGAGGAAGAAGTGCTGCCGACCACGGAGTGAGGGTGCAAGGGCGGAGACATGGACAGGGTCTCCTTTAAGAGCTCTCGGGAGCTGGGCGCCATGCCGTAGCGCGCCCCCGGCGGGGCCAGAGCGTCCATCTTGACGGGATAACCGTTGGGAGGAGGAGGATGAAGGCCGAACTCCAGCATCCTCCCCGACAGGTCGAGGGGCTTCTCGGTGGGTTGCTCTTTGGTGGTGGCCCCCGGGGGGCGGTCGAAGCCCGTCTTGGAGGGGGACCTGCTGGGTCTCCTCGTCTCGCCGCCTCTGTTGTGATGGTCGGACGGCCGGGGTTTGTGGGGGCTGGGCCGGGCGGGAGAGGGCTGCTGCTGCTGCTCCGGGGCCATGCTGCTCACAGAGAATGGATGAGGAGGCATGGATTGGGAAGAGGAGGAGGAAGAGGATGGCGCTGATGACGTGGGTATTCGAGGGACCGGCCGCTGCACGTCCATGGACCCATCGATGAGGGCGGGAGGCGGCTGGGCTTGGGGGTGGCGAGAAGAGGCGTGGGGAGAAGAATCGATGGGGAGACCGCTATTGTTATTATTCACACCTGTGTTGCCGCCATTACTGTTACTGTTGCCGGTGGGGCCTTTCCCGGACGGGGGTCGGCTCGGTTTGCCACCGATCCGGCCAGGCGACCTTTCCCTCTCCCTCTCCCTATCCGCCTGGTGGAGCTGCTGACCGAAAGCCCCGACGTTCAGCCCTTTGTCCTGGCAGTGCACGCCCAGCGACGTGGACGCCGCCACTGTCACGGCGGGGATCCTCATGGGCGGCGGCACCAGGGGAGACGAGATGGGCGAGGGCGGGTACGGCGACATGTAGAAGAGTCTCTCGGCGGCGGCCGCGGAGGTGGCGGCGGCCGCGGGGCCCTGGGGAGGGGCCGCGCACAGCGACTGGTAGGCCAGGTGCTGCGGCAGGTAAGGGCTGGGCTGGCCGAGGAGGGAGGCCTTGTACATGCTCAGTGCCGCGTACTTGGACGAGTCCATGAAGGGGTACATGCTCGCCTCGGGGTAAGGGCTCAGCCAGGGCAGGCGGAGGTAGCTGCCGGCGCCGGCCCCCGCCAGTCCCGCCGCCGCCAGCTCCGACGGCTTCTCCCCGCCGGGTCCGCCCACACCGGGCCGCCGGTCCAAGCCGAGGGCGGCCGCTTCGCCACCGCCGGGCATCAGCACGGGCTTGTGGAGACCCGGCGGCGTGCCCTTAGAGTAGAGCCCCAGGTAGCCGTTGGTGGCCGCCTTGCTGCGGCTGTCCAGGGGGGACTCGGGCTTGTAGATGAGTTCCGGCAGGCCTTCCGCGCCGCCCCTGCCGTAACCCAGAGGGTGGGCCGTCCCCTCGCGCGGACCCTTCTCGGCCGACAGTGCCCGGATGCCCGGGTAGACCACCCCGCCGTGGAGGCGGAGGCCTCCGTCACGCATCAGGGTGCCCCGGTCCAAGCCCATGGCTGCCAGAGGCGTTAACCTCGCATCCACCTGCAAAGAAAAAGAAGTAAGCAAATGTAAAGGAATAAAACAAAGAGGTTTTCAATCTAATGAGTCCCGGGATGCAGGGACGGTCTTTTAGATAAGTCCCTGCAGGGGCATTTGATGGGTCCCACTTCAGCGACGTTAGCGACGTTATACTTTGTCATTTATCTATCATTTAATTTTATAAGGTTATAATGTCTTTATAGTCATGTAGAAATGTAAGGCTATCTGAAAGACGTGAACATGGTGGATTAATATTATTTGGTCCCTGGGATGCAGAACCTTCTGTCCAAATGCGTCCCTGATCTATAAATTCTCTATTTTTGGATGGAGGATGCATTGGATCTAGGTACATCCACATCAACGCATATATAGCTAGATATCTCAAATAGCGTCTGCATGTGTGCATGCGACACAGATAATAAGAAAGAAATGCCATTAAACAGCACAGAAACCTATTTAGCAAGTGATAGATGTTCGGTAATGCCAGGTGGACGCCTGGCATGCAAATAGTTTGTGTACAGCGCCAGATAACGGTAACGCATGTGTCAGCTGAAGAGAGAGAGAGAGTGTGTGTGTGTGTGTGTGTGTGTGTGTGTGTGTGTGTGTGTGTGTGTGTGTGTGTGTGTGTGTGTGTGTGTGTGTGTGTGTGTGTGTGTCGGCTAACTGAGCGGGCGGCGGGAACTTGCCATGTTTTGTGTGATGTGGTTTCCTTGTCTTAGTTCCAGGTTGGTCTGCGCCTCAGCATCACGAACAGATGTTGCCCTGCGGAGACGAGCAAACAGTTAGCACCCGGTGTCTGGGGTCTACCACATGTGCACATACACAAGGCCACAACAACAGCTCCGTTGTTGATGACGACGACGCCACGGTGGAGGAGGAGGTGGAAGCTTTTGTTTTTGTTAAATAACTTTTTTTTCATGGTGAACTATGAGACTTTATGAGACTGGTGAAAGAAAACAAAAAACACACAGCACGTTAACTTTTTCGGTCGCGGAAATAGCTAAATAATATATATCGTCGATGTCGTCGACGTACGCATGGATGTTTCCATTGCGGGGAAATCGCGTGTGATGCTTCAGCCAACGTGACGCTGTTCGCCCGAGAGCAGCTGTCCGCATTTACAGATGACAGAGGCACACCGCAGCCTTTCAGCGCAGCGAGGGAGACCGAGAGAGAGAGACAGAGAGAGAGAGAGAAAGAGGGAGGAGGGGGGGAGAGAGAGAAGGGAAAGCAAAGCACGAAAGGCAGACAATTGCTCTGCCAGCTATATCTATCATTGTACTTCCTCTTGCGCCGTGTCTCTCTCTCTCTCTCTCTCTCCCCCTCAGACACTGGCTACAGACGCACTCGCGACCCCAGCGGAATATAGTCGCAAGAAATGAAAGCAGTGTGTGGGCCCCCCCCCTTGCACTGGCCCCCTCCTCCCAGCCATCAACACCCCTCACAAGGCCCCCCATCCCTCCCTCGCCGCCTCCTCCTCCTCCACCACCCCTTCGCGGCCCCTCTCCCTCTCTTTCTTCCCCGCCCACCCAGCAGTGGGGCTAGACAAGCATTGTGGGGGCCGCCATCTATTCAGTCACGTTCTCTCCGCACACTGGTTTCTCTGTTGCCCTCCTTGACCTGCGAGCTCTCTCTCTCCCCCTTCTCTCCCTCTCTCCCTCTCTCCCTCTCTCCCTCTCTCCCTCTCTCTCTCTCTCTCTCTCTCTCTCTCTCAGCCTTGCGGAGCCGATGCCAAGATTATACATCAAGAGACCGCTACGGTGGGAGACCATTTACCGCCCGCCAACGCGGGGGCCCACGGATCAACAAACACTCACGCCGCCGCCGTCACGCATACACACACACACACACTCAGGGAAAAACAAGACGGGCAGGCACTGAGGCGCACACTTTTGAATTGAATATTCAAGAGACAACATGGTAAACACGAAAATGGAATATTAACAAACACGCATTGATTCAGCATGGCAATTGCCAAATAATACTGCCACAAAATGTTGCCCAAATAACATAAGAAAAACTACTTAGGATATTATTTGTGTTGAGTCAAAAAATATATACTATTGTGTAACAGACTGCAATGTAAAAATAGTCTCTTAAAAAAATCTCTAAAGGCTGACTGTTAGAAATCACACAAAACCTGAAACGATATGCTGACGATGGACTGGCAATGCCTCTTTGACAATACACCGTCATTTTTTCTTACTGATTCAGAGCATTAAACGCATATAGGATATCATTATGATACAATCATTGATACAATCATTATGTATTGTATCATAAGTCCACAACGTTATGTGATGTAATAAATACTGGTTCATTTTTTGAACCAGACCTTAAAAATCTCTTCCTCCAAATTCATCAACAAGGCCTGTCCTATGCAGTGGAAAAATCTGAGTGACATTTATTTATTTATTTTTTAAACATAGTTTTATCATAGGAAAACGATTGGTGGAGAGGCTTGTCTATCACGTTATGCTTAGCTATGATTGGACCATAGCAGATTGGCGAAGAGCTAAACTTCAGACTTATTTTTGTTGGATATGCCTACTAGTCGCCTACAACGGAAAGGTAACCCTACAGGCCTTGGAAACTTGGGTTAACGCGAGAAGAATAAAACTGCTCAAAAATAAATCATGAACGTATATGCGCGGTTCAGGTGACTTTCAATAAAACATGCTCGGATCTAGGGCTATATACAGTAGATACGCCTCCCACATTAGATTATCCTTGGATGTCAGAGCGGACTGCCCATGAAGTGCAGCTGGGGCAAAAAAAAAACTAAAAAACAACACGCACCACTAGAAGAGCCGACGCGAGGATTAGGTGGGCGAGTGGGAGAGAGAGAGAGAGAGAGAGAGAGAGGGAGAGAGAGAGAGAACCGGATCCCTAATATAGTAAAAGCCGAAGCCTGGGCCACGCTCGACAGTGCTGAGAGCAGCAGGAGAAACTCGGCTCCTCGATCATCGCACAGCAACGCGTCTGTGTGAGCCTCGCTGCCGCCGCTGGCACGCCGCTTTTATTACCGTGACCTGAAGCCCATTAATCAGCCTCTCGGGCGCTCGACAGAGCTCCTCCCCGCCCCGGGCCTTGTCACCCCCCCCCCCCCCCCCCCCCCCCCCCCCCCTCCTCCTCTCTCTCTCTCTCGCTCTCATCCCAAGGCCTGGGCCTGCCTCAACAACATCCGCATCTAGCGGAAACTGACTGCGTGTGTGTGTTTGTACGCGTGTGTGTTTGTGCGTGGGTGTGTGTGTTAGGACAAACAGTCAGATATTGTCACTGAGAAATCCGTGCAGTGTTTTTCCCCCCTGCACGCGTTGCTTGCACTGCAATATTGCAGCCCGCGCCGTCTGGATAAACTATTAAGAAAAAACGTGCGGTGGTGGTGGTGCGGAAAAATGCAGAAGTTGGCTGGAAACCGCGTGGTCCGCGTCGCTGCCCGTTTTTACACGCTTATAAACACAACACTGCATTTATACCGCCCATACATACAGGCTGCCCATGTGTCTAATGGAGTTATTATAGCCTATAGGCCTTACGCCCCCCAGGTTTGAAGACATCTGGGAAGATAAATTAAATTCACTTTGACACTATCGCAGCCACACAATGTATAGCGTCCTATAAAACGGTTATCTGCGAGCAGCAGTCCGCACGCACTTCCCTCGTGGCCGCCCCAACCCTTTCGCTTGTACGACTGTGGCACCACCTGCGCACTCGCGGGAGGAAGACAACGCGGGTTTCCGTAAAATTAATAGCTTTGCCCGGCCCCGGCAGAGGAGGCAACAGCGACGACGACGACAGGTTAAACCCCGTGTTTATCCGCTGAGGGTTTATAATAGACGGCCGCGTCGGCTGAGTCATCTAGCGTCAGCCACTCTATAGGCTTGTCAGGGTTTTTTTTTTCCTTTTTTTTCTTTGCGCAGTTCGACTCGGCCAACAACCTCTAATTGAGAGCTCATTAAAATTGCGCCGACGGACCCGCGACGCACACAATAGGCACACGCACCTCCGCTTGTACACAAACATAATCCTCTGTACTTCGTCGGGGCAGCGCTGGGTGACTGACTGCGCATCACCAACCCCAGCCGCTTATTGTTAAATGCCATGTGTGCGTCAGAGGGAGGGAGGGAGGGGACAGACAGAGAGAGAGAGAGAGAGAGAGAGAGAGAGAGAGAGAGAGAGAGAGAGAGAGAGAGAGAGAGAGAGAGAGAGAGATCTACGGCAGGAAAAAGAGGAGAAGGCTGAGTGCATGCGTTGACGCCCATTCCCGCTGCTAAGAATAGTTTGCGCAACAAACAACTCCCGACGGCCATCCAATCCATCACAGCAGTGGCCGGCAAACTAAGCGAGGAGCAGGCGGCTGGGGGGGTGGGGGGTAGCGGGGAAGGGGAGGGGGAAGCGGGGAGGGGACCGGGGCTAGCGTTTATAAAACAGACCGCTGGAGCGGAGCTGGATTCGCACCATTAAACTGAAAACCACCGGGTGTTTTTTTTTTTGTTTTTTTTTTAACCGAGCTGGGTTATATAGCCTTGTGTCCGGTTTGCAATTGTAGGTTAACGTTGTGGAGAGACAGGTTAGTTAAAAAAAGTTTAACAGAGAGAGAGAGAAAGAGATAGACTATGAAGAGGAAAAAAAGGAGGGAAAAAGAGGAAGAAAAAAAAGAGACAGCGTGCGTCGTCTCCGTACGACCCGAGACGGTTTCCTGTGATTATTGCGACTTGAACTTTCGGTGACCCGTTCATACGTGGCGGAACAAGCACCGGCGCCGCTGATCATTTCCTCCCCGAGCGAGCCGAGCATGTTGCTGACCCCTCTCTCCCTTCCCTCTCCCCTCCCCCTGGCCCCTCTCTGCTGCTGCTGCTGCTTCTGCTCCCCCCTTCAGACCTTTCCTTTTGCGTGCAGCAGCAGCAGCAGCGCGGCGTTTCCGTGTGTATGCGTGCCATGTGTATGTGTGTGTCTGTGTGTGCGCGAGATACACAAGCAGACATATCTACTTTGAGGCAGCAGAAGGAGAAGGAAAAACAGAAAGAAAAGGGCACAAAATACACCGTGATGTTGTTTATCTGTTGCGTTTTCGGTGTGCTGTGCTGAGGCCAGTAAATGGGACGCCGGGTGGGGATATGAGACTTCTAGGACGGCAGGCCGGGCCGTGCTATAAGCGAGTAGGAGTGTAGGCGCCCTCTTGCTCTTTGTCCCTGGCGCTCTGCCAAGCTCTCTCTCTCTCTCTCTCTGTCTCCGTCTCTCTCTCTCTGAAGCGCAGAGCTCCGATCGACTTAAAAAAAATGCGGTGTGACGCAGGATAATCTCCGCAGCGACGGGGGTGGGGTGGGGATAAACACGGATTAAATGCACACACCACAGCGACGCTGTGTGTGTGCGTGTGCGCGCGCGCGTGTGTACGCGTATGTGTGTCGAAAGGAATGCAGCGCATACCGCTGGGGAACAAAACATAAATCAGCGGTAGCGAAATCTCAGTAAAAGGCACGTCTCTTTTTTAGCACCCTCCTCGCTAAATTGGCTGCCGAGATCAAACCCGCACTAACCAACATATTCTCACCCGTACAACCCCAAGCGCAGGAGGCCTCCGCCTCCCTCCCTCCCTCGTCTCCTTTGTGTTCCGCGCCACCACCAGAGCAAAGACTTGGAGGTTTGCTGGCTGGCTGGCTTGCTATATGCAGAAAGTGAGGGGTGGAAGCTAAGAAGGAGCCAACGTCGGATCCTCAGCTGTCACATTATTAGCGGGCTGAGTTGTAAACAAGGCCCTCCCGTCCTCCCCGAGCCCCGCTGCACAGCCGCACGCAAGTCGGCGCACGGGACAATCCCCTCGGCGGCATGGCAGGCCAACAACGGCGACATTGTGTGGGCCCCGTGCTGTCACTGGAGAACGGGCGACCGCTGCTGAACTGGCCCTATTCATGCCGCGCCAAATGAGGACTAAATGGCCCTTTATGTCTCCCAAAAGGGGTCGATTGTAACAGGGATGCGCATGCGAGTCGCCTCGCGTTCAATCGGGGTCTCTTGACTTTCTCTTTGAAATGCGCGGACGCTTTTGTTTATTGAATATTTTCGGATGAAAAACTGCGATTAGGCCAAAACACGATCACCTCCCCATATAACAGGAGGTTTGCATGAGGGATCACGGCTCGTGGGTTTTGGATTAGCTTCTTCCTTCCTTAATTAAAACAATTAGCCTACCCATTTAGCCAGGTTCCAAATTAGGCTATATGCATGCAAAGTCCCAATAACTCATTTCTTGAATACAGGAGGGCGCGGTGATAATATATGCTCCCCTATTGCCATCATCGCGCCGCGCTACAGAGCGTGTATGTCTGTGGGATTTCGTCAGATAGATGCCCGAGGCTCTAACATCTAAAAACAAACGAGGACGCTTGATCAAGACAGGGCCTGCAGAGACGAGAAGGAGCAAGGTGATGATGTGTCATCAGTATTTTAGCACTGAATCCATCTTACAGTCTAGGCATGGCAAGGTCAGTGTGGTGGCCGAACGGTGCAAATAAATTAAAATGTATGTCTAGTATCGATACAAAATATAAATATATTTTAATCGATACTAGACATACATTTTATTTGCACGGTCACTGCAAGACACTATGAGCTTGTGCTTAAAGCGGAATTCCCCCCATTTTCAACATTTTTTCTGAGAGCGTACAAATGCAAACAATTAATGAACCCTAATGGGTTCATTTGGTTCCATTTGTACGCTTTCAGAAAAAAGAAGCGTCTAAAGAAATCCATTAAAATGGTGAAAACACATCTTGATGATGTCATCAAGATGTTTCACCATGTTAGTGTTTTTTTTTTTCAGACCTCCATTTCTTGGGAACACAGAATGGGGGAACTTTTTTGTCATGTCCAGCCAACACTTAAGTTCTAGGGTATACTAATGACATATTAGGATGTTGAAACTGGGTGGAATTCCCTTTAAAAAGGAGAGTTCCACCCCAGAAGGACTTGATTTCCAAAAAAGGTGTTCCAATTGTTCTTTTGTGGAGAAAAAAAACTCCATTTTGAGTCTTTCTTCTACCTCACCACCAGCATAAATGGGGCTATGAGGTCTTGTTCAAATTCACCCATTTCCATTGCCGCAAAATGCATTTTTTTCTATATATTGTCTCCCCACCATGTCAAGTGTGTTGACACACTTTTGGTTCAGCCATGGTTCAGCCGACTCAAGAGGGAGGGGCTTGATACATGGCTTATGGCTGAACCACGGCTGAACCAAAAGTGAAAATTGAGTGTCACCACACTATTTACATGGTAGAGAAGACAAATTATAGCAAAGAAATTGCACTTGGAAGCGATGGGAAAAGGTGAATTTGAACAACACCCTATAGCAAAGTTTATCTCAAAATAACAACTGGACAACTTAAAAGAAAATCAAGCGCACACAAAGGTTAGAAAGCCTATTCTAGGGTGGAATTCTCCTTTAGGAAAAACAAAACAGCCCATACTTCAGTTTATTTGTTTCCTGTTGCCTATCTTTCTATGAAACTATTTGAGTGTCTGGGCTGAACGTCGACGTTTATTTATCACCATGAAATAGCTTGTGAATTTATTTGCGAGCAGCCCGTCCTGTGACAGGTTTTCCTCTCTGGCGCTGTGGGTGCTATTCACTGGCGGGGGCAGTGACACGTCTCTCTGCGGGGAAGTGATCCGTGCGCTCCAAACCTCAGCGGAACAAAAAGCTTTGTGGAGCGGAGGAGGAGAGAGAGAGAGAGAGGGGGAGAGAAAAAAAGGCTCTCCCGTTTCAGCGCCAGGTCCCGGGAGGCCTGGACGGAGCACAGCTTCAATCAAACCGTGACGTCTCCTCCGGGAGCCGTGCAGCGCTGTGGAAACCTGATCTCTCCGCCGGCTCTTCGCCATGCATTTCGCTTTTGTTCACATGCACCTCGCATGAGCAACCATGAGCGCAGAGCCAGTGTAGATTGGTGTCTTTACCCACCACATAAAAACAACGAGAAAAAAAAACAAAAAACAAAACAAGCACAGCAACAATAGCGCATTTTCCCTCCATGGGGGTTGATAGGCTACAATGATCACCAACGCAACACGTCTCCTGACTAATTAACTAATTAATGGGGCTGTGGCTTAACGTCTCGTGTCAAAACAAGACGGATATATGCGAGTGTTCGCCCTTGCGATCAAAATGGATTTTATGGACAAATTTACACACAAGATTGTCCTTGGCAGTTCATTGATTGGATGGGTTACAAAGTGACCAAACATTGCCTAATAGGTTTAAAACTGTTGTAGGCGATTGTCTTATAGAAAAAGGCAAATAGACCCCTGGCTAGGGTCACACACAGGCCTACTGTCACAAATACAACATCCATTTCACAGTATGACAACACCCCAGCGCCTTGGTGTTACTGGCTTGAGGGATGGCACCCTCGTGGTCCAAACTGCAGTCCCGACCCGGGGGTTGTTTATCTTTTTTTGTGTCAACCACAATGTCCACCGCCTTTTCGTTTTCTATTTTGACCTCTCGCAGACACCTGGAAAACAGATCAGCCCCGCGCTGACCTCATAGCACAAAATGGAAAAATGATGCACCGAACAGTCCAACGGGATGCACTATAAATAAACTCGGCAACGCACAAAACATAAAGCATCTGTTTTTAGGGGTTCCCAAGTTCGAACGATATATAAACTTTCCAGGATGCTTTTATCTATATCCAGTTGGTTCGTAGTTTCGAGAATCCTTGCGATGCCTTCGTGTCCTCCGTCTTCTCAAAGTTCGTGCTAGAGCCAAAGCTCCAGAGAAGCATGGCTGAATAGTGGAGCATTGGGCGGCATAATACCCAAATCAATTATTTAAATGGTGGCTGTATAATGGATGACCTCCACATTCGCAAAAGGGATTGTCCTCCGTTTCACTTATAGGCAAATAACTCAAGGGTCGGAGATTATAAAAGGTATTTTGGAAGCCAAACCCTACACCCAAGAGAAGACCCCGAGCACATCAGTGCCAATGGGCCAATCCAAACCGCAGATTACGCCAGACGTAAAAGCCTGAAGCCAGATAAGCTTTGCACACGTTGGTCTCCCACTGTGAGTTTCTTGTGATCACGAGGGCCTTGCTTCCTCGATCCTGCTCAAGCAGGATGTTGGAGATATACTGTATAGGACTATATAGTGCCTATAAGTGCACCCGCGGTCGTTTCCCGGCCATGTCCCCCTCACTAAGCTTGTCAATGAGCTGGAACCAGCCAATATATGAGAGACATCGATCCTCGTAAGAGAGCGTCCTCTAATTAGTGCTTTGGTGGCTGTAGGACAAGCAGGGGGGCACTATAGTAGTGCACAGGGTTGGCTTCTGTCTGTGTGGTATAGGATGTTCGATTATACGAGGCAAAAGGATAGAATTGCATGGACGATATAGAGGTGTGAGATGTTTTGGTCTGTATGTGGGTGGCAGCTGTATATAGCGTGTATACAGTATATGTGTGCGATACAGTGGCATATTATACTAAACCGTAGAGTATAGTATACTATAGCAGATAGTCACATAGTAGAGACAAGTAAGACAAGCATTGTACGTCTTACTGGTGTTCCCATATTTGGGCATCTCATGCCAAAATAAGGAGTGTTTCTCACACACACATATACACACACACACACACACACACACACACACGGACACACACGGACACACAAACAGACATTTTGGCCTGGTTTACATAGTAAGTGGCTCACTGCATTAATTCGCAAACACCTGCAGGGCAAGCAAAGTAGCCTAGTGTCTGCTTTCCGTCAACTATACCCAGGAGGGCGGCCGGGGAGGAGTCCCCCTCGTCTGAAGACCACCACCTCCCCGCCGACACTTCTTTACCTCTGGGGACCAAGAACACTCATCATCAACGTCCCGCTCTGTCCAAACACCCACCCCCACCCGACTAATGCATGCACACACACAAACAAGACACACAGACGGTCACGCACCCATACACACGCACGCACGCATCACGGGGATGCCCTCCAACTGAGTTGAACCGTGTGTAAACGGAGCAGCAGCCCCAGTTTGCCGCTGCTCTTGGCAGGGCGAGGCTTTGGATTCCGTAACCTTGTTTAGCGCAGCGGCAGCAGAAGCTCGCGCGTACGCACACAAAGTCACCACGCGCACGGCACGCATCTCCACGTACACGCACAACACAAACACACGACGGCACGCAATAACAACAACACAATAGAGTGTGAATTAAAGCCAGAATGCTTAAGAACATTAAAAAAAATAATAATAAGACTCTCTGGTGTGTCGTACAGACGTCGTCGGGACGTCCTTCTCTTTCTCACCTCGAGGGGTCAGGAGAAGAATTAAAGGGGAATTTCACCCATTTCCAATTACATTTGGTTCCATTTAGTACACTCTTGGGGAAAAGGTCCGATAACAAAAATCATTTGATGATGTGGTCATTTAATGATATTTTTTAGATCTCCATTTCTAGGAAAACACAGAACCGGGAGGACGTTTTTTATGATTCCCCCACACCATCTCTAAGCTATATTAAAGGCATAGTGAAATGGGTAAATGGGTGGAAAGCCCCTTTAAGTGCCGACCGTCCAAGCTGACACACACACACACACACACACACACACACACACACACACACACACACACACACACACACACACACACACACACACACACACACACACACACACACACACACACACGGGACGATCGGGGCCGTATAGAGGCCAAGCTCAGGGCCGGCCGGACGGAGGGACGGACTGACTGGCTGAGAAGTAGCCAGGACCATTAAAAAAAGCTCCGTGTTATTTATCAACCACATGCCACTGCCCCGCCGAAACGCACAAAGACCACCCTCTATGCGCTATTCTTAGAAGTGGTCGTTCCTCTCTCTCGCTCTCCCTCTCCTGCGCACGACATGGCGTAGAGGGTCCATTCTAACAACACGCCGCGCAGCACACACTGTTTTATACGCGATCCATTATAGCACGCTGTTTCTACAGCATATAGAGAGAATCTAACTTGTGTGGTGGTGGGTGCTTCTTTCCAACAAATTATGATTGTGATTATGATGACTGATTATGATGCGCGCCCGATCCCGTACTATCTGCACTATTAAAAAAAAACAGAAACAAGTAAACACACACTACCACGCACATTTTCGGTCCAAGTATAATTGTACGTCTCTCACCTGGTTAATTTGTGCTGCTATTTCCAGACGATCGGTCTTCTATAGTGAGCCCACCACACCGCACTCACGCCTTTTTCCTGTTTTGCCAAGAAGTTCTGACTGCGATCCGTGCAGTCCGTGTGTGCATACGTAGAGAGACGAGTCTGCTTCAATACGGACGGACGGGGGTCTGTCTGGGTGCTGCGAAACAGAATATCCCCGACCAAAAAAAGTGTCTTTAACAGCGTATGATGGTCCACTTCTTTGTCCAGAAACAGAATAAAGTCCAGATCATCACAGAACCTCCGTGTGTCTTCATCTATTGTCTCGCTGGGGCAACTCTCACCATTATTTCTCTCTCTATACCAGACTTTCCCCCTCCTGAAATGTCACTTAAAGGTTTCCATGAAAGACGGCGGAGCAGCCAGCCTGAAGGACCTTGCGCGGAAAGAAGAAAAAAAGCCTCCGCGATTCAAAGGAAATCCCCCGCAAAACCCGTCCGAAGAACACCCATAGCTAGTCCCCCCGACAGCGAACCGAACCGCCAAGGATACAGGTGGCGGAGGAGGGTCTGATCTACCCGCCGCGGACCGGAGAGGGAGAAATAATAATGAATTCAGCTCAGCCCCGTACCTCACAGCAGCAGCAGCAGCAGCGCAGCGCCATGTTGGGTTTCATCGGAGCACCACGCCGCCGCCGTTTCAAGAAGCACTCCGCTTTCCACACACACACGTACACACACTCACACTCGCGGGCTGTTCCTCCGCGATCCCGTTTGTTTTTGTTTTTTTAAATGGCAATCTTTCACCCAATAGTGGATCGTATAATCCGTATAATGGCTTTTTTTGGGAGGGGTAGGTTAGACTTTCGAGTTGTTTTTTACCCCCCGTGAAATCAAAAAGGAAAAACACCCCGCCGATATCGGAGCGGCTCCGGTTCTAGTAGTGGTGGAGGGAGCGGAGCTCACACGGGAGTGCCGCACAGAATGGATGAACGGAACGCCGCGAGCCGAGCGACTCTCTCTCTCTCTCTCTCTCCCTCCCCCTCCTCTCTCTCTCTCTACTCCCACTCGCGCAGACTCTACCCAGAAGGCCAGTCGGGAGACCGCAATTACCATAAGCCTCCAGCGCACGGCACGAACACCGCACACACACACACACGCACGCACACACACACACACACACACACACACACACACACACACACACACACACACACACACACACACACACACACACACACACACACACACACACACACACACACACACACACACAGCAGCAAAGCAAGGCAAGGGCGCAGGAAAAAGAAAGAGAATATTATGGGTGCAGCGCTGTATAGAGGGAACGCATGGCTGTCTAAGTGTCTATACTAGCCAAATTAAATATAGCCCGGAGGATTTCACTTTATGTGGAGGGAGAATATAATATATATATATAAGGAGACACAGTTGTGCTAACTACGAGTACTACTAGGAGTAGGCCTATACGTGTGTAGGCTAGGCCCGCCAACGGCGCGTCATGAGATTACGTCGTGCGATGGTCCACGCCCCTTTCTCCCTGCCCTAGGGCAAATACGCTAGTAGCCCTGCAGGCTACATACATTCTCAACTCTCGTTGAGCCTGACGCGTCGTCATCATCAGCTGTGCAGTGTAAACACTTTTACTTTTTTCCGACAGTTTAAAGCTGCGATCCATGCCATGCGTTTGGTCCGTGGTGGTAGACTAGGCTAGATTTCAAGAATGTGCTTATTTTAAGTGCTGAAGGAAGCTCGTGTTAATTTATTACATACAAGTGTTCTAGGGGCATTAAGGCGTGCTGAATCCAAATCTGCTATATGTAAAGCTCAAAAATGGCTGCTAAGCCTTCAAAATAGACCATTTAAAAATGGCGGTCACCACCATAATGAAGCATAATAAAATGATGTATGTTTGACTAAATAAGCTATAAAATGGATTAAAATGTATTGTTTATGTTTTCATATATGGGGAATAGAATGACATATTCATATTCCAGATCGATTGTGAAGGTACCACTTTAATATAATTTATATTGCGAAAATTGGCCTCTTTGGTATTATTATGGTAATATTTTTTAATGGTGAATAATTTCTTCATTATTTGCCTAAATTGGTGTTTATTTGCATGCAGTAGACCCGTGGTTTTCAACAGGTGGTCCGGGGACCACCAGTGGTCCTTGAGAAAGTTCCAGGTGGTCCCCAGGCTAAATGATGGAAAGTTGGTTAGCCAGATGTAACTCTTGAGAATGTAAAAATGAAACCAAATGGACCCTTGGGGGTTCATTTGGTTTAATTTTCACACTCTCAAGAGTTAAAACATTCATCATCTGAATTTAATTCTAAAGTCTACACTGCTTTGTTTGCAAAAATCCAGCCTGGAATTGTGGACAAAACCAAAAAGAATTCTTTATTTTTAGGTCATTGGTGTGAACATGTAATCAAATGGTGGTCCGTGGCTCAAATGCTGAATAAATGGTGGTCCCTGGAGTCAAAAAGGTTGAAAACCCCTGCAGTAGACACATGGACAGTCAGTCCCAATGATCTTCAGTGTTCTGGCAGGTGTTGCCAACACCATATATCTTACAGATTAATTTCTCTGCTGAGCTCATATGTCTTCCGTAAGAAGACCTTTTCCAAGGCCACTGACGTCTGAGGGATGTTGCTGGAACACCTGCTAGGTTGTTTTCTTACCACTGCCACTAAACTGTTACAGCTTGAGAGGCAAGTAGAGTATTAACTTGACCAGAAGGCAACTTCTGAACTTCATGCACTGGAGATACTTACTATCCTTTGCTGTCCCAGCTTTAATGTAGAGACCCAGGCCTACATTGCATCTTGCCATCGCATGCCAGAAGTAAAAGAAGCACATCTTTATCATGTGCTGACACAACTAAGAACTGTTTCATTTGAGCATGAATGTAGTGCAAACCAAGCCATGTGTCAGCTTCATCATGGTCAGCACTGAGATGAGACTGGCACAGACCCTGGCATCAGGATCAGATGACTTGACAATGGTCATTCACTCCAGAAAACCCCCCTGATACAACAATGAGCAGAGTGTTGACATATGTTGACATATTCACCAAGTGGTCTAATGCCAGGTGGCTTTTCCATTGACATCACAAGTGCTTGGCCTTCGATGAGGTGTGCCTGAAGTTGGTGCATGCAATGAAGCAAGAGTCAAGTTGTTTTGTATGGGGCGTCCGCAAGAGACTCTGCCACCAACCTCAGATGCAGTAAAGTTTCACATCATGCGTTCCCATTATCAAGCTCTTGTATAGAATCAAGCTCACTTAACACACCCTGATCTTCCTCCCATTACTGAAATGGCATGGATGATCCTGAATGGTCAGTTGCTACCCGGCTGCTTTCCTTGCCACCATTGCCAAAAGCATGCAGCGAGAACACGTCATGCATTTGCACAAGGCTGCTTTCAGCCAACGCTGCGGCTGCAAGAAAGTACACATAATGTACATTGAAGTGTGCCGTTTCAAGAAACTTAATTGGCAACACCTGCCAGAACATTGAAGATCATAGGGACTGACTGTCCATGCGTTTACTGCATGCATTAAGTCATAAACACTAATTTAGGCCATTATTGAAGCAATTATTCACCAACAAATTACATTACATAATATAAATTATATTAAAGTGTACCTTTAAAATTGATCTAAAATATGAATGTCAATGTACTCCCCATGAAAACATACATTTCAATCTATTTTCTACCCTATTTAGTCAAACATACATCATTTTACTATGCTTCATTATGGTGGTGGCCGCCATGTTTAAATGGTCCATTTTGAAGGCTTAGCAGCCATTTTTGAGCATTACATACAGCAGATTTGGATTCAGCACGCCTTAATACCCCTAGAACAGTTGTATGTAAATAAAAACATGTTTTGCCTTCGGGGTTCACATTTTTGTAATATGGTCCCAGTCTATATGGGTCCATGCTGGAACAGCGTAAAAAACAATTGCATGCGAAGCTGCGTGAGCGTCCTTCTGTTACAGCAAGTCTGCACCATAGTGAGCCAGGGAAGAAGTAAATAATGTAAATAAAAATGTAAAGTATAAAACAGAGAAGTCACTAGTCTAGTAATGCTGCTGCTGCCGCTACTAGGCTCACTGACTGACTGACGGACTGACTGCTCTTGGCTCTGTGCCAATTGCCCTAGAGCAGGGACGGAGCGGAGAGGCGAAAAATGTTTACGCCCAAAGGGGCGTTTTTGTTTGGCCTAATAAACCACCCCGGCAGTGGAAAAAATAAATGATGTGCAGCCTCTGCACTGGGCAACTAAATCATGGACCAGACGATGACTCATTTTCACAAAATAATGTCAACATTTTTTTTTTTACCAGCAGATTGTATTAAAGGTAGGGTAAAGTGATAATATATGATAATATTGTGGGTTAAAATCACTGCATTGGGTTAATCTCTAATATATTCTGATAGAAATGCAGGGCTATAGGATGTCTGTTCAATAACAGGGCTATCATGTGCCTAATAAACCAATTTCAGGTATGTGACACAATTTCAACCAAGTAAGAAATAGTTCATAGTTTAACATACTTCAATGCCATAATTCCGCCAAAATCCCAATACTTATGCTGAAACACTACAGCAGCTGTGGCTCAGGAGGTAGATCAGGTCATCCAATGATCTGTGGGCGGTTCGAATCCCAGCTCCTCCTGTCTAGATGTTGAAGTGTCCTTGGGCAAGACACCAAACCCCAAATTGGTACCGATGTGCTGATTGGTTGGAAAGGCTTGCATCATTTCTGCCCCAA
>CM076978.1:36303821-36336321 GCA_039105355.1 Benthosema pterotum | reverse complement strand
TTTGTGGTTTGAAAACTCCGTCTGAGAGCAGCATGTGCTTTTGAAAGTCCCGTGTTGAGAGATACAGTGACGCTGACTGACGACACTCCAGAAAGGAGGATGTCATCTCTGAAATCGCCCTTCTTCCAACTGTCAATTGTCTCAGGGTGGGTTAGGGTATCATGGGAAGATGCATGCAGGGTGCATGGGCCAACACGAAAACAGCATGAAACCCGGTGTAGGAGTAGCAGGCCTACCGCTCTGGGAGGTCACGGCGATCCAGCCATCTGGTCTTGCAATCAGACACTGGAGAGCAGGGACTGGCACACACACACACACACATGCAGGGTCGGGCAAACACACACATAAGTACGCACACAAACACTCAGTGCATGAGCATGCTTGCTCAGTCAAATATCATGCTGTCTTCAAACAAAGGCACAAACGCGCGCGCGCGCACACACACACACACACACACACACACACACACACACACACACACACACACACACACACACACACACACACACACACACACACCGTCTGACACGCACTTTGCTGACACGCATTGTGGCGGGGGCTGGCTGCCAAGTGCCAACACACAAACATGCACGCCGCGCGGTATGTTACGCGCGCACACACGCACGCACTCCAGTCGGGCAGGCTCGGCTCGGGTTGCAGGAAGCTCTTTGCACGCAGCGCAGTCCACAGCAGCCGGTACTAATCAGCACAATCCACCTGCAGATCGTTATGGATCGCTTACTGCACCGCGCGCGCACGTTGGGCCTATATGCTGCGCACGGTACAATCAATCAGGACGCCACACCGTCCGAACTGCCTTCTTTCCGACTCTCTGCGCACACACATGCATAGAGCGTGTTATTAAAGTGGAGGGGAAAAAAGAAAACAACAAGGTGCCCCAGTCGTCACTGACTTGGGGAATAATCGCATGCATGACTTCGCACTTGAACCCCATCACTAGTCTCTCTCTCTCTCTCTCTCTCTCTCTCTCTCTCTCTCTCTCTCTCTCTCTCTCTCTCTCTCTCTCTCTCTCTCTCTCTCTCTCTCTCTCTCTCTCTCTCTCTCTCTCTCTCTCTCTCTCTCTAACCACCAGTGTAGTAGGGCTAACCGGTTCCCCACAGGCGCGCCACGCTGCGTTAGCGCGGCCTCACCGGGGATAATTACAGACTGGCGCGGCAGGGCGAGCCTGGCTGGGAGCCAACACGCTGCTCCGCGATACGGAGCAGAGCAGAGAGCAGAGGGGGAGGGGTGGCGGTGGTGGTGCACTGGGTGGTGGGGGAGCGCGAGAGAGATATAGGACTAGGAAGGACGGAGAGGAGAGTGCTGCATGTGGTGTTGACGGTCCGTATAATGGGGCGTGGATACGGCCCGGCCGGTAGCCAGGTCTAGAGTGTTGCCATAAATGAATCAATTGGATCAATATAGGCTAATGTATGACACATTGCAATCACACACGGAGATTTTGAAACCATGAGTAATGACAAAAAGTCCCCAAACATATAGCAGCAAGATTTTGTGAGCTTATAGGAGAAGAAGGATATCAATTATCAAACGTAACACGACCATCCTCTTTAGGGTGGTCGTGTTAGTCTTTATAGACTCATCATTGTAAGCGTGTTGGTAGCCTACAGGATTTTTGACTATACAAGATTCTGACTTTCAAATGAACACGCTTTTTTCCACATTGTAGAGGCTATTGTGCGTTTATTTGCTTTGGCAAAATATGTAAACATATTTTATCATCAACGCTATAAAGCCCTTTGAATTGGAAACAGTCATTGGCTCACATATGTTATGATTCGCATAACCATGATCCATGAACCTGCAAATATATATATATATATATATATATATATATATATATATATATATATATATATATATATATATATATATATATATATATATATATATATATATATATATATATATATATATATATAGCCTATATACGTCATTGAATGTAATAGAATTGAAACTTGAAAATTAAAACCTTCAGTCACAGCAGAGGGGAGCGCGGTATTATAGCTTTCCTTCGCAGCGCAGCAGCACTGCACAAGGCTGAGGCTCTCTCTCTCTCTCGTCTGTCGGGTTCCGCTCATAACCTCGCCACCCACCCTCCCAGTGCCCCGCCTCTCCCTGCTTTTTTCCGCTGCTGGCGGAGAAGAGAGGAGCTGGGGCGCACACACATACACACTCGCAAACGCGCACGCGCCTCTTTATAGCCTTACGCGCCGCTCGCCCGCGCGCGCGCACACACACACACACACACACCACACACACACACACACACACACACACACACACACACACACACACACACACACACACACACACACACACACACACACAGCACAGCGCACAGCGTCAATAAAAAAGCCGAGCGCTGTGAGAGGCCGCCGGCACTCCACTCCCCCCTCTCCTCCCCCTTCCCTCCCCCCCGTGCCACTGCGATTAGCGGAGGCTGGCTGGCTGGGGAGAGAGAGAGAGAGAGAGAGAGAGAGAGAGAGAGAGAGAGAGAGAGAGAGAGGCGCTCAGGCGCCCCTCTGTTATCTGGGGCGGTGGCAGCCTGTGTGTGTGCGTGCCGTGTGTGTGTGCGTAGTGTGTACGTGTGTGCGTGCGAGAGGGAGGGAGATTAATTTAACTCTTTCGGGGGTAGGCTCGTTGGCCTAGAATAACAGCAAGCAGCAGCGCTGTAGAGCTCCGTCCTTGCGGCGCGGCAGGCAGAGCTGACTGTGGGCTATATCGCTGCGCTGTTTATACGGACAGGAGGAAGAGTCTGTGACACTTTTATTTTAACAATAATAATGAACAAACTGCGTCAAACAAAAGACTTTACAGTCCCGTATGTGCGTGTGCGCGCCAGAACAATATATCAAAGGGCGAACACATGCACACTGTCACAGATTGCCGCTCCCAGACAATGAGGAGCAACCCATTAGGCTGATTGATTGGTTGATTGGATTAAGAGGTCCCATCAATAGATAGCTAGACTTTAGAGGTATTCTATATAGGACACTGCGCTAAAGCTAACCCCCTCGTGACTATACAACTAAGGTCACTAATATTAGAGAAACTAGCATAGGCCAGGTAGCCTATATAGCCTATATTGAATTTAGCCTACCACAGTGTCGATTTAATATCAGGTTGAATTGATAGGCTTTGGCAGGAGAGTATAGGCCTAGGCTATGGCCTGGGGCTATTTACAAACACATTTCAGGGGTTAAAAGGATAAAAGGGATAAAAGTGAACCTGTTGCGGCTTGACCACGTGGTGGAAATAACATAAAGATGTAGCCAATATTACTTAGGCTACTAGAAGTTGAGCCATTTGAAAATGGCAGCCCACTAGGCTACCCAGAGTTTGAATAGCCTATAATACGGTAAGCCAGTATACATTTTACACATTTGAAAACTTGTGAAACGGGGTAAACGGGCGTTAATGAGTAGGCCTACGGAAGGCTACTTTCCTACTTTAAGTAGCGTGCATTTTTACACTACTACTTGTCTTAAAGTTCAATCATTCAATGTCACTTTCAGGATTCCGAGAATTCCAGACTTTCACTTTATTGTGGAGCAGTGGTTTTCAAGCAGTGCTCCGTGGCCCCTGAGGGGGTTCCAGGTGGTCCTCGGCCAAACGGGCTAATAAGACAATGGAACCACCTTCCTGGGCATTTAACTCTTATAGTGTAAATGGTCTCAATATTTATTTTAAACCATTGTTATACAATGGGCCTAATTACACATCTTTGAGAGTCCAACGTCAGCAAAATATTCAAACAAACAAAAATGTCTGCGGAGAGGCTATAAATCTCATCAAATGCGGCAGGTCCGTGTTGGCGGCAAAAAAAAAGAATTCACTGTGTGTGTGTGTGTGTGTGTGTGTGTGTGTGTGTGTGTGTGTGTGTGTGTGTGTGTGTGTGTGTGTGCGCGCACGGAGGGGGGGGGGGGCGGCATGTCGGCGGGCCTACTTTTTCCATCACACCACCACTGCCGTTCGTTGACACGCTGCATTTAATGTGCTGTGCGTGTATGTGTGTTTGTGAATGCAGACTAATAACCTACAAAGCTGCAGGCCTGGCCCGAGGTGAGGGCTCGAGCTTGTTTTCGATGTCTGGGCTGTTGCTACCGTCTCTCTCTCTCTCTCTCTCTCTCTCTCTCTCTCTGTGTGTGTGTGCGTCACTGCTAGGTCATGGCCGGAGTCCAACAACGGCTCCGGTTTCTCCACGAATCCCGTGTCGAGCGACACCCCCTCCCCTCCCCCCACCAACCCCCTCCCGACCGACTCTCTTCCTCACACGCACGTACGCGCGCAGCTCCGCTCGCAGCAGCAGCAGCCTGCCTGGCTCGCCTCGCGTCGCACCGACCACGCATACACACATTCTCATTTTCCTCTCGCACGAACACCTCCCTCTCTCTCCCTCTCTCTCTCTCTCGCGCGCGCGCGAACACACACTCACACGAGATCTGAAAAATGATTCGGTCGCCGAGGCGAGCTAATAGTAGGCAGCGCGCGTGTCGACATGCCCGTGGGCCGCGAGTGTTAAATTGTATCCAATTACAGCGCATGCGGCGATATGAGGGGGGGAATAATAATTCTTCTTGCGTGACAGGGAGATTCGCTTTATTTCCAGGGCGCTTGGCGGCGGGCTCTTTATATGGAAGGCTAGAGAGACGTTCAAATGTCTGTCTATGTGGGAGAGCTCGGCATTGCATGATGGGGGGGTAAGGAGGGAGGTGGGGGTGATGGGGGAGGGGGGTCTGGCTTTTTCTGGAGGACAGAGCCGCATATTTCATTAATCAAAATCCAGTTAACCAGATTTTGAGACACGGCAGGGGCCAGCAGGGTCCGACCAATAATTAATATCCATTATTTAAGAAGCCTCCGGCTCCAGGACATCTCTCTCTCTCTCACGCGCAACACACGCACACCTTATTGAGAGGGGGGGTTGAGGGATTGCACCAATGTGAAAATGAAATAAACACGCCCAGTCTCGGCTTTTGATATGAAATGTCTTTCCTGCTCATTTATTTGATGGAGTGTGCAGCAAACCTAAATCAGCAACAGAATAGAATAGCACCACACCACCACACTGGGAGGGAGTGCCAAAGTGCAACATGTGTGTGTGTGTGTGTGTGTGTGTGTGTGTGTGTGTGTGTGTGTGTGTGTGTGTGTGTGTGCGTGTGTGTGTGTGTGTGTGTGTGGTGTGGTGGTGGCAGGGCTCTGTGAACTAAAGTCACACTCCCCTGCCACCAATGCCTACCACAAAGTTCAACAACTCAAAGGGTAGAAAGGTCAAGTGTCGGTTCATCAGTTCAACTCGTCAGAAAGGGAGAGAGGCAGTTGACTGCAGGGCAGTATGTGCTCTGGGAGTGAAAAAAACACACCACACCACCCTAAGAGTTAAGCAAATGGGCCTTGAATGTAAATGCAACTCTATTATCCCGCCAATCAAACCTGTGGTGTATGACAATGGACATGTGATGATGGGCCATCAAGCTGTGTGTGTGTGTGTGTGTGTGTGTGTGTGTGTGTGTGTGTGTGTGTGTGTGTGTGTGTGTGTGTGTGTGTGTGTGTGTGTGTGCATCTGCTTGTTTTGTAAGTGACAGTCTCATTGGGGGGGGGGGGGGGGGGCTTATTCAATAAATAGCAGCCTCAGGTATTTACCAGACCCTTTATATTGACCCTTTCTACCACAGGGTAATAGGCAGCTGGTTTTAGACAAATAATGGAAGCATCATTTTTTTTACATTCCGGTCAAAGGCACATACAAAAATAGAGTACACACAAATATGTACAATACAATACTCTAGTTATAAATACAATATAACAAAGAACAGGTCATTATTTAAAAGGACAGTAGAATTTTCGTAAAAAACAAAAACAAACAAAACAAAACAAAACAATGTAATACTTTTATCAGAATAGCAAAGAGCACAAAAAAACATAGGCAAAGAGAGGTGCATACAAACACAATTTCACTTTCGTGAGAGCACTCGTGAGGCACATTTGCCCTCTCGGAACTCTTGACTCATCTTCTTTTGTTGAAAATCCCCTTTTTCCTATTTCCTGTCTCGCTCCCCCGCACCTCCCCTCCCCTCCCCCCACCAGTAAGAAAATAGCTCCGCAGAAGGATCAGTCTCAGTATCGGAACACTTTAAACGTGGAAACCCGAAACGCCGACACAGAGGTAGCCCTTTTTTGAAAAGCGTCTCTGCCTCGCCTCCTTTTTGCACTTCTTGCAGATAAGCGCCGGTGGGTGTGCGGGTTGGTGGGGGGAGGTGGAGGAGGGCGAAAAAACAACTCACACCTTGTTATGATTACTTTTCGGCAGCCTCTTTTCTTTGGCGGTGGGACGCTACGGTAACAGAATGCAGAACGAGAAAAAAGGAACAAGGGGGAGGTGTAGTGTAGGGGGGGTTTTAAGAGCTGTTGGACGCGGCGAAACCGTTGCAGGCCGGTATTAGTCGCTCTTCTCTGCCTGGTTGGGAGAACGCCATTGCAGAGGGAGCTGCAGTTCCACACGTGCGCGTGTGCGAGTGTGTGTGTCTTTAGGATATTAAATAGTAAAGGATGGGGATTAATAATGGAACCTGACAGCTCATCTCCGGCTTCTATCTGCCTGACTGTCCCACCAACCCGTCCCCCCCCCCCCCAATTCCCTCTGCTTCGTGCCCCTATCCACCCCTTCTTCTTTCTCTGCCTCTCTCTCTCTCTGGCTCAGTTTCTAAAGCCTCATCTATACTTTATCGCACGCAGTGTCGCTTGCTGAAAACGGAAACAGATTTTCAAGATATATCAACGCAAATCGCATCTCATTGTTTGCTTGTTAGCTAAACCTTCTGCTCTTTTTTTCCCTCATTCCGCAATGACCCTCACCGTGCTGCTTCTCCCTCTCTCCCTATCTCTCTCCCCCTCTCTCAGGGTCCCCGGTCTTTCAGGGTCATATCTGGCGAGTAGAAGAGCACGTTGGTGTCATCGTCGTCCTCGTCGTCGCTGAGGTCGGCGAGGTCGGCCTGCGTGTAGCGCACCGCCCCGAGGTGGTACTCTCCGATGCGGGTCTGGTCGCAAAGCCGCGACTGGAGGGTCACCTGTGTTAACGTGGATTGAAGGCACGCACACAACACAGACACAAACACACACAGAGAACACAGACACAAAATCAGAAGGTTAAGTAAGTAACTGCAGACATGTGATGCAGACATTTCTTTTTAAAATATTATGCTTGCAGATCTGCAATTGAAAAATAGCAGATCTACAAGGCTTACAAGCTTATAGCTTGTATGTCTACTGTAGGTCTGCTATTTCTGAAAATATTGAATATATTGTGATAGGCTATATTCTGTTTATCTGGCTGCTATCGTGCAAATGTGCATTTTTCACAATTGAACTCATATTTTCCATTTTCCTGCTCTCTGATGATCAACCCCACTCAATTGTTTTTGTGTGTGTGTCTGTGTGTGTGTGGGGGGGGGGGGGGGGGGGGGGGGTGCAGAAACAAAATTACACATTGCAATGTAATATTATTACCTTCTCCAGCAAAAGTAGTGTTAGTATGTTATTCTGCCAAAACACGCCTCATTACATTACAAATTATTACTTATTAAAATGTTGTTGCATGATGTGAAAATAGAACAGATTTACAAAATATCAACAGATAACAACAGAGATGTGAAGTAGTTTGTAATCCACCACAGGATTTTGCACACATGACATACACATGTCAGATTGTGTTGTACATCTCTATTCTTTGCCCTAGGGAACTGGCCAAAGTAATAAAGTAATATGTAACATATTACTCTTTGATTCAACTAATAAGTAATATAATATTACTTCTTCTAAGCGGTACAGTAAGTAAAGAAATTACTTTAAGTACCATATGCCCAACACAAATTGTGTGTGACCGTATTTCTTGTGTATTTGAAAAATCTAAATAAAATATGTAAAAAAATAGTAAATGAAAGAAAACTGTCAGGACTTAGAAGACAGTTTTTAAATTGTGATGTCAGGCCTAAATCGGTAACAGGATTGGTTGCCGACCGCTTCTATAGGTGCAGGGAGGACATACAGGTACAGGGACGGAGCGAGAGAGGAGAGGTGTGCTGATTGCAGAGACACGGGCGGTTCAGCCGTGTGGCTAGAATGCAGATCAATATCAGAGAGAGAGAGATAGAGAGAGAGAGCATACGATGGGAGGGAGGAAGATGCCACACAAAGGAAGGAGGCAGAAATGCTGTAAGAGAGATAGACGCCAGGGACACCGTGACACAGAGCGAAGGGGATTGCAGCGCAGAGCAGCTAGAGAGAGAGAGACAGAGGGACGAATAGAACGGAGAAACTGAAAAATATAGGAAGAGATAAAACGACAGATACAAACAGAGAAAGAGAGTGCTAGAAACCTAGAGGAGCTGGAAAAGAGAGAAAGAGAGGCAGGCAACCAACAACGACGGGAAGAGAAAGCTGCTGGAGGCAGGGAGTGAGAGCTAGCTGGAGGGGTGGGGTGGCGTTGGGGGGGGGGGGGGGGGGGGTGTATGAAAGCACAGATTCGTTGCGGCGAAAGAAAGAATGTTTTGATGCTGTTGCACCCCCCCTACACTCACTCACCCCCCCTCCCTCTCCCTCTCTTCCACCCCTTATCACCACCCCCCCCACCCCGCCCCCACCCCGCCAATCTCACACCTGATGTGTGGGGGTGCTGGGAGTCGCATGCCATGATGAATAACAACCGCCTGTTAGTCACGATAGAGGAGCACATGCACGCACACACACACACACACACACACACACACACACACACACACACACACACACACCACACACACACACACACACACACACACACACACACACACACACACACACACACACACACACACACACACACACACACACCGCCTGCCTGCCTGCCTGTCTTTCTCTCTCGCTCTCTCTCTCTCCCTCTCTGACACACACCTCTATTATTCAGACGTACAAACAGCCTCCTCTCCGTGATTTAAGCACGCGGGGAAACACGGAGATTCCATCTTGTTTGCGTGCGCAGTTCTGAACACACACGCGCGGGTCATGCGCATATTGTATGTGAGTGAGTGTGTGTGCGTGTTGCGTGCGTGCACGTGAGCACGCGCTGACACATGCGCGCGCACACTGATGTTTGTTTGGGTTGAAGGTCATACCACACATTCCGCTCTTCCAGACTCCGCTCACATGACCCATTATCGCACACCCGTTGGTGACAGTGGGATCGGGGCACAACAGATAGGGCAGACACACCAGAATTACTGCCGTCCATGACGTATACACTTTGTTTTTGTAGGTGTATTTATTTCTTTAAAGCAGTGGTTTTCAGCCTTTTTCATACCAGGGCTCACTATTTATTCAGAATTTGAGCCACGGATCAGCATTTGATGACATTTTTGCAAACAAAAAAACAAAATGACCATTGATCTTCTACATTTCCTAGTTGTGTAGACTTGGGCTAATTCAGATGATGAGTGTTTTAACTCCTAAGAGTGTAAACACGAAACCAAATGCACCCGCAAGGGTGCATTTGGTTTCATGTTTACGCTCTCAAAGAGTTACATCTGGTTAACCAACTTTTCATCATTTAGCCTGGGGTCCACCTGTTGAAAACCCCTGCTTTAAAGCTGTAGTAAGTGATTTCAAATATTATAATAATTCCTTCTTTTTTTTATATAATCCTGCCTACTATAGAGTGTGGTGACCATATAAGGAGTTCCTCCTTGTCCCCAGTGAGCCCCTGGGGTAAAAAGCCTTTTGTCTAATCAGGATGAAACAGGCATTCCCTTCCCCAAATCAGTGGGTGCGGGTGTTGGTATACGTGCTGTTGGCCTGTTGCATTTACCTCAACTGTAGAGTGTGTGCTTGTGCACATGTTGTTACTGGGGGTGGGGGATCGAAAGGTTTTCATTGAATGCTCCTTTAATGCTTGCCATGACAACTCTCATTTGATGAATGCAAACTTATCAATGTCAAGTCAAACCGGGAAACTGATTTCTCTTTTGGTATTGATCAGCCTCGTATTTGGAGGGGGTCGACTCATCAAACTCGTCTGGTCTGGCGATTGTGACGAATTCGCAAGGCAAAAGCGCAAATCATGTTAATTGATGTGAAATCAATGAAGCTTGCAGCTCGTTATGTAAAGAAATCATCCGTCAGAGATTGTCGTCGTCGCTGCTCGTCTTTGAAGGCTCAACGCGAGCGCATGATGCAAAGAAATGCCACACTGCTGCAAAAATAAATAAATAAATACAATCCATAAACTGCCATTTCAGTTGATGAAATAGAGTTTGGTATCATATCCTCCCCCTAAAAAACATCTGCGTTTCACAAACCCCCACGACAGCCCTCGGATGTTGCAATGTTTTTACAAAACTTTGGAGCGGTGGCAATGCAAGTATATAAATAAGCACGCAGCTCACAACAGCCGCGGGACGACAGGAAAATAAACGTTCAGGCGACCAAAAAAAAAAAAAAAAAATCTGAATTGTGTTTTATTTTGTTTCTGCTGTATTGGATATGTTGAACAAGCCAAGCCTGGGGGCCAGCTGAACCAAAAAGGGGCAAAAAAGAAAGGCAAGCATACAATGGACAACTGGTGTCTTACATGAAAACAATGGACAGAATTAGAAAGTGTGTGTGTGTGTTGTGTGTGTGTGTGTGTGTGTGTGTGTGTGTGTGTGTGTGTGTGTGTGTGTGTGTGTGTGTGTGTGTGTGTGTGTGTGTGTGTGTGTGTGTTGTGTGTGTGTGTGTGTGTGGAATACATGAAGGCTCGGCCGAAATAATACCCGGCCAGCCGAAATGTTGCGACATTGAGGGGTCAGGAAGCTGAGCCCTCAGGAGGGCTGTTGCCTGAAAGAGGGACCATTTCCAAGAGGGACATTTCCATAACTTTCCTGAGAGCATACAAATTTGGTTCCGTTTGTACACTCTCAGAAAAAAAGGTCCTAAAAGCAAAATCATCTACGTGGTTAAACACAACTTGATGATAGACAGAGACAGATAGAGCCGATACCTTGAAGTGAAAGGAATTTTACAACAGCGCAACTCTGTCTATACTCAGGACCAACAATTATTTGTGCCGAGCCTTCCAGTTATCGTGTGTAGTGGCCTGGACAAGATGCAAAATGCACTAGTGGCACTTCCAAAATGCACTAGAATGCGCTAGATGCTCGCCTGGAACATACAGATCATACAGACTAAGTTGGGCTAATTCAGATGATGAATATTTTAACTCTTGAGGGTGTAAAAATGAAGCCAAATGAAACCAATAGTGTGTGTGTGTGTGTGTGTGTGTGTGTGTGTGTGTGTGTGTGTGTGTGTGTGTGTGTGTGTGTGTGTGTGTGTGTGAGAGAGAGAGAGATAGAAAGAGATAGAAGCAGGCCTACCTGTATGCCAGTAGGGCTCAGCAGACTCCATGTGTCCCTGTCCAGGCCAAAGACAAAGGCATTGGCCAAACCATGGAGTGGGGCGGACAAGACATGCAGCAAAGTGAGAGGAAAGGACGGCTCGAGTGGGTAGAACGCATTATGGAGCCTGGAAGAGAGACAGACAGAGAGAGAGAGAGAGAGAGAGAGAGAGGAGAGAGAGAGAGAGAGAGAGAGAGAGAGGAGAGAGAGAGAGAGAGAGAGAGAGAGAGTGTTAGCAGGACCGAGATGGCATTATGATCATACATTTCAGAATAAGCGACGTAAAAAAGACACTTAAGTGGGTAGCCTCTGAGGCGAGGATGGAGCAATCAAAGGAGGAAAGTGTCATGGTACTCATTTTGTTTTGTCTTAAATTTTTATCCCACAATTTTGTAACCCGTTTTTCACCCAGTGCCAATTCCTAATGTCATCCTGGGCTCTACACACCCTCCGGCAACCTGGGGAGGCAGCAGACTTGCCTCATGCTTCCTTCAATGCATGGGGAGTCCAAGATGCTTTCTTCTCAGGGGGAGTGTTTCCACTGGTTGGACGTAGTGCCTGGAAGGTACACGTTATTCCAACCAGTTCGTGTCCCCTCCATGGGGACAGCATGGTCAGGGGGAGGCAGTTTAGAGCCCAGGATTACTGCATGTTTTTGTGAGGGTATCTACCCTAGGGGACAGGGGGAGAACATGCAAACTCCACACAGAAAGGCTCTTTCGCCAACCTCGCCTCGGGTATGGGTACTGATGACGTGGAGGAGGAAATACGCCGCCAACACCCACCCAATCGAACCCAGGGCATTCTAGCTGTGAGGCAACAGCAGTAAACACTGTGGCACGGTATCCCACGGTATGTTTTTAACAGTAGAGACACCATCGGCAATCGTCGCTTTAATCTCATCGTCTATATCGCTGTAAAATCCCAATAACATCTTCGAAAAAGTTCAATTATGTGTGTATTTTCAGTTAGATTTTTCGACCATCCGCCGCCCGTTTGCACATCAGACAAATAGTGAACTTCAGGAGGAAACGCCATTGTCTGTCTATCGCGCCGCTGTTAAAAAAAATGTAGATGTCGGAGGGGCTGAAGAGAGAACATCGACCACGAAAAGGGTCGGGTGAGCGAGCGAGAGAGAATTTGACGGACAGAGAGACTGTGGGCGACAGACAAAGCAAGAGAGAGAGAAAGAAAGAGAGTGAGTGACATAGTAGATGAAGGGCAGAGTTGAGAGAGAGAGAGAGAGAAAGAGAGAGAGAGAGAGAGAGAAAGAGAGAGAGAGGGTAATGAGAGTGAGTGAGCATAGTAGAGTGAGAGAGAGAGTGGGGGTGTGTGGAGGGGGATAGGGAGCGGGCGAGCTTTATATCAGCGTTTAAGAGCCCATTAGGCAGTGCGAGACGGCTGGGCTGACACATTCTTGGCTGCTGCTCCGACAGCACGCAGCACTTTACAAGGACAGGGAGAAGTGTAGCGCTCAACTCCCTCTCTCTCTCTCTCTCTCTCTCCTTTAGCCCCTCTCACTCTCTCTCTCACTCTCGCTCTCCCCATCTCGGCTTCTTTTGCTTCCCTTGACCACGATTTCACTTGCTCTCCCCATCTTCCTTTTTTATCTCCATGCATCGCCCCCTCCCACCCAATCCCTCCCGTCTCCTATATCTCTCTCCCTTTCTATGCACTCGGCTTCCAATCTATCTGGATATCTCATTTTCTCTTCGAGTCGCGGCGAGGGGTATTCCTTTCTCCTCCCTAATATTTGCACTCGTCTCACTCTGGTAGTATAGCGAGCTGGGGCCTGGGGGGAGGACGGGAGTATGGCATGGTTTAGGAGCGATACGGGGAACCCTGATATTTCCGTAACCACCCCCCCATCCCACCCCTCCCAGAGCTAATGACTGCCTCCGAGAATGATGCCGCTCGGCCATTAACCCTGGATTAACCCTGTATTAGCGCGGCTCGCTGGGTTAGCCCCGCCGCTAATGTCTTTTATTGATCTATTAGCGAGTGCGTCAGTCCCCCCGCGCACGGCCCACGCCAAGCACAATTCGCTGTGTTGTTGTGCTGCTGCACCTCGGAGGGAATGAACCATGGCCTGGGCACATTGGCCAAAGAGGCTGACCCTTTTTAGTTTAGTGCTGCTATCATGCAGGAATGGGATAGAAAAAAACATTCCAAAAAGGTTTGTCACTGGGACAGGAACTGACTCAAAGCGGGCGTCCTCCGGAGACCCCCCTCAGGAGGGCTGGACGATGTGGATTCCAAGGGGAAATCAGACAAATTAAATTTACTTTAACTCACTATGATTTGATTCCTTTGAGGTGAATGAAAAAGGGGGAAAAAGAAAAAGTGAGGCTGGTAGAATAATAACATGATGAGTGCGGATTTGTTTTTATTTTAGAATTTTTAATTTGGTTAATGTATCAAAACATAACGTTCATATCAGGGTCCCCTGGAACAGAATAATTCAAAATGAGGTTCAGTGGGCCAAGTTAGTTGAATTGGGGACTTGTGACATTTGAAAATGCCTGACGGAAGAGCGTACTAGTAATAATTACTAACTAATCACTCATCTATGTAGGGTAGGACAAGTTTCACTATGAGGAGGACAGATATTCCAGTTATTTACCGGTATGTGACAAATGACAGTCCTCATACTACAGCTATGACACTTCACCCTACTAGTCACTTTGGAGGCTTGTTCGCTCCCCCAAAAAGCAGTCAGAAGTGCAAGACTTGAACCTGGCTGCAATTTGCAACTCTAGATTGTTTTATGTGTTAAACAATGTTAAATTCACACATTAAAACTGCTGGGGAAGCTTGGATTTCTTTTAAATTAATTTAATCTGCAAAGTGTTTGTTTCATAAAAATCCACCTTCCACCACCTGTTTTCATGTTATTTTCTTTCAAGAAATTCTCTGCAAGTGATTCCTTTTCAAAGTGCTGGAGTTTGGAAGCACTCGTTTTTTATTAACGGGTCAAGCTGCTGACTCCTGCATTGTGTGGTTGTGAAAAGGTGGTACAAAGTGCTGTTCAGTGACTTAACGACGAGTGCTTCCAAACTCCAGCACTTTGAGAGACCTTTTTGTCAGAAAGTAGCTGATAACATGTCTACAGGGGATTTTCATGAAACAAACGCTTTGCAGATAGAAAGAGGATAATTCAAGCTTCCCCTACAGGTGCAATGTTGAGGGAGTTTAATGGTGTTTAATACAAAAAAAACTTTCACTAGTAGGAAGTCAATGGACTGAAACTCTAGATTCACCCCATTATGAAAAGATCTAGAGTTGCAAATTGCGGTTAGACTTGAAGCCATGAATTAACAATGATTATTCCTCTGTGAATCTGATAATAATCCTCTGTTATGCTCCCTTTTCGAGGATTATTTTGCTATTGCACCAAGTTGGCCTGTTTCCTTCAATTCACTTAATTTCTTTAACTAAAGTCCTCCGGTTTATTTATTTTGAAAGGGTTAAAGGTATAATAAATGATTTCACTTCATTACTTAGTAATGCGATCGGTGCGTGGTCCTTGGCGATCGGTTCTTTGGGGTAGTCCGATTAGCCGGTTTAGGCGATGACGTAATGTGCCGTAAATAAAAAACCTTTATAGATAATTTCATCTCTATTATTTTCCTCCCTACTATAGTGTGCACTGACCATATTGCAGAGTTCCTCCTTGTCCCCAGCAAGCTCTGGAGAAAAAAAAAGAATTCTTTCGTCCAATCAGGATGAGGGGGGCCTTCTTCCAATTAGAGCACTATAAAGGACAGTACTGCCACTCCCTTTGACTCCCAATGCAACGGCTGAACAGAGACGCCTATTGGCTCAAAGGTACACGTGGCAGCGGCTATTGGCTAAAGAGCACACGTGACTCCTGTGGGTTCCAAACAAACCACCTAGGATGGTTCCAAACAAACCACGCTCGCCCATCCACTTGTATTGACATCAGAGCTCCAGTGTAGTGGCAAAGCGCTAGACGCGAGATCAAAGCGCGCCACTACTCTACTTCCAATCAGGAGCGAGTGGGGAGTGGGCACTTGGTGTATGTGCTGTTTGCCTGCTGTTGGCCTGTTGCACATAGACTGTTGAGCACACTCTCTGCAGTGGAGGGAAGTAGGGTTTCCAAATCACCAAATCACATCTTGTTACCGGGGTAGACCGGAGGGTTTCCACCAAAATCACTGAATGCTCCTTTAAAGTGGGGGGAAAAAAAGTCAACGCCAGTGGCAGTGCTGACCTAGAGTGGCGATAAACATAGCTAGAAGGTCACAGCGCTGCCCGTCAGCGGCCCTGTTCTCTACTGAAGCAAGACACCGACATCGAGCGAGACACAGCCTTCTAGCTCACTCGCCCGTCAGCAAAAAACGCTTCGGATAAGGTCGACGGCCCGCGTGCCTACCAGCTAAATGTAGGCTATAACAAACAGCGGGTTTGGCTCGAGGCGAGGGGGGAGAACAGGGGACGACGGAGCCAGCCAGCCAGCCAGCCAGCGACAGCGTCGCTGCATGTGCGGCGTATCGGTGGAGTCAGCACGCAGCAGCAGCAGCGGTGCTGTTTTGGACGCCAACGCTGTTGACTGCCGTTTGCCTGTTTTCTGGGTTAGCCCTCCGCTGTATCTCACAGGACCAGACCAGCTGGTGCTCACATTCATTTCACTTCCCATTAAAGGTGAAATAAATCAGCAGTCCCTGCACAACCCCCCCCCCCCCCCCCCACCCCCACACACACACACACACACCCCTCGAGAGACACAGAACACACACGCAACGCAGGGCGGATCTAGGCATGGGTATGGGGGGGCAATGCCCCCCTAAATACCCAGTCCGCCCCCCCAAACACGATGCCATGCAAAACAACCCGAGATATTTCAAATTAAAGTGCTTATATTTAAAATGATTTGAAACACTACTACTGCTACTAACTAACTGCAGTTGTGTCACCACTAAACCAACAGCATTTCATCATTGAAAACAGAAAACTCTCTGAGTCAGACCTTTAGCTTTATGCATGCTGTGTGTCTGTTGCAACTTCAACAACTGATGTTATTATTGACGCTTTACTTGACTAATAAAAGTCCTAAAATGGTATGGGTGCGGCTTCATCGCCCGCGGCGCGAAGCAACACGGGCGATGAAGCCGCACCCATACAATTTTCTTTTGCCCCTGCAACACGTTCTCTTCCCCCCCCAAATGGGACATGTTACATCCGCCCCTGACGCAACGCACACAAACATACACACGCAGACAGCAGCACACACGCGGCGGTGCGGTGTGGTGGGGAGAGCACGCCGCCACACACGTATACACACACGTGCCTTTGTGTGTGTGTGTGTGTGTGTGTGTGTGTGTGTGTGTGTGTGTGTGTGTGTGTGTGTGTGTGTGTGTGTGTAGAGGTCTGTCCTGGGTCGTACGTATCAGCGAGACGCGGCGTGCTGAGGAGACGTTGTGACAAGCTGCGTGCGCGCCCGAGTGCATGTGTCTCGCTGCGTGTGTGTGTGTGTCACAACGCCTGAGTGCGTGCAGCGACAGCGTGTGGGTTTCTGTGCCGTGTGTGTGTGAAGGGGGGCTATTTCTGGCGTCTCGTTTTTTCTTTTCTTTTTTTTCCTTTTTTTTCTGCTGCCGCAAAAGAAACGCGATCGGCGTCCGGGAAACGAGAGCTGGCAGCCAGCAATCATCTGCCTGCCTGCCTGCCTGCCTCTCTCACACACACACACACACACACACACACACACACACACACACGCACGCACAAATACACACGCGCACACAGCGCACCTCGCAGTGCCGAGCAACACGCGCCATGGCAACGGAACAGCCGCAATTAGAGGCGAAGAGCCTTTTCCCCCCTCTCTCTGCCGAGGGAGAGAGAGAGAGACACGGAGAGAGAAATGAAAGGGAGAACGAGGAGAGGGCGGGCGGGAGAGATAGAGAGAGCCAGGAAGGGAGGGAGGGAGGGGGGAGGGGCTGACGGGCTGAGGCAGCAAGGGATGAGTGTCAAAGAAAGAGCACGGCGCGGAGAGAGAGAGAGAGAGAGAGAGAGAGAGAGAGAGAGAAGAGAGAGAGAGAGAGAGAGAGAGAGAGAGAGAGAAGGGGGGGGGGGGTCGATGCGAGGCAGACCCGGAGAAGACGAGAGGCGAGAGAGAACGAGAGCATGATAAAGAGGTGAGAATGTGCGAGAGAAGGAGGGGACGCCTATATGGTTGGGTAGAACGGGAGCGCCAAGGGCGCCAGGGAGGAGGAGGAGGAGAGGAGGAGAAAGAGGAGGCGTTGAAAAGGGGGACGGATAGCTTGAAGGATCGGCTCGTATTGAAGGGAAAGCGCAAGAGCGAGCAAGCGAGCGGGGCTGGAACGGGGAGGGTGTGTGTGGGGGGGATATATACAGACAACCCGGCGAGGCAGATAGCGAAAGATGAGATACATTTAGGAACTGGGGAGGAGGGAGGGGAGGAAAAAAGAGATTGCCGCGTGTGCACACACGAGTTTGGGGGAGGGAGAGAGAGAGAGAGAGAGAGAGAGAGAGAGAGAGAGAGAGAGAGAGGGGAAAAAGAGAGACGAGGACAGGGAGAGGTAGAGGGTGCCTCTCTCTCTCTCTCCTACGCGAGGAGCGGCGGCTAATGAAAGATGAATGAGGGAAGGCAGCGGTGGGAACGAGAGCGTGGCTGCAGGCGATGCCTGACTGAGCCGCCGCGTGCGTGCCGTGCACGCCTGTGTGTGTATGTGCGAGCGTTCATATTTGTGTGTAGGTTTTTGTATGCATGCAGAGCGGGGAGTGGGGGGCGCGGGGAGCGAGGCTAAAGTCTCTGAATTTAACAGCTATTTTTGGCGCGTGACATGTGCGTACGAGTATAAATTCAGCCCAGGTTCTGGGGGGGTGGAGGAGGCAGGGAGAGGAGGGGAGGGGGAGATAGGATAGGGCCAAGAGAAATAAAATGCCGCATGACTCATGAGTAAACCCAGCGGTCAACAACACGCGGGGCACGACGCGCAAATACACACACACATGCGCGCGCAAAAACACACCACACACACACACACACACACACACACACACACACACACACACACACACACACACAACACACACACACACACACACACACACACACACACACACACACACACACACACACACACACGTGCGCGAGCACGCGAAGCAACGCGGAATGCTGCGAGGCCACCTGTAAGCATGCAGTCAATCATTATTACTCATGTGGCGCTGTCTGTCTATCTGTCTGTCTGTCTGTCTGTCTCCGTGCTGTCGTCTCTCTCGCTTCATTTGGAATCCTGTGCCGCTCACCCGGAAACAGCTCTGGTCCATAGCTTCACTGCTTCTATGATTCTGAATTGCAGTGGAGCTCCGTGAAATGTCCATGGACCTCCGACTAGCCTCTCTCCTGGAGTGGAAATGTAAAGGATTTTTTTAAACTCACCATGATGTGATTAGAAAGCCTACTTTGCTTAGTGGAAAAACACGGAGCCCCCCCCCCCAATAAAATGTTCTTTTTGGACAGAGAACATGACTGTTTTTCACCGGAGGGAAAAAATATTCTTCATGAAGGTTTTCTTTTGGCAATATTGGTAGAGTGCACAAATCATGGTTGTTTTTCTGGTGAAAAACAAGCGCAAAAAGTCACTTTTACATGTGTGATGGGGGGCACAGACTGTTTCCACTGAGGAAAGTGGCTTTCTAATCACACAAGCCGTGTTTGTTTTGGTGAGAAGGTAAAATGTTCTTTATATTTCCAATCCAGAAGAGAGGCTGGTCGGAGGTCCATCAGATTACTTTGTCTTTCACAGAGCTCCACTGCTTGGCAGAATCATAGAAGCAGTGGAGCTATGTACCAGAGCTAATAACAATGTTGGATGACTGTGAAGCTGCTTTCCGGATCGGATGTTTTCTTGGCGGGTTTAACAACACCACGGCTTCGGAAATAATTTCAAGGCACTACCCGACCATCAATCTATCTATCTATAATTCTAAAATCCCTCATCCACACTTGCTCCCTTATCTCTCCTTTGCACTTCCATGAGTTCGCTCCTAAATATTTCCTGTCCACAACTTCTCCACCTTTAATTGTTCTCTTATCAGGACGGCCCTGAGGGACACACACAAGGAGAAAGAGGGAATAGTTAGGCCTCGACCCTGTCATATACTTCCTCTCGTTACTACCGTCCTATTTCCCTCGTTCCAGACAAATCGCATGCTTTTTGCAGGGCCTAAAAACAAGGTCCCGTCGCCCGCGGCACAGTCAGGAACTGTCGGAATATATCAACCTTCCTCAAACTTAATGGGGACGAATCTAAAATCAACAGGAATCCCTCTATGCTACACAGCAAGGGATTCTGTGTGATTCTCAATGCATTTAAGGAACGTTCACCTGTGAGTCTTTACACCAGTCGTTTTCCACCTTTTTGATCCCAGGGCACACTATTAATTCAGCATTTGAGCCACAGACCACCATTTTATGACATTTTCACCCCCACAGACCCAAGACTAACTTTTGTGGTCAAAAACTTTTGTTTTTGACCACAATTCTAGGCTGGATTTTGGGAACGGGTCCATTTGGTTCCTAACTATCATTTCAGTATGTGGGGACCCCCTGGAACTCCCTCAAGGACCCACAGAGGGGTCCCCGGACGCCGTTTTGGGAGCCACAGGTTTACACAAAGAAATAGATCTTTGCTGTAGCTGCAGGTAGGGACCGATGTGAAGCCAGTTCCTCACACTCCCATGCTCTACCATTACATTACACAGCACACATCCACACTCATAATGGTTCAGCCTGATGTTGACTCATACATGCTCAACATTTCTTCATAAAATAGCAGCTTGTCAGTGAACTAACTCAATCCCCCCCCCCGGCCTCTTCTCGAGGTGTTCAAGATCAACGTCAAGAATCAAGAACAAAACTGAATATTGATTTTGAAATGACTTATTTGAGTCCAGAGTGCTGGTCCCTTTAGACTGACAGGTGTAGTTATTCTTCAATCAAAGGCAGTCAGAATAAGCTAAAAGACACCAGGGGTTGCTTGAATTAATTTAAATGATGCGTCTGTTTAAATAGCAGTCTCATCAGCAGCTAATCAATTGAATTTTTTGTTAGTTAGAACATGTCTAAAAATATAAAAGTGTCGGATTACGATTAATCAATTATCGCTTAACTCAGTGGTTTTCAACTCAGTGGTCTGGGGACGTTCAGTGGTCCTTGAGAGAGTTCCAGGTGGTCCCCAGGCTAAATGATGGAAAGTTGGTTAACCAGGTGTAAATCATGAGTTAAAATATTCATCATCTGAATTAGCCCAAGTCTACACAACTAGAGAATGTAGAAGATTAATGGTCATTTTGATCTGTATGTTTGACTGTTTTGTTTCCCAAATCCGGCCTGGAATTGTCGACAAAAGAAATCTTTAGTTTTGTGGTCTGTGGGGCTAAAATGTCATCAACTGGTGGTCTGTGGCTCAAATGCTGAATAAATAGTGGGCCCTGGTATCAAAAAAGTCGAAAACCACTGGCTTAACTAATCGGCCGCTGAATCAATTATGAAAATAATCGTTAGTTGCAGCCCTCATTCGCCACACTTTATGAAGATCAAGGCAGATAGCTGTTTTCTATAAGAGGGGTTTTCAACAGGTGGTCCGGGGACCACCAGTGGTCCTTGAGAGGGTTCCAGGTGGCCTCTAGCTAAGTCAGTTAAGCAGATGTAACTCTTGAGAGCGCAAAAATGAAACCAAATTGACCCGCAAGGGTCCATTTGGTTTCATTTTTGCGCTCTCAAGAGTTAAAATATCTCTACACAACTAGAAGATTAATGGTCAATTTGGTCTGTATATGTTTTGCCTGTTTTGTTCCCAAATCGAGCCTGGATTTTTAGACAAAAGCAAACTAAATCCTTAGTTTTGCGGTCTGTGGGGCTAAAATGTCATCAAATGGTGGTCCGTGGCTCAAATTCTGAATAAATAGTGGGCCCTGTTATGAAAAAGGTTGAAAACCCCTGTTCTAAAACTAGTTTATTCTTGCTGACTCCCGGCATGACAGGCCACACCATTGCCTCGGGACTCTCCGCTGCCACTCCACCATCTCAGCAGAAGATTCTAACACAAGGACACTATCCAGGACACCTGCCAATCATCACTGTCATCAAAGGGGTTGATCGACGACGTGGGGGCCTTCATCTAGATCAGAGGTTTTCAACCTTTTTCAGACCAGGGGCCCCACTATTTATTCAGAATTTCAGCCACAGACCACCATTTGAGGACATTTTAGCCCCACAAATCCAAAACTAAAGATTTCTTTTGCTTTTGTCCACAATTCCAGGCTGGGTTTGAGGGAAACAAAACAGGCAAACATACAGATCAAAATGACCATTGATCTTCTAGTTGAGTAGACTTGGGCTAGTTCAGATGATGAATATTTTAACTCTTGGGAGTGTAAACATTTTCAGACTTTCATTTGTACACTCATGAGTTATATCTGGTCAACCAACTAACCAACTTGGCTGCGGACCACATGGAACCCTCTCAAGGACCACTTTTGGTCCCCAGGGCACTGGTTGAAAACCTCTGATCTAGATAACATCTTGTGTAATTTTTGTTATAAATTGTACACTCATGGGTAGAACATTATCCAAGACATCTGAGACTTCTGTATACCAACCTGGACTAAATGCTTTGATCATTTATTTCGAGAGATGTTTTAATATAAATTCCCCACTTGCAGTTAATGACTGACGCAGTTCCTGCGTCAGCCATTCCTTTTTCTATTTTTGGATTTTTATATGAGCAATCTAATCTAATTTAAAGAGTTATTCTCTCATTTTAAAAGGTAAAGACTTGGTTTCAGGTTAATTCAGTCAGACACTTCTAAAGCAATGCAAAATTGATTTGGCTTTAATGCCTGGTCCTTTGACATTCAATCATTGATTTAGGGTTCAAATAATTACAGTCCTTTGTTTAAAATTATAATACCTGGAGCCCTTTCCTAAGGTTACATTAGAACCCCTATGGTTATATTAAAACCATCAACACCTCTAGGAGGTATAAAACACCAAGAGAGTAAAGAACCTCCACACAGCACCATGAAGAATCCTCCCCACTGCGCATCACCGTCTCTCAATATCCGGGTATTAATTTAACCATCTGTTCCACTTCCAGCGGTGCAGCCATACACCGCCTGTAGTGCAGCCGACACACTGCGTCAGTGAGTCCTCCACCGCTCACCACCAAAGAGAGCACGAGAGTCAGAGAGAGAATGAGAGAGAGAGAAGTGTGAAAAGACACTTGTCGGTCTGCATTTTTTCCCGGTTTGGGGCGAGCCCATCCCAATCGAACTCGCACTTCACGCCTTTTTGAGTACAGCTACCTTATTATACTAATTGTGTATAATCAGCCTCTGCTTCAGGCGACGTTTCGATCTTTAAAAAGTCAGTGCATGCGCAGATACTTGTGGAGCCAAATGCCAAAGATAATGCAACCCATCATCACAGCAAATGTTTTCATCTTGATGCGTGTCCAACATGAACATGCGAAATTATGGTTTGCACAATGTGGAAAAGCTGTGTTTGTAAAATGTACAGTATTTGGGACTATAGGGATCTTTCGGGGAAAAAAATGCAGTATCCATATTTACATTCCTTAAAATGCTGTCTGTGCGCATCTCGGAAAATGGAAACAGTGGAGACAGTTAAAGGGGCTCCGACATGAAATCTGATTCATGATATAAATGTTGCAATGAATTCCTTGTTATAGCCACCAAAGCCTACACAAACACTCAGTGGTTTTCAACCGCTGGTCCGGGAATTACCAGTCGCCCTTGAGAGGGTTGCAGGTGGTCCCCAGGCTAAATGATGGAGAGTTGGTTAACCAGATGTAACTCTTTGAGAGCGTAAAGATGAAACCAAATAGACCCTTGCGGGTCCATTTGGTTTCTTGTTTACGCTCTCAAGAGTTAAAATATTCATCACCTGAATTCTAGTATACACAACTAGAGAAATCCAGCCTGGTATTGTGGACAAAATCAATCTTTAGTTTAGTTTTGGGGTCTGTGGGGCTGAAAAGTCCTCAAGTGGTGGTCCAAATGCTGAATACATAGTGGGCCCTGGTATCAAATGTTGAAAACCACTGACTCCGATCATCACTTTCATTCTCTCTCGGGATGGGTTGCCAAAATGTTCACACCTGGGGGTCACCCTCACCCCCCCGTACTCCCCCCCCCCCCCACTGATCCATGCATACCAATGACCTAAAGGGTGGATGGAGGATAAGTTAAAGGAGGAGGAGGCTATTCAAATTTGTCCCCGAATATGACATCACATTAGGAAAGAATCTGAAAGGGACCATTCACAATGAAGCTCTGGCTGTTTATAAAAACACCTTTTGGGGGGTGTAATAAAAAAAATGCCCAATCTTGAAAAATGTCAAATTCATGGTGGATTCCCTTTAAAAGGTATACTAAGTGATTTCACTTAATTCAGTTTCTGGCTAATCCTCCCTACTGTAGAGTGTGGTGACCATATAAGGAGTTCCCCGCCTGTCCCCAGTGAACCCCTGCAGGGTCATAAAATCAGTTTGAGCTTTTGGAGGAAAAGCTTTTCAGGATGAGAGGGAGCCTTCTTTCAATCCGGATCAAGTGGGGGTGGGCCTGCTGCTCTTCCCCCCCACTGTGTGAGTGTGTGCATGTGCACATCGTGTTACTGGGGAGTTTCGGGAGAGTTTTCAAAATTACTGAATGGCTCCTTTAGAAACTTATCGCCCAACCCGAAAGTAACGTGTCTAAAAGAAGTGTGGTGGATTCTTTGTGGACATGCAAATGCAGCAAGCGTGTGTGTATTTCTGCAAGCGTGCGACAGCATGTATAAATAAATCAGCTGCGTTTCGTGTGCCGATCCGTGCCATTCCGTACCGAGGCGGTCCTCGTCTCCATATAGCCGCCCACCCCGGGGGCGTAATCCCCTTATACATCGATGGAGGGGGTCAACGCGAGGCCAATTGACAGTTTAGGGGGTTATGTGGACGGCCGGTTTTCCACGTCTATACATGCACAAGTGCCTTACGCAAATACTGCAGAGAAACCACACACCGCCCCTCCTACCCTCTTCAACGCACACTATTTCAGGAAATATTTCTGCAAACGAAGGACGGCGCGCACACACACACACACACACACACACACACACACACACACACAACACACACACACACACACACACACACACACCACACACACACACACACACACACACACACACACACCACACACGCACGCACACGCACACACACACGCAGGGACGTACAGAGCAACAGACAAACAGGCACATACAGACCCCAGGGAGCGGGCGGCTAACGTTCGCCCAACAGAATAAACCCAAACAAAGAGACATCCTGTTTCCTGGAACACAACACCACTCAGGCTCTCTGCGCCGGGAGCAAATACACACACACACACACGCACATGCACGCAATGCACACGCACGCACACACACACGCAATCTGTTCTCTCCACTCCCCCCCACCTCCCTCCCTCCCGTTGCCGGATCTGTGCAGCAGCGTGTGTCTTGTGTGTGTGTCCAGCGTTGTTGTTGCCCCCGGCTGTGCACGTATAAGCTACTCTGTGATGTATGTATGGAAGGTGCACGCACGTGCACGTGTGTACACACACACACACACATGTGTGGACGCATGTCCGTCAGCGCACGTGAGTTTATCCGCGGACGAGTCTTGCGCGCTTGTCTGTGCATGAACGTGTGCATGCGTGTGTGGGTAGCGTACGTGTGTGTGTGTGCGTGTGTGTGTGTGAGAGCAGATGATGGAGTAGGCTTTAGTGATTCCCTGGAGTGTGAGGCAGCGTTTACGGCGCTCTCAGAGCAGCCAGAGTGATGAATATTTAAAGACGTGCCTGAAAGAGCACGAGGGAGGGAGGGGGTGTGTGTGTGGTGAGTGCGCGTGTGAATGCATTAGTGTATGGTGTGTGTGTGTGTGTGTGTGCGTGCGTGCGTGCGTGCGCATGCGTGCGTGTGTGTGACGGCAAATTTGTGCCTGTCTAGGTGCAAACAAGCGTATCTGTTGGTGTGTGGTGTGTGTGTGTGTGTGAGAGAGAGAGACACATTGAGCTGTTGTTGTGTGCGTGTGAGAGATATACGTTGTATGCGCGCACGCATGTGCGTGTCTGTGTAACAATCGCACACGGCACACACTCCTGCCTGCTTACGCGTATCCCTTTATACGTACATCTGCTTGCTCTCCTTCCGCGGCGTTAAGACAACCCCCCCCCCCCCCCCCCCACACACACACACACACACACACACACACACACACACACACGAGCACAGACGGACCGAACACCACACCTAACACACCCTCCCTTCCTCCCTCTCTTCCCACGTGTGCGACATCAAGCCCTCCCGATCCTCACCCCGGTGCATGCGTGTCCGGCCTGGAGAGCAGAGCGTGTGGCTGGCTCTGCGCTGTTAGCACTTCAGACGGGCGATATGTAGGCCAGCTCTCTGTCTGGCTTAAACAGGGATGAATAGAGAGATAGAGAGAGAGCCACCACCGTTCAATGGGAGAGAGAGAGAGAGAGAGACGGACTGCTGGAAGGCTCCGTGTCTCGGGTTACGCGCCGATAATTTGGCTGGACCACACACGGACACAGAGCACGCACCTGTGCAGAGAGAGAGAGAGGCGATATGCACACAGATGTATGTGTGAGTGTGTTGTGTGGCGTCTGTGTGCGGCACACTAATACAAAACACTCGGTAATAAACAACACAGTATATGGACGGGCCACACGTTACGTTTTGAACAAACAGCCAGGTGGTCTCCAGGCTAAATGATGGAGAGTTGGTTAACCAGATGCAACTCTTTGAGAGCATGAAAATGAAACCAAATGGACCCTTGCGGGTCCATTTGGTTTCATTTTTACACTCTCAAGAGTTAAAATATGCATCATGTGATTATCCCAAGTCTACACAACTAGAAGATTAATGGCCATTTTGATCTGCATGTTTGACTCGTTTGTTTCCCCAGATCCAGCCTGGAATTGTGGACAAACGCAAAATAAATCTTTAGTTTTGGGGGTCTGTGGGGCTAAATTATCATCAAGTGGTGGTCCGTGGCTCAATTTCTGAATAAATAGTGGTCCCTCCCTTGTGTCAAAAAGGTTGAAACCCCCTTGGTTTAGATAGAAGTTGAGTATGAGAGGGGATTAGAGCAGTCGGTGTAACAACACCACTGCATCCAGATTGCACACGAAGCCAGAGAGAGGTTTAGAACAAACAGCGTGCGATACACGTCGTGATCGCCGCAAATCAATCGAGCGGTGAAACGAATTATGCTTGTTTGTTGGGAAAGGAAATCGCCGCAGGCGGCAGAGCTCTAAGGATGCTGGTCTGTCTGTCTGTCGCTACCACGTCCCACACCACCGTCTCCACAACCACTGGTAAACGGTGCATTTACTACAGCACCTTCAGTCAAGGCGCTTTACAAAGAATTATACATTATACATGCACCCATTCACACACGCATTCATACACTCATTCCAGGGAGGAAACCATGCACGGAACCAACTTGCACATCGGGAGCAATTATACGGATTCAGGTTTTTTGTTTTTGCTCAACACTAACTCTGGGGGAGCCAGGGTTTGAACTGGCAACCTTTGCGGTTCCAGTGATTCAGCTGTCTCAAAAGGAGGGGGCGTGGCCCACACGGTGTATGGCTGAACCACTGCTGAACCAAAAGTGAAAGTGTGAGTGTCAACACACTATTGACATGTTGGAGATACAAAATTGGAGCAAAGGAAGTAGGTGCATTTGAAGAACATCCCATAGCCCTGTTCGAAAGGGGAAACGGGCAATAAGGAGTTGAATAGTATAGGTTTATATATATAATAATTATCTTTACTTGTTTTACAGTCTACACAACTAGAGAATGTAGAAGATTAATATGTATTAGATTAATATGTTTGACTCATCTGTTTCCCAGATCCAGCCTGGAATTGTGGACAAAAACAAAATAAATCTTTAGTTTTGGACGTCTGTGGGGCTAAATTATCATCAAGTGGTGGTCCGTGCACAGCTCAAATTCTGAATAAATAATGGTCCCTGGTATGAAAAAGGTTGAAAACCCCTGGTTTAGATAGAAGTTGAGTATGAGAGGGGATCAGAGCAGCCGGTGTTAACAACACCACTGCATCCAGACTGCACACGAAGCCAGAGAGAGGCAGCTACTGCCCACACTGCCCAGCTCACCTCCCGGACACAATTATTTGGAAACTGGCCTGTGCATCTTCCTCACTCCCGGTGTTTCCTTCCTTGGCACAAAAAGCCAACAAACTGAACTTGAAGCAGGGCTGAATTAATGAGGAAATACCGCAGGAACAAGCCAGAAGTTTAAGGAATGCACTGGAGTTTATGAGAGTTCGTCACTATTTTCGAGTCGACCGGCATTGTTTTTCTGCTGCCTTATTGACTCAGCTCTTCAATAGAAGGCCCTGGTTGTAACAGGAGTTGCCGACAGACACAGAACTGCAGTCTGAATCTCAATGGAGGGATTATACGGCAAGTAAGATGCTGCGTGTTTAAAGGGGAACTCCACCCATTTTCAACATTTTAATATGTCATTAATATACCTTAGAGATGTTGTGTGGACATGATGATAAAAAGTTTCTCCAATTCTGTATTTCCTAAAAATGGAGGTCTGAAAAAAATCATTAACATTGTGAAATACATCTGATGACATCATGAAGATGTATTTCACCATGTTAATGATTTTTCTTTCAGACCCCTTTTTTAAATGGGTGTAATTCCCCTTTAACTTGTGCTCGCGGAAGTGAACGCTGTCCATATATGGAGTTCTCTATATGTGGATCAGGCATGCCCAAAAGGAAGAGAAACAAAGATAGTCTGGCTTACATAGTATCAATCAGATATAGGCGATGTAGATGTGAGGGCCGCACAGCAGTCCAACTAAACCTATTGGGCCGCTATGATTCAGACATGAATTATATGATTCTCCTCAATTGGAGGTCTGTGGGCTAATTGGTGTCAATAGACCTTGCAGTAAGCCACATCCTCTCCCCAGTATCCAACCAGGGGTTGGACACTTGGGGTTGGGGGCAGGTCAGCACAACCTGGCATAGAAATATGAAGGTAAGAAGGCATTGGAGGGGTCAGAAATCGACCTTTCCATAAGCCCCCCCCCCTCCCTCTCTCTCTAGTGTCCAACCATGGGTTGGAGACTTTCCAGCCAGGCATATTCATTCCAATGTAAGGGACATTAAAGCTAAACTAGGTAAATTGACTGGTGGTAACTGTCGGTACTGCAGTTTTTAGATCTTGTTCTACATTTTACCAGCATGCCTTACGCATTTAAGTCACATTCTGTATCAGCCGTGTTTAGAGTCAGCGTGGGACGTCGTTTTCCAAGGAAACGGTAGCCCCATCACTTTTCGACAAAAAACATATTTAGAACAGGCTTTGCGGGATGAAATTCTCAGGGATGATTACTCATTAACTATTAATTGCCCATTTTTAATGTATTAATCAAGCTCCCAGGCCCATATTTTGAATTCCAGTTATAATATTTTGTGATATGACCACAATGTCACGAAATATCTCATTTTATGCATGAATGTCTCTGGTTTACACAGGAAAAAAAATCATCTCTCTACCACATTCCATTGTTGAGTTATTACTGGCCATGCCATATTCCTCATAATGCCAAACAATATACCCCAATTTTCACATTTTTTATTCATCAAATTAATGCCAATCAAATAAAGCATATGATTCCAAATACTCATCATTTGTAGAGTTGATCATATACTATATGATAACACCCAGTAGGTGGCAGTAATGAGGACGATAGCCGGAAATGAAGCGCATTTCCGGTCACAGAGTAAGAGTACTTCCTGTTTATCCGTATTGCATGCTGTGCTATGCAAACAGTGTGGTTGTGTGATCATCATGAAGGCCTCGATCGGAGCGATCGTGTTTTTCTATCATATATAAGTCAAATCAAGCTGTAATGACGCACCGATGGTTGGATTATGATCAGCGATGGACATACAGACCGCGCACGCGCACGTGCAAGCGTGCACGTGGCGATTTTGGCCATTACTAAGTGAGTAGAACCTGCCGTTAGCCGATCATGCTAAAAAATGCTAATCGCCTGAAATGAATGTTATAAAAATTAAGGATTAAATAAAGCGTCAACACACAGCGTCAAGGGCATCAAGGGCTTAGGTATTATAGCGTGTTTACAGCGTCAAAATGCGCCAAGGGCAGTAAGGGAGTTAATGACTGACAAAAATATGCCAGTCATTAATGGATATCAAATTTAAGATTTGTTTAAATGGAAAAAAAAATCAGCTTTAAATACTGGTTTGTTTTTGGAACCAGCCCTCCAAAATCTCTTCCAAATCAGTCAACAGGGCATGCCATATACCAGGGGTTTTCAACCAGTTGTCCTTGAGAGGGTAGCAGGTGGTCCTCAGTCTAAATGATGGAAAGTTGGTTATCCAGGTGTAACTCTTTGAGAGCGTAAGCATCAAACCAAATGGACCCTTGCGGGTACATTTGGTTTCATTTTAACACTCCTCAAGAGTTAAAATATTCTGTATTAGCTCAAGAGACCTTAGTGTCAACCTCTGTGATGTCTCAGCACGTCATATCATGCCTAAATAATAAGAAAGACAGAGCGAGCTTGTATTAGTGGCGCGCCGATATACATGCGCACAGTAAACCGGCTGTGGAACAGATTGACAGATAGGAAAAGAGCCGCAGACGACACTGGTTCACACGGAACTCTGGTTCAGCCCGACTTTGTGCATACGTATACCTGCAAAAAAGACGTACTGGAAAAAACGGGAAAAAAGAGAAGGCGAACGGGGTGTGGATCGGGAAAAGGACGCGAACGAACGCGACAGAGAGGGAGGGATGGAGGAAAAGAAAAGAGAAAAGCTGGGAGAGTGAAATAGAGAGAGAGAGCATCCAGGGGTGTGCAGCAGTATATGCAGAGTACAGTGAGATAAGAGTTAATGTATCCCCCCCACCCCTCCCCTCCCTCCCTCTCGTTTTGGCTCTCTCTTTCTTCCTCCTTCGTCTTTCTCCAACTGCCGCCCCCCCCCCCCCCCCCTCCCCCCAGCCCTCCCCCTCCCCTCCTCCCCCCTGTTCTCTTTGAGGGATGAATAATAACTGCTGCTCTGAGATTTCCTCCCTCGTTTTTCAAGCGAAGAAAGGAGATGGGGAAGGTCTTGCCTTGCCTGCCTGCCTGCCTGCCCGGGGTGCGCGCACGCTCGCACCGCGTGCACACGCATACACACGCACAAGTACACACACACACACACACACACACACAAATGCAAGTATGCGCAGATTGCACGTGCATGCAAGCACGCACGCACACACAGGCGTACGATGTGCATCCTACATGCACACAACACACACACACACACACACACACACACACACACACCACACAACACCACACACACACACACACACACACACACACACCCACACACACACACACACACACACACACACACACACACACACACACACAAGTCGTGCTTTCAGCCTGCCTAGAGCAGGGAAATCAGATTCTGGATGGTGGAGGAGGGAGGGGCGTGGGGGTTGGAGGTGGGGGTGGGGGGTGGGTGTTATAGGGGGCTGAAGTCACTCTAGGCAGGCTTGGTTCTCTCATACAGACCCCTGTGCACGTATCGGCCGATACCACTACTACTACTACTACTATACACGCTGAGAAGGAGAAGAAGAAAAAAAAATCTACACACTGCGTCGGGGGAAGGGGCGGAAAAAAGAAAAACCTGAGGAGGAGGAAAAAAACATGGCCCAGCAGGTCCGGGGGTGGGGAGGGGGTTTAAAAAGTTGTCTGCCAGAGCAGACCCCCTCGCAATGCACATCACGGCGAGGAGGAGGACCCCCCCCCCCCCCCCACACACACACACACACACGCACACACACACTACCCCCGGAAACGCTCGGAAAAGCAGAGCTGAAATTTTTTGGAAGGTCGGGGCTTTTCCCGGCACCAGTTAGGGTGTGCGTGCGTGTGTGTGTGTGTGTTGTGTGTGTGTGTGTGTGTGTGCGTGTTGAGGGGGTGTGGGGGTTCTATAAATGGAAGCCGCGTCCCGCCCCACTTGGCACCCAACAACACGAAGAGAAGAGAAAAACGCTGGACGGAGGAGGAGGGGAGAGGAAAAAATAACAGACGAGCGCAATGTCCCTCCGTCGTCCGAGCTGCCGTGTACACACACACACACACACACACACACACACACACACACACACACCGCAAGGAAACAGCAAGCGACGCTTCCTTCCAACGGAGCGAGAGAGAGAGAGAGAGAGAGAGAGAGAGAGAGAGGGCTTATTTATGCAAACGGGCGTACGCAAGCGTGCACAGTAGGAATCTAGACAAGCCTTGTAAACAAACACACGCCCACGCCATAAAGCACACAGGGGAGGCGACGCGAGAGGCAGACTGTGGAAGGAAGGAAGAAAAAAGAAAAGTCTACAACATGTGCATGGTGGTGTGCCCGGGCAGTTTTAGCGAACGAAGGAACAAGCAGCCATCAGCAGCTCGCACGCAAACATTATATAGCTCACGGTGAAACGCACGGAGTAGTATCAGTGCTCCTAGATAGCCTGGAGTGGTGCGAGAAGGAAATGAGCGATAAGTGCGAAGGTGTCACACCGCCTGGCGCTATACTTTTGAGAGAGAGAGAGAGACAGTGGCGGATGTAACATTTCCGAATTGGTGGGGCAGCAGAAAATGGTATGGGGGCGACTTCATCGCCCGTGCAACGGGCGATGAAGTCGCCCCCATACCATTTTCTGTTACAGGACTATTATTGGGCAATTATACACCAATAATAACATCAGTTGTTGTTGAAGTTGCAACACGCAGCATGCATAAAGCTAAAGGTCTGACTCAGAGAGTTTTGTGTTTTCAATGACGAAATGCTATTGGTTTAGTGGCGAGACGATTGTAGTTAGTTAGTAGCATAGTGTTTCAAATCATTTTAAATATATATAAGCACTTTAATTTGAAATATCTTT